>CAKNXH010002188.1:0-115947 GCA_932178445.1 Andricus quercusramuli | reverse complement strand
TATAGATTTTTCACATTGAACTAGGATTCCCGTGTTTTTTATTTAAATGACACGTTCAAGCCGCAACACTTCTCCGACCCAGGTCGCTGATCAATCTCTCTAGCGATCACCCTAAGTGAAGAGCCTCACAAAATTGTTATATGTCGTTCCCGGTTTGACACCATTAGTATCCAAGGTCTTTGTTTCAGGCGCCATTAACTCAATTATCACTCTGTTTATAAACTATTTGTCGCCACACTTTTCTGTCCTGGCATACTACTCTAGCTTCCTTTACGTCCATGCATTTTTATGAATTATCTGTCGCCATACTTTTATGCCCTGGCATACCGCTTCACGTCCATGCATTTCCTCATGGCTCATGCAATCGCTTCTGTTTCTAAGGCTGTCTTATGTCTCTTTGAATTAAGGTAGTTATTAGTAGAATTAGTAGAATTAAGTCCGTCTGCATATAGGTACGCTACCATTTATTTTACCTTGATAAACTTGTTTCGTCAGTCGTCTATCTTTCATTCTCTCAACATGCCCAAACCATCTTAACAAATTTTTTTCATACCTGTCAAATAGTGTCTCATCTATACCACATTATTTGAGGATTCTTACGTTACTAACTTTGTCCATTAGCGTTTCACCGCACACCATGCGCAGATATTGCATGCCAACCGCGTTACTTTTACTCTTATCCTTTTCATTGATATCCAGGTCTCGCTACTGTACAGCACAGTTATTGTGAATATAGAATTGTGTATCGCCATTTTTGCTTTACCTGATATATTTCTACTTCTGACAATGGATCCCGCTCTACCGATATCCTTCCTATTCTAATCGATACGCCTATCTATCTCCTTATCCATCTTTCCGTCATTAGCGAACAGACTACCAAGCTTTATGTACTTATCAACTTATTCTATTGTCTCATCATTCTAGATATTGCAAGATATTGCAAGATATTGCATATTATTTTCTCACCCTTTCCTTCAAACACCATAATTTTTGTTTCATTTACGTTAACTTTGAGACCCATATATTCCTCATACTTGTATTCAGTTTGTTCAACATTCTTTGCAAGTCTTCGATTGACTCTGCCATAACAACCTTATCATCTGCGAACGCTAACCGCACGCAACCTCACTGACCTAAGATTCACACCTTTTTCGTTCAGGATTATTCGTGATTTTACACTACGCGTGTAGTTTTTTGTAGATTCTGATCTTCATTTTTAGAAAAAAATTATTTTCCGTACAAAATCATCAACTTAATAATTATTCATTAAAAATCGAAAAATGTTCATACAAATTTGAAGCTTTCTATCCCGAACTATTGAAAAATGTACAATTTTCTATAATCTTCTATGAAAACGACCGGCTTAAAAGAGAAATTAAAATGTTGTTTTTAATTAAATAAATTCATACAAACGATACTTATAAATTTGTTATAATTTTTTAATCAAATTTTTCGAAAGAATATAAGAAATTTACATAGACTTTCTAAAGATCAGGGAGAAATGGGTCACTCAATCATATAACTAAGTTTTAGACATCGATCGGTTTACCCAGGTATGAGCCGCTGATAATGAAAAGTGGAAATATCTCGTAGGTGAGTAAAACGCAGCTATAGAAAAGTGCCAAAAAATTGGATATAATTCCACGAGTGTAAAAGGCAGTAATAGAATATTGGCAGTAAAAAGTAGACAACGGTACTTGGGCCGTAAAGAACAGGAATAAAAAATCTCGGAAGTAAAAAGCGGACACAATAATAATACACACGCGTGTCCACTTTTTACTGTCGAGTTTTTCTAATTCCTGTTTCTTACGGCACAAATACCGTTGTCCACTTTTTACTGCCAATGTTCTATCACTACTTTTTACAGACGTGAAATTACATCCAATTTTTTTAGGCACTTTTCTATAGCTGCGTTTTACTCACCTACGAGATATTTCCACTTTTTATTATCAGCGGCTCGTATGAAACATGAGGTTTAAAGTTAGATAAGATGCATTCAGCATTGATGATAGTATTCTGGAATTTTTCTACAGACCTATAACTCATGTTTATAATTACAAAAGTTTTATGAACGAAACTTTTATTATTTAGGAAACTCAAATATGCCAACTTGAGGTACATTTTTCTCGGATAGCGGGTTTTTTTAAGTTCCATGTACAAAAATGTCTGGCGATATACGAAATGTATGTGCAGTTATACTTACAGTGATGGTAATAAATGCCATCAAAAGCAAAGAAATCTTCAACATGTCTACAAATAAGTTCGAAACTTTAAACGTTGATGTAAAATTCAGGAGCTTGTATTTGGTAGGTAAAATTGGACTTTTCTTTTGAAATTTTTAAAGAGTTCTCATAATAACTGCAGCGTGAAGGTACTTATATACTACCTCATCGTCACGAAAAGTTATACCGATCCCCACTTATTTCATATTCACTGAAAAGATATGAATTTTCTTTGATAGGTATTTACGTTGCAATATTATATATGTGCTCGTTTTGAACAAGTAGCAGTATTATGATTAACAGACAAACTACTTTTCTTATCATTAACTTTCAAGGCTTACAATTTTTTAAGAGTTTATTCTTTTAAACATTTAAAATTTAATGAAAATGTAGAAATGTTAGGAATGAGGGAAAAAATTAAGAATCAATTGTTCTGTTTATATTCAAAAAGCCATATAAAAATTGAAATCTACACTCTTTTGATAAATTATCTGCAAACAGAATACACATTTTACGGCGGAAGAAGCATGCGAACTTATAAGTATACCACCTTATTATTATTATTATAGATTAGCAGTTCGAACTCGAAAGTTCATTGCCTCACTAACCCGAGACCGCCACACATCTCTATCCTGTGCATCCTCCATCCAGTTTAAGTAATCATGTCCTAGTTCTTTTAAATCTTCCCTTACATTTTTCTCCCATCTGTTTCTCGGTCTGCCTAAGGGTCTCTTACCAATCGGCCTCCCTCTTAAAACTTGCGCCACTGTTCTTTCATTTCCCATTCTTGCTACATGCCCTGCCCATCTTAGTTGACGCGCTTTCATTACTCTATTAATATTTGCTGACCCGTAGAGAGCATGCAGCTCATCATTATGCAGTTTTCTCCATTCGCCGGTCTCTTCGTCCCTTTTTGGACCATAGATTTTTCTAAGTACTTTATTCTCAAAAACTCTAAACCTATTCTCCTCTCCTTTCGTCAGCGCCCACGTTTCGCACCCGTACATGACGACCGGCATTATTATTGTTTTGTAGATTCTTACTTTGATGTTTCTAGATAGCAATCGCGATTTTAATAGTGTGTTTGCTGCATAATAGCACCCATTGCCAGCGTGCAGCCGCGCGTTGATTTCCGTTTTAATCTTATTTTCGCTAGTTATGATAGACCCGAGGTATTTAAACTCGCTAACCCTTTCAAATTTCACATTTCCAGCCATTAGATCCCCGTCTTGATTACTTTGTTCGGATCTGCCGACGGTCATATATTTTGTCTTCGATTCGCTAACTTCTAAGCCAATATCTTTGGCTTTTGTGATCAAGATTTCTGCATTTTGAGCTACCGTTTCTTTATCATCCCCTAGTAAGTCGAGATCATCCGCATATCCAAGAATTTGTACTATCCCATTGAGGGTAGCACCGGTCGGGTTCGCCTGCACTTGCCTAACCACGTATTCTAAAACCAAGTTAAAAAGGACGCACGAAAGTGCATCGCCCTGTTTCAGGCCATCGCGGATCGAGAACTCTTCAGATAAACTACCGTTTACGCGTATTCTACCCCTACTGCCGCTTAAGCAAATTTCGATAAGTCTAACCAATTTTTTACAAACTGAGCCACTTAAGCGGTTACATGTTATTAACTAACATAAAAATAAACTTCTAATATATACAATAATTCCAATTTTTTAAATAGTTTTGAGTAGCTTGGATATGTATATGTCTAATTATTGATGATATATTCTTTATATTTGACGTTAAGGAGTAAATAACTATAATTCTTTAATCAAAATTCTGTCAAAAGTGATCGCAAATGATAAGATTTTTTTTTTAAATTATAAATTCAAAAATGTGGTTTCAGATATAATTTGTAGTTATTTGCCTAATTTCGAGGAAGAGTTATAAGTTTATTCTTTAGTATAAATTATGAAACCTGTTGCAATAGATTTTGTACAAAAAAATATTTGCCACTTTATGCGAAAAACCATTGTTAATGGCATTAATTAGAACAAAAACTTTCTGTCCGATTGTCGAACATTCAAAAGGTTTCTTCTTACAATGTGTATATGTAAAAAATATCCTTTCTAAATACGCCAATATTTCATTACATAGTAATTTCTCATTAATTAAACTTTGCGAATATTAGAGTCCGCATTTTTTTATATTCTCAATTATTCATAATGGACAAATTTTCGCAAAAATCGGGCATGCGTAAAACATGCAAGGAACTCACCCCAAAAAAATTAGTCATAATTGATCCAAGTTCTTTTGGGAACTGTTTCATAGTTTTGTAAACTACAAAATAAATGAGTGTCAGTAAAAGTCACCAAAAGACCTTTTACATAGATTTTGAAAAGGGTCCTTTCCCATCAGACCGTTTCAATGTCAAGCCACCTTGTTGTCCATTACTTTTAACGGTTGTATAAGATTTATTTATGAAATAAATGCATGTATAGTGTTAATTAGCTTTCTTATTTTGATTGTATTCTTCTTCTTTTGACCAAAGTATTTCAAAAAATGAAGTCTATTTCCCATGTCTCTCTTTTATTATTTCTGTAATAAAAATGGTCTGGTCTGCCTTGGAAATATAATAATTACAAGCAATTAAAAAAAAAAGATTATCCAGAACTGAATTTTAGCGAGTGTTACGCACAAAAAAACGTCATATGCTGCTTTTAAACACGTTTACATAATAATTTTACCGATTACATGTCATGTTTATGAATTAGATTTTTTCATTACTTTAAACAAAATTCTTACTTATTTAAGCCATGGAATGAAATATAACCTGCGTTCCGCTTTTTGATGGCTTGAATCCGATAGAAACAAACTAATTTCACGTCTTTTAGTACGAGGAAATATAGGATCTTACAATTTTTCTATATTTCATTCTTTTGTATCAACTCTCTGTCATTGATTGATTAATTTTTTACTGACTTCATTTAATCTTTTGTTGTTTTTTCAAAAATATGAATTCTTCATTTTTAATGTCATTTATCGCATATAAAAAATGCGTCTTATCGAAAAATAGAGTCAACAAAATTTATCAAACTCCTGAGGATAAACAATTTTTCTTATAAATATGTTCTCGGTCCTTGCATGACTTAATCAAAAAATTGAATTTTTTATTTTTAATGAGATTTTTCACGATTAAACAAAAACTATATATCTTACCCAGGCGGGAATATTATATATAGTTTATATGTAGTGAGAAGTATTATATATATTATTCATTTGTTTCATACATTTCTTATATGAAACAAATAAATATTATATATAATATTTCAAACTATACTATATATATATATAACTATACAACACTATATATACTATATATATATATATATGTATAACTATATACATATAACACTATATAACACTATACTATATATATAAACTATAAATCATATTTTCGCCTGGGTATGTAAACAATATTTAGTAACAAATTTATAGACCTTTGGAAGGGAAATCATTATTAATTTTCAGATTTTATCGTGTTTTGCATAGTTTATCCGAAAGATAGAATTCTTTTGTCTGCATAATATTTTTCACGATTAAAACAAAAACTATGCGTTTTATCAACAAAAAAGTGGTTTCAACATTTTTTTTCGATTTCTTTGAGGTAAACAATTTTGAATTTCAACATTTTTCTCATTTGTCGTATGTTTTTGCTGGAAAATTGAATTTTTGATTTTTCAAAAAGCAGCTTTGATGGATATGTTTTTTCTCAATCAGTGAGTCTGAAAACATTGAGATTTCATGAAATCCGCATAAGCCAATTTTTCCATAAAACCAATACCTTCTCATTGAGATGGGAATTTCAAAATATCAAACTTCAACCAAAAAAGAAGTACCATTTTCATACTTGAATATTCAAGCCAAAAAAGTTGAATCTTTTAGAATGTAGTTGAATTTTCAATCAAGAAAGATGAATTTCCAGCCAAGAAAGATGAATTCCCAGCCAAGAAAGATGAATTTTCTATCAAAAGATGAAATTTCAATCCAGAAGGACAGATTTTGTATCCAAAAAGATGGATGTTTAACAAAAAAGTTCAATTCCACGACCAAGAAAGATAATTCTTTATCAAAATGATTAAATATTGCACCAAATAGTATAATTAATAACCAAAAGAGCTGAATGATGAATCCACAATATAATAGTGGACTTCAACAAGCGTTTTTTAATTTATTTACGGAACATTTAGAGTATCTCTGAATTATATCTCTATCATGCCAATTATTAATAATTAATGTATAATTATATAAACTTTGGGTTACCTCTGTAATTATTATTAATACTATTATTATACCATTAAGCTATTTCCCTTTCGGGGTAAACGTGACTCACTCGGTATGGAGCTATGGTGAATATCTAAAAATGAAGGCTTTGTTCCCAAATATAAGAGGAACTGCAGTTTTAAGCGGTTCGTCAACAAAAGATTTCAATTTTGGAATATATACATTGTATGAAAGAAACATAAATTTTTGAACGAAACATTACTTTAAAATCTTAAATATAAAAGTTATCGTCGATATTTGAAGGGAGATAGTTGGCAACACTGAGCAAAATTCCAAACACAGTTTTTTAAAGCACAAGACGATATTTATTCCAAAAATAAAAATGAATCTAAGAAATTCCCGGTTTTCAAAAAAAGTTTCGACTGTCTCCCGGTGCTCAACATTTCAGACTAAGTCCCAGTTTTCCCGGTCCGAGACTACCCTGGAGTTATTTATTTTACATTCAAAGTTTCGAAATGAAACTTCGCATATAGGGCAATACAAATACCAGTTCAGGTAGTATCTACATTTAATTATGTAATTTAAAATTTTCTATTTCTCGAAATTTCAATCTCAGTCCATTCATGAATCCATAATCGTTCGCTTATACGCTAGAACATAAGCAATTGTTTATCGCTTCTCGTTCGATCACCGAAGTTAAGCAGCGCTTGATTGAGTGAAACTCGGATGGGGACCATTGTACAAGATAGAGTGTTATCAACTTATAAGTTGCCTTCACTCTCGAAATAATACTAAAGTACTTTATTAGTATCATTTTCTCCAATTACTTTTCAATTCAAACTATGATTTGAAAGGTCAACTTAAAATGACTTCAAGAAAGCAACAAAAAGTGGAGAACTTTTTCGACGAAAAAAATGCATTTTTTTACATTTCGTAAAGGGCCCGCGAGAAATGTTAATTTCTGCGACAATTGAAAAATGTTGTAAAGAAAAGAAAAATAGTCTTTTTTCGAGAAAACTATTTAACTTTTCCATGTTAATGAGCGGAATGCGGTCTGGAACCCATTTCTAAAAATTGCCTTGCCATTTTCAAAAACTCCCGAATACGTTTCCTCGTATTTTACGAGGAGTCACAGCGATGTTCTCGCTCGGTCGAAAGAATTTTTTTTAGTACATGCATAAAATCTCAAATGCCTAAAGCGTCTTGCTCGAGATCGGTAACCTCTCAGCAGTAGGCATGATTGATGAAGAGTATACTAATACCCCTGCTCTAAAATGCATAGCAGAAGATACGATATAAACACTTGCTAATGCAACCCCCGACCGAGCACGAAACTCCAGGCAAAAAATTATATTTTTCAAGTGACAATTCATTATATCATTTTACCCAACAATAAATCATCAAACAATAACAAATAAAGAATAATTCGATTACACCAATAACTCTAAGGTAGAAAACAAAATTGCCATTATTCAATTTATTAAATTTATTGATGTATTCCTGTAATAAAATTGATACCCACATAAGGGGAAGTCCATTAATTACGTGAAGATGATTTTTGGAATTTTAAACTAACCCCAACACCCCTATTGTGCGAATGCATAATTTTTTGTGAACCTCCTTCCATACATATTTTTACTGTAGACGAGATTTCAAGGAATTGCAGAAGATTTGAAGGAATCACAGATTTTCAATCTTCATCAACTTTTAATCTCATGTGAATATATTTTAAAAAATTCTCGAATTTATCTGAAAATGGTCAACATATGCATCACTGATTCGAAAGGATTTTAGGAGATTCCAAAATATTTTGCAAGAAGTCACCGGATTCAAGAGATACGCGTACTCTCTAAATCTGAATTAGTAGAAAACTACTAATTGGTAGTAGTTTTCTACTAATTCAAATAGCGCCGATTCGTTTACTGGTAATTAGTAAGAATCTACTAATTCAATGAGTAACAATAACTGACTAAATGAATTAGTAACTATATCTACTAAAGGAATTGGTAATGATACTACTGAATGAATTGGTAAATGTATTGTTGGTTACTATTTCAAAGGGTAGTCTCAAGTAAATTTAAAAACTGTTTTTCCAACGAAGAGAATATTATTGAACTATATTTAAAAATGATTAAAGTCGGATTAAGTCCGATTAAACAACAAGTTAGTTCAATCCGAATGGAAAACATGTTATTGTAATAATTAAAACTAGAATATTATTAATCTTTAAAGGTTTTACAAGACAAAAATAACTCCGAAGTCGTAACTGTTCTTCCTTTAGCCAGATAAAACTATTAAAATATAATTCAATGCTTGGTGGAGAGCTTTGTAAGCTTTACAGTTTACACCATACAATGTACGACTGTTCACTTGTGTTAGGCTGATTCTGGATACCCTCTACTTCCTTAGACACGTTACTAGCATCCTAGAATACAACATATTTATTACATACTTTTAATGAGTATATCATGTTTAATTATTATTACACAATAGCTAAATGAAGAAATCATACCTGAAAAAACATTCCCTGACAATTTCAAACTCCATCCAGATATCTGAAGTTTTTTTTTGTATAATTTTTTATAGTACGGAGCCATTCAAATATTTCTCTTTTTTGTAAATCGACTCGGAATAAGTCCACAGTTTCGCGAGTTTATTGTAATTTTTTTTTCAGTTTCTGGGGATTTAATTAATATTTTTAATTTAGAAATCTTCAACAAATCATATTACAAGATATTCTAAAATATATTGGCACCATTAAATAATTAAATAATCAAATAATACTAAAAACATAATTAATCATTTCTTGAATTTGTCTTTAAAGTCTATGAATTTGAATAATAATTGAAACCAATTTTTATTTGATAGTTGACAGTTGAATTTTGAACTAAAAAAAATCAGCTTTCGACCTAAAATAGAATAGTTAAATCTGAACATAAATTAATTTTCCAGGAAAGAAAACTGTTTGAAATGAAATGATGAATCTTTTACTGAAATAAATGAATTTTTAACAAAAGTGTAACTTTTAACCAAGTTTTTTTGATCCTCAATGAAAAAGATGAAATTTCAAATAAAATTATGAATACTTCACTATAATACTTACATTTTCCACCAAAAAGATAAAGTTTCAAACAATAAGATTAATTTTGAAACATAAAGAATGATTTCCTACAAAAAATACGTCTTTTGAAGAAAATAGAAGAAATCTAAACTAAAAAAGACAACGTTTCAACCAAATAGTTGAATTTTCAGTTTAAAAAATTAATTTTCCAGAAAAAAGCAAATTTTCAGCCAAAGTGATGAATTTTCAACTAAAATGGTGAACCATTGACTGGAATAGTTGAATTTTCAACTAAAAATGATAATTTTTCAATCTAAAATTGAATGGTTACATTTTTAATTTTTAATTTTGTATTATGTTAAACTAAAGAGATGAATTTTTAACTAAAATGTTGGAATATTCGACTGGAATAATGACATTTTCAGTTTCGAAAAGAATTAATTTTCTGTTAAAGTAAAAACAAATTTTCAAGAAAATAGCTAACTTTTCAACTCAGTAATTAAATTTGTAATTCAAAAAAGATGAATTCTGAACGAAAAAGGTAGTAGTTGACATAACAAAAAATTAATTTTTAATCAGAAACAGTTGAATTGGACAAAAAAACTATTTTTCAACATGAGTTGAATTTTCAACTTAAAAAGATTTTTCAGTCAAGGGAGAGAAAAAATTGCAAACAAGCTATTGAATTCTCAATGAAGAAGATTAATGTTCGAATTTTGAACTAAAAACGATCAATTTTCAAACTGAAGTATCATAGTTAAGTTTTCATTAAAAAAATTAAATAAATTAAATTAAAATTTTCGCGCTTTGAAGTATGTAGATACGTTCATTTTAACGTATCCGCAGTTTAACAATAAGGTGGTTCAAAAAAGGCTTTTTTGAAGACAAAAGAGTATTAGATTCTGTTAAAAATTTAGGTTAAATAATCATTTTTGTGCCTTAGTAAAACTAGATCTGGTGATTATAAGGGCTGCCTCAAAATTGTAAGTTTAAAACATGAAAAAATACTTTAAAATCTTCTTTAAAACAACCTCTTTATTCGTAGCAACAATTAAATGAAAATTTTAACTCAAAAATTCGACTTAGAAGTTGTAAATTAATTTTAAAAAATGCTAACCATCTACATATCTTCTAATTTTTGTTGAGTGAGTTTTCTGCAAGTTAGAAATCAAAAAATAAAACCTTTATCAAACTATTAGTTAATTACTAATGGTACGTCGACTTTCATGTAACATAGTCTGCTATCAATATTATGTTTTAAAAAATCATATTGACTGAAAAATACTAACTATTTACAAAAAGTACATAATTTTTAATTTGCGAAAGATACTAGAAACTTGAATAAAAAAAATAATTTTACATTCACTTGTTGGTACGAATAATACAATTGTTTTGAATAAGACTATTATTCAACTTTTACCCTGCTTGAAGCAACATTTTTAATGCAGCACTTAGAAAGTTCGAATTTCCCGACTGAATTCTCCGAGGCTAGAGACATACTTGATTAATTTGATCTTTATTATGAAAAATTCAAAAGCCGTTTTGACTTCAAAAAACTCATTGTACAAAGACGACAAGCAGTCATATCATTCATGTAAATGGAATATGTAATAATGATTTACATTCGGACATTTGGACAACTCCAGTGCACTTTTGAAGGTTAGCTTTTTGACTTACTTGCAAATTTCAGAAAAAAATATATGAATAAGCGAATATTTGCTTTTCATACCTTCCACTTTCACCACAGTGTCTAAATCTAAGTGGTTTTTATGAATTTAACCAATTGCTGCACACAGTATTCCTCGAAGGTCTTCTATTTTTCTGAAACTAAGTTTTAGTTAACCTAACTTTTTTCAACGACACTTTCCCAGTTCCCTTTAAACTAATCATCTAATTACTACTATTAAACAAAAACTTACCCATTTTAGAGAAGCTAGGATAAATGATTCATCCTGCAATTAATTGCAGTTTTAACCCACTCTTTGCCATCAGAATCCGTTCACATTCTGGCTGCATTGAAAAAATATATGTTGAATTGATAAAACATGAACCTTTCTTAATTAAAACTCAAAAAACAGCAGAATGTATTTTTAAAATTATTAAATTATGTTTCCTTAGCAATTCATTGCTACTCATTGAATTAGTAAGTTGCTACTACTAGGCAGATTGGTAGAATACCCTTACTAATTCATTTAGTAACATAAATCTTACCATTTCATTTAGTAGAAAGTGATAAAATTACTAATTTAACAGTCAGATACAATGCTACCAATTGAATTAGTAAAATTCCTACTAATTTGGATTTAGAGAGTACCAAATTATTTTCATGAATTTCGAAGCATTTTAGACAATTTTAATGGGATTTTGCACTTAAGGGATTTCAAAAGATTCAGAAAAATTCCCAAGGATTCGAAAGATTTCGATTATTTTAGAGAGATTTCAAAGATTTCAAGGGATTTTGTAATATTTCGGAATATTTCACGAAATTTCAATGATTTTAACCAATTTTAAGAGATTTTGAAAATCTCAAGGGATCTGGAAGACTTCAAGCGATTTCGAAAATTTAAAAAGATTGTACAGAAAATCAAAAATATATAAGGGATTCAAACAGTTTTTAAATGATTTTAAGGGAACTTAAGGAAAATTCACATCATATGAAAATTTTAAGGGTTTCATCAAATTTTCAAAAGAATCCAAGTGATTCACAGGATTTCAAAAGATACCTAAGTACTTTCACGAATTTTGAAAGATATCAGAAAATTTTAATGAGACTTCGCAGATTTAAAGGGTTTTAAAATAATTTTATAAGATTTCCAAAGATTCTACGGGATTTAAAAATATTTTCAAAGATTTAAAAGGATTTTAAGAGATTTAAGGGGGTGTCGATGATTTCACGGGATTCCAAAGGATTTTAGGATATTTAAAAACATTCCAAAGTATATCCATGGATCGCAGATCTTTTTCAGGGTTTCAAAAGATTTAATAGAATTTAAAAGGATTTCCAAATATAATCAAGAATCTTAAGCGATTTCAAAACATTTTGCGCTTACCCCGAGAGGGATTTGGCTTAATGGTATGATAATAATAATAATAATAATAATAATAATAACTAATGGGTTTAAAAATATTTTAATAAATTTTATAAGGGATTTCAAGAAATGCGGAAAAATTCCCACTGATTTGTATGATTTCAACGAATTTTAAAGGGATTTAAAAGATTTCAAGGGATCTCGTAATATTTCACGAAATTTCAATAATTTTAACCAATTTTAAGAGATTTTGAAGATTTCAAGGGATTTAGAAAACTTCAAGGGATTTCAAGGATTTAAAAAAAATCTGCGGAACCTCAGAAAAATGTAAGCGTTTTACAGACTTTTTAAATGATTTCAAAGAATTTTAAAGAATATTCACATAATATAAAAATTGTGAAGGATTTATAGAACTTTTATAAGAATATACGGGATTTTTAGAGAAAACGAAGTACTTTCACGAGTTTTAAAGGATATCAGGCGATTTTAATGAGTCTCATGGGACTCAAAAGATTTGCAAAGATTTTGAAGGATTTTAAGCGGAATTTTTTGGATTTTAAGATACTTCACAGAATGTCAACAGATTTGCGGAAAGTGTAAAGGATTTGAAGGGAATTGAAAGAAATGTTGGTTTAAATTCGTTACTATTCTATTAATCTTTCGTCGAGGTAGTGAGTTGAACTGTATGGGATTTGAAAGAATTTTAAGAGAAAGAATTGTAAAGGGATTTCAAAGATTTCAAGAGATCTCGTAATATTTCACATAACTTCAAGGAGTTTAACCAATTTTCAGAGATTTTGAAGAAATGTTATGGAATTTTGAATTTTTCAAGCAGTTTTAAAGATTTAAAAGGATTTCACGGCATCTCAAAAAATCATAAGGGATTTCCACAGTTTTTAAGGATTTCTAGGGATTTTAAGAAATATTCATATGATTTGAAAAAAATGTAAGATGTTCACAATATTTAAAACAGAATTCAGCGGATTTCAAAGGAATGTGGAAATTTCAGCAGCTGAAGCAGGTTTGAATTAGTATATTCAAAAGAAAAATAATTAGGAAGAGGAAACATGCGCAAAAAATGCAAGGATTCCTAATATTTTCCGGGCCTATCTATGTATGGGATGGTAAAAAATTATAATTACTCCTAGTTGCCTTCCCCAATCCATTTTTTCATATTTTATTTCCAAATTTACGTGTATATAAGGTTATAATTTATTATAAAATATACATATAACCTTTTCATCATATTTTATTTTCCCCTTTTTGTTCTTTATTCTAATTTTATAAACATAAAAGTAACACTGTCGAACACGCTGATTGATGATTTTATTTTACGTCCTTTTCATTTTTTCCATAACTATATTTTTTAATTTATCTAGATAACAATTTTATTATAAGATTAAATTATTCAATTTACTGCCATATTAAACTTTTTAGTTTATTTCATTTCATACCTTTCAGTGCATTACTTTGAAAAAAATTATCATTTGGAAAAGTATTATTTATTAACATGAAAAATCCACAATCGACAATAATCAACAAAATGAATTCCTAAATCTTTAGTATGGTTTTTGTTTCTTTATCGCAATACTCTTCGCAATATTTTTCTAAACAAAAAAATAATAAGTTATACAATATTGTTATGCAATATATGTTTCATTTTTTCTTGTACTGTAAAATTTTAATCATCCATCAATGAATTTTAATTCAAAATATGGTTAACTATTTTTAATTAAAAAGTCTACTGTCATGTTTCTGGTTCCTAATTCATCTCTTTTGGTATAAAAAGTTACTATTTGGTTGAAGATATAACTATTTTTTGGAAATTTGCTTTTTTTACGTTGAAAATTGATTTTTCCAACTGGAAATTTTACTAATCCACTTTTGGCTGAAAATTGTTAGTCTTTAGTTGATTCTTCAACTATTATATTTTTCAGTGGTTGAAAATTCATATATTTGTTGAAGACTACTTTCGTTTTTTATTGAGAAATCATCTTTTTAATTTGAAAATTCAACTATTTCTTTGATAATTCACCCTTTTGTTTGAAAATTTAACTAGATGGTTGAAAATGTATCTTTTTGGTTAAAAATTCAACTATTTTATTGAATGTTGAACACCTGCTAAAAATAATTTTGCTTTGGATATCCATAATTTTAGTTTAAAATTCAACTATTTGGCTATAAATTCAATCATCTTGATTGAAAATTACCTTTCTTAATGCAATTTATATTGTCAGGCTTGAAAGTTAACTTTTTCCTAAAAAATCCGAGTTTTTTTCTGACAGTTTAAGTAATCCATTTTTGGCTGAAAATTGATCGTATATTAGGTCAAAATTCAACTATTGAATTTTTCATTGATACTTAATCTTTTTCTGCCAAAATTCAACAACTTGATTGAAAGATGAAGTATTTTGTTAACAATTTATTTTATTGATTTAGGATCGCATTATTTTGTTGAAAATCGGTTTTTTGTAATTAATGTTTTTACTGAAAATGCGACTAATCACTTTTTGGTTGAAAATTGATCCTTTTTCTGCTGAAAATTCAAATATTAATTTTTTGATTAGGAATTATTATTTTTTGATTGAAAATGAATTTTGTTGACTGAAAATTCAACTATTCCATTTTTTTTAGAAAATTGATCGTTTTTAGCTGGAAATTGAACTATTTGCTTGAAAATGTATGCGATTTGCTGTGAATTCGTTATTTTTGGTAAAGAAATAATCTTCTTCATTGAAAATTTCACTACTTGATTGAACTACTTATTCACAAATCTATTTTATTCGTTGCAAATCCATCTCTTTGGTTGAAAATTCAACTATTTTGTTAAAGATTCGTCTTTTTGGGTTGAAAATTCTTTTATTTTAATAGAAAAATTAACTATTTCATTGAAAGTTAATTTTTTGGTTGAAAATTCATATTTTCGGGTTGAAAATTCTTATTTTTTTCTAGAAAATTCGTCTGTTTTGTAAAGATCTCGCATTTTTCGTCGAGGTCCCATGGTGTAATGGTTAGCACTCTGGACTTTGAATCCAGCGATCCGAGTTCAAATCTCGGTGGGACCTAACATTTTGCCATATTTTTCTAATTTTTTTTTTATTCTATAAATTATGACGCTGACTGAGAGCTTATCTGGCATGCACTCACCTACAGCATTTTCGTTTGACGGAAAACTTAGAGGAATTTTTTTACAACGTATTTTAGGAATCACAGCGAACACACAATTAAAATTTGTTAATACAAAAAAAATTTTAATCAACATTTTTATTTTAAAAAAAGGGGATTGATAGATTTTTTGATTTTTGACATAAATTTTTCGAGCATCATCAGAAAATCCTGCAAAGAACTGGCCATTGAGCCCACTACTATTTAGCCTCTTGTTGGCATATCTAGAGGAGAAACTGGAGAAGAAAGGTAAAGGGGGAACGGTTTTGGGAAAGAGCAATAAGGTATATTCCTTAGCGTATGCAGACGATATAGACTTATTAGCGGATGACGAGAGAGGGATAAGTCTCATAATGAGAGTGTTTGAGGAGTATGTGAGAATTAAAGAATTAATGGTAAATGTGAAGAAGACGAAGGTGATGATTTTTAGGAAGAGAAGGACAAAGGTAGAATATGAATGGAAGATGTACGGGGAGAAAGTGGAACAGGTCGAGAAATTTAGTTACCTAGGCTTCTGGTTTTAGTCGAAAGGAGAGGTTGAACTACAGGTAACTAGAAGGATAGAATGTGCGACTAAAGTAATGGGGCAGGTGTGGGGCATAGGGAAGAGAAGGTTTAAAGATGACTGGAAGATGAGTCTGTGGATGTTTGATGCTTTGGTGTGGTCAGTCCTAAGTTACGGAGTGGAGATCTGGGGATGGAAAGAGTACAAGAGGGTGGAAAGTATGCAGGAGAGATTCTTGAGATGGGTAATGGGAGTGAGCTGGAGCTGTCCAGGATATATGTTGAGGGAGGAATTAAGTAGAGGTAAAATGGTTATGTGACAAATGAAAAGAGCATGGAACTTTGAGGAGAAACTAAAGAGTGGGGAAGAAAGCAGGATAGCACAAGCTTGTCTACGGGAAGTAGTTAACAAAAAGACTAGGGCTAACACAGAAGGATCAAGGTGGGAGAAAGAGAGACAACAGAGGAGGAGAGAATGCGATGTAAGAGCAGATGTCAGAGTATGGCAAGAGTTAGAGAATGAACTGATTATTAAGGAGGGGGAGGAAAGATGGAAGAAGATCCTGGAATATAAGTATAGCAGGTGCTATAAGGTAGTGAAGGCTGAAGGAAAACAAGAATATTTAAGGAGGGTTAAAAAGGAGAGTAAATGGAACCATGTGATACGATTTAGGATGGAAGAAGGAATGAGAGAGTGTAGGTACTGGATGGATGAAGAGGAAAGAAAATGTAGAGTCTGTCATTACGAGATAGAATCATGGGGGCATGTTTTAGAGAGATGTACGGGAAATGAAACAGGTGGTGATAGTGTGGATGACAGGATAAGGTGGATCTTGGATGGAAGTGGACAAAGGGCAAGCTGGATGATGAGACTGGAAGAAATGAGAGAAAGTAAGGGGTATACAGTAGGGAAAGGCCAATCGCGCACTCCTGTACAAGGACAGTAAATTAAATAAAACTTTTGAATCATGGTAAAGGAAATGGTAAGAGGAAACGGAAGCCCAGGAAACTCAATAGTCAGCAAATCTCGAGAGTAATTTTGTTAAGACAAAGCGATAGCATATAAGTTAATATTAGTAAAATATTATTTTTCAGGTAGTAAGTATTATTAAGATAGTATAAGTGGTTTTGTAACGCACTGTAAAGGGAGCGGAGGCCCTCCAACCCGTAAAAGGGAGAGAATAAGTACATACATACACTACTTGATTGAACTACTTATTTAAAAATCTATTTTATTAGTTGAAAATCCATCTCTTTGGTTGGAAATTCAACTATTTTGTTAAAGATTCGTCTTTTTGGGTTGGAAATTCTTTTATTTTAATAGAAAAATTAAATATTTCATTGAAAGTTAATTTTTTGGTTGAAAATTCATATTTTCGGGTTGAAAATCTTATTTTTTTGCTAGAAAATTCGTCTGTTTTGTAAAGATCTCGCATTTTTCGTCGAGGTCCCATGGTGTAATGGTTAGCACTCTGGACTTTGAATCCAGCGATCCGAGTTCAAATCTCGGTGGGACCTAACATTTTGCCATATTTTTCTAATTTTTTTTTTATTCGATAAATTATGACGCTGACTGAGAGCTTACCCGGCATGCACTCACCTACAGCATTTTCGTTTGACGGAAAACTTAGAGGAAGTTTTTTACAACATAATTTAGGTATCACAGCGAACACACAATTAAAATTTGTTAATACAAAAAAAAACATTGTAATCAACATTTTAATTTGAAAAAAAAGGATTGATAGATTTTTTCATTCCTGACATAAATTTTTCGAACAACATCAGAAAATCCTGCAAAGAACTGGCGTTGAGTAAGAAGTTAAAATTGAAGTTGGTTGAGGCTTACTGTAGTGGATTGTTTATTATAAGCATAAAAATGTTAATTATGCGTAAGATCAATAAGATTTTGCAAAATGTATATCGTTCGATTTTTGTGTGACCTCATTCGGTAACGCATTTTTAATGATTCCCAATAAGAAGAAAATTGAAAATGTGGGTACACTATTAAGCAGAGCGCAGAAGAACAAAAATTGTCACTATTTTTTGAGAAGCTGGTCGAAGTTCAAGATAAAATTGATCAGATAAAAACTATTTATTGAAAATATTTTTCTGGAAATGTGCTTTCGAAAGTTCCTTTATGTATTGTTTGCTAAAAATGTTTATTCAAAGATAAAATCAAATTTTGAGGGTTTGTCCAGATAAGGGAATTTCGGAGTCATGGAATGTCAGGGAATATCAGGGTACACCTGAAAAAGACAGGAAATTTTAGTCTTCACACTCTTTCCCCTATTCCCCTCTTTACCTTTTTTCCCATTTTTCACGGTTTTTCGCTTAAATGCAGAATGAATTAATTGAGCCCAATACGATTTTTTTTTAGTCGAAAATTCAACTACTTGATTGAAAATTAAACTACTTTATTGAAAATTCATTTTATTTATTTCAGATTGCACTATTTCGTTGAAAATCTGTTGTCTTTTTGCTGAAAATTATTTTTCTTTATTGAAAAGTAAGCTGTTCCATTTTTAATTGAAAATTGATCGTTTTTTGTTACAAATATAACTATTTGGTTGAAAATGTATGTATTTTATTGTAAATTCATCTTTTTTGGCAGAAAATCAATGTTCTTGGTTGAATATTCAGATAATTGGTTGAATTTGAACTACGTTATTAAAAATTCGTTTTTTTAGTTGAAGATACATCTCTTTAGATGAAAATTTAACTTTTTTGTTGAAAATGCGTCGTATTTTTCAACGAGGTCCCATGGTGTAACGGTTAGCACTCTGGACTCTGAATCCAGCGATCCGAGTTCAAATCTCGGTGGGACCTAGAATTTTGCATTATTTTTCTAATTTTCTTTTTCTTTTTCTTATTTGTTAGATAATGTCCCTGCCTGAGAGTTTATCTCATATGCGCTCACCTGCAGCGCGTGGGTTATCTATTAGTAGGTACAACCTCATTTCACACAAAAATTTCAATTTCAAAGTAATATAACTTGAAAACTGAAACTAATGTTTTCTAAAAATATGTATTCAATGAAAAATTGAATTTTCAGTGTTACTAAAGGTATATTAGACTATTATATTGAAAATTAATTTTTTAGTTTAAGAATTAACCTTTTTTGGTTGAAAATTTAACTACTTTGTTGAAAATTCATTTGATTGTTTTAAAATTGCACGATTTTGTTGATTTTGTTTCTTTTTTGTTAAAAATTAATTTTTTGCAACTGAAATTCAACTAATTCATTTTTGGTTGAAAATTGATAGTTTTTACTTGAAAATTTTAGTAAATGGTTGAAAATTTATGTATTTTGTTGTGAATGCCTGATTGTTGGTAGAAAATGAATCTTCTTTATTTTAAATTCAGTCACTTGTTTAAAACTTGAACGAATTGGTTAAAAATTCATTTTAGTAGTCGAAGATCCATCTCTTTGGTTAAAAATGTTACTGTTTGTTGAAAATTCCTGTTTTTTTTGGGTTGAAATTTGTTTATTTTTGTTGAATATACAACAATTTGGTTGACATTTTTTCTCTTCCTTGAATGAAAAATCTTGGTTCAAAATGTACCTTTCTTGACAGAAATGTTATCTTATTTGGTTAAAAGTGCAACTGTTTGCTTACAAATTAATCAGTTTTGTTTCAGAATGCAACTACTTGTCTTAGATTCGTATGTTTATGTTGAATTCAACTATTTTTGATTTGAAATACAAATATTTTGTTGGTTGAAATAAAAACTATTACATTTTTCGTCTGATATTTGTCTCTTTTCAATAAATTTGACTATAATATCAATATCAATTAAAGGGCAACACCGCATAAGGGCGTAAGTGCAAAATTTTGGAACTGCGTTTTATTGGCCTAAAATAATGTTTTTAACCTAACTCATATGTCTGTAAAAGATTATGGTCCGGTTCGATTTAGGAGTGGGTCAAAATCCATGTTTGGTATTTTTGTTTATAAAGTAGTTTAATATTTTTGCCTGTTATTTTTACAATTCAATAGAGCTAAGTAATAGCTTAAAAGTACTTTTTTGTTTTCTAATTTCTTCAAAAAATAAAAAAGTTATGCAACTCTTTGTGTGTCCACATTTTCGTTTTTGGGAACGCACCGCACCATTGATAATGGGTTTTCCCGGATGTGACTGCTTCTTTTAGGATGTTTATTTCGCGGTTTGATAGAGTTAAGTAATAGATCGAAAGAACTCTCTTGTTTTTTCTCTAAGTGCAGAAATAAAACAGTTATGCAACTTTTTAGGAGTCAAAATTTGAATTTTTAGGGTGCGCCGCTATTTTACAAGGGTTTTCTCGCACATGGTTTTTTTAAGCGCTCTTTTTGCGATTGCATAAGAGATAACCAATAGCTCGAAGGTGCTTTCTTCCTTTTTTTTATTTTAAAAATAAAAAAGTTATGCAACTCTTCATGTATCAAAATCAGATTTTTTGGGCATGCGCCGTTCCTTTGACAAAGGTTTTCTCGGAGATGGATGCTTCTTTCTGGATGTTAGTTTCACGGATCGTTAAAGCCTAACAGTACCTCGAACTGTTTTCGCAT
This sequence comes from Andricus quercusramuli, assembly GCA_932178445.1. Lineage (NCBI taxonomy): Eukaryota > Metazoa > Arthropoda > Insecta > Hymenoptera > Cynipidae > Andricus > Andricus quercusramuli. Next base: position 95,186 of record CAKNXH010002188.1, on the reverse strand, counting down.
TTCTTTTTACATTCTCATTCTAATGAGAAGGTATTAGTTTTATGTAAAATTTGACATTGTCGATTTTCATTAAATCTCCACGTTTTGAGACCTCCTGAGTCAGAAAAAACGATTTTCACCAAGATGTATGTCTGTCTGTAGTCTATCTGTAGTCTGTCTGTAGTCCGTCTGTAGTCTGTCTGTAGTCTGTAGTCTGTAGGCACGATAACTTTCGAAAGATTGATCAGATTGGACTGTGCTTTGGCACACTTTTTCATGGCCTAAAAAGAAAGAACAAGTTCGTTAACCAGCGATTTCGGATGAAAATTCAAAAAGTGAGCAAATTTTGAAAATTTGTTAGAACACTTTTTTTAGATATTTGGAAATTCTATGGACGGTTATTAGTAGAACACAAAAAGAGGAGCAAAATATCATTATGACTTTTTCAGATAAAAAAAAATTACCAGAGTTATAGCATTTTCAAAATTCCAAAAAACAAACGAAAATGAACATTTTAAGCCGAAAAACGCATGTTATGAAAAAAAGTTAAGAGAACAAAAATGTTGATTTTTGAACATCTTACAATATTTTCATAACAACTTTTTGAATTTTTCAAAAAATCAAAAATTTAAATTCTGATCGCACAAAAAAATAATGAGAAATCAAAAATTCCATTTTGCTGTCAAACTATGCAAGATGCGACAAAAGATGAGTCAACCAAAATTAGGCACCTAAAAAAGATCTACAAATTTTTCATTATTCACTTTTTGATATGACGCGTAGTTTTTGTTTTATTCATAAAAAACAGCATTGAAAATAGAAAAAATAAATTTTTATACGAATAACACAAGCTACGAAAAACATAACGGAGACAACATTTGTTCATTCAAAGAAGAGGTACAAATTTGTTATCAATCATGTTTCGATAGGATGCGTAGTTTTTATTTTATTCGTGAAAATAACATTGACAGTAAAAGAAATCAAACTTTTGGAAAAACAATGCAAGGTACGAAAATAGACGAATGCACAAAAATTGTGCATTCAAAAAAGATTCACAGACTTGTAATCAATTTTCGTTGTAAGAATATATTCAAAATGAAAAAATTAACTTTTTTGAAAAACAGAAAAGCTAAAATAACATTTTAACTAATAAAATTTGTCGCTTAGTTTGTATAATTATTCTTGATTTGAAATCAAATACAATTTGTGAAGCGCGACGCCCAAATCGCGCGCCGTAAGTGCGCTCAAACTTTTTAGTTTCTATTATACGGTGCACAGAACAGAGCGTGGAACGCAAGGTTCAAATGAATTTGAAATCAAATATCGAGCGCGAAGCGCGAGTGTCTGGATGAGAATGAGTTCCTTAAGGTCGATAGAACCTTGAATAAATAAAGTTCCTTTTCAGTCTAAAATAAAACCAAATTTAACAATCACTTCATATGGAGAGGTTTTGATAATTTTATAATATTTGAAAATAAACTTTTTCTTTTCATCGAAGTCGAACACGAAGTTCAAAGATCTAGAGGAACCGAGCGTAAAGCGCGATGTGAATACGCCCGAGCGCGTAGCGCGAGGTGAATAGATAATCGAGCGCGAAGCGCGAGAACCAACAGTCGCGCGCCCTAGGCGCGCTCAAACTTGAAATTCGGGTTTTGGCACTTACGCCATTATGCGGTGTTGCCCTTCAATTATTATATCTTTCGTAGAAAATTCAACTATTTGATTAAAAATACAACTGTTTGATGTTGAAATTAGTTTTTTTTATTTGAAAATTCTGTTTTCAGTTGAAGTTTTTTTTTTTTTTTTGTTAATTTGACTATTTGGTTGAAAATTCAACCTTGTAGATTAAGATTCAACTATTTTGTTAAAAATTCGTCTCTTTTGCTTGAGAGTTCAACTATTTGGTTCTAAATGCAACTGTTTTGTCCATTATTGAGTTTTTTGTTCATCGAAAATTAAACAACACGCAGAAAAATTATTTTCTTGAACAAAAAAATTTGCCGGCCGGGCAGGCACATTCTCGTCGTGCGCTGCGCGCACGGTTCGCAAGTTTTAGCTCGTCTGTTGTTCCTTGCGTTTCGCTCTCTATAATATATTTACCTCGCGCTACGCGATTGGCCTTTATACTTTTCCCAAATTTGTTCACAGACTCTTAAAACTAAAGGTCAAAGCATCGAAACTGTAATTTTCTGATTGTGAATTCTCTCTTATTAAAACTCGTTAGGCTTTAATGAAGTTTTCTACACTATGTTTAACACTATTATATCAAATTTTGTATTACATTCATATCTGTACTTCGGTCTGGAATTTCTTATTCAGATATTGCAAAATAAAGTACAAATTTTATTTATCATGATAACTTTAATATTTTTTCCTTATTTTGCAGTAAATTTTATTCTCAGCTGCCCTGAAAATGTAAACAAAAACTACGCATCCTATTGGAAAGTGATTGATAACAAATAGGCAGATCTGTCTAGGGTGCACAATTTTTCTTCCCTCATCTTTTGTCGTATCTTGCATGGCTTGACCGCAAAATGAAATTTTGGATTTTTCATTATTTTTTGTGCGATCAAAATTCGAATTTTCGATTTTCCGAAAAAATTCCAAAATAGTTATTTGTGATACAAGTGCGTAAAATAGGTGATTGTGTGCGAGTGTGAATTTTGCAGCATAAGCCGGAGACTCGAAGCATGAGTCGATGGTTAGCGCACGAGCGAAGCGAGTGCGAAAACATAGACGAGTGCTTCGAACCGCAGGCGAATGATGCAATCACACGAGTTACTAATCACCTAGGCGCACGTGTATCACACGCTATTTTTTGCAACGCCCGACCGAAAAAGTTGTCAGGAGGTGGTAACGAAAAATACTAATTTTATATTGCATACAGTGGAGTGAAGGAATTAAAAAAAATTTTTTCGAAAAAAAATGTTCCAAAAAAAAATTTTTGTGCAAAAAAATTCAATGAAAAAAAATTTTTGGAAAAAAATTTGGTGAAAAAAAAATTTTGAGAAAAAAAATATTTGATAAAAAAATTTTTGAGAAAAAAAATTTTGGAAAAAAAAATTTGGTGAAAAAAAATTTTGAAAAAAAAAATTTGTTGAAGAAAATTTGTTGGAAAAAAATTATTGAAAAAAAATGTTTGCGTTCATGCTTTTTTGCCCCCCCGGGGGGGGGGGGGGCTACGAAACCCTAAAAACAAAACTTCAATCAATAAAACATTTGCTCAAGTTGAATGTAAAATTATTTCAAGAAGATACCGACACCAGTGTTTAAAGTTACCTTTGCCAGTGTCTAAAGTACCTCATCTCGAATGTGCGCATGCGCAACTTTTTCACCAGTGTCTAAAGTAAGCCATCTTCAAACTGCGCATGCGCGAAAATTGTTTCACGCACAGTCGGCTCAAATAAGGTACTTTAGACACCATCTACATGCATGCAAACGGCAACTTTAGAGGTGGGTGTTGCAAAAATTGTTATTATAATCTTGTAGGGTGTTCAAAAAGCAACTTTTTATATTTTCTTGCCTTTTTCTCATGGCGTGCGTTATTTGGCTAAATATTTAAATTTTGTTGTTGAATTTTTTAAATGGTGTAACTCTGGTAATTTTTTTATCAAAAAAAGTCAGAAAAATAAATTGTTCGTCTTTTTGAGTAATACCAATAGCCGTACATAGAATTCCAATCCAATCGGTCAATTCTTTCGAAAGTTATCGTGCTAACAGACTAAAAATCTACAGACACACACACACATTCATTAATACATTCGCGAAACCTTTTTTTCGGGTTCAGAAGGTCTCACGTGTATCGTGGCATTTCGACTAAAAAATGTTCACAAGAGATTGATTAAAACCCGAACAAAAATAAACTAAATTGATATTTTGTCGGAATTTTGCATGACAAATGATGAACACGCATTACGGAAATGCGATATTAGCTTGCAAAATGTCTCACAATTCCCCAAACGCTTTGAAACGATGAAAACGTTGACATTTGACAAAAAGTGGGGGGGGGGCGCCAGTAAATTTTACAGAAATCTCATGCCTTCTCTGATGAGAATGTTAAAAACTGTTTTCTTGTATATATAACATGAAAATTCGGTTGACTCAACAGAATATTTGATCCACTCGACAACATTCTTTGTTGAATCAACCAAATACTGCATCTATCAAAAGATTTGGTCAAAACGACCAAAAAATTTAGTTTCTTTGACCAGATATTTTGTTGCTCATATAATAATTATATTCTATCGTTAAACAAACAAAAATTTGATCATTCAACCAAATCATTTTCACAGTATATTTGGTTGAAACATTCTATTTCTTGGTTGAAAATTCATCTTTTCGGTTTAAGATCCTGCTGTTTCCCCTATTATAAACTATTCCCTATTATTTCCCAAGTTTTGAGAGCATTTTGGGCTGTGGACTCTGTTAAAATATGATGTTTCAATGTTGGCTGATGTATTTCAGGCGGTTATCAAATAAAGTCGAAGACAAAATTTTGACTTAGAAGAGGTTCAGTCTTTGTTTGATGATAAACATATATGTCTTCTTTTATTTGTTGCGCGTATCCGACTAAAAGCAGTAGAGAAAATTACACACATAAAAGTTTTTTATTTTCCATTAATTCAGAATATGAGAAACCACAAATTACACTCACAAAGATTGTAACACCCATGAGTATATAAGGCAATGATACTTTATTAAATAAATTCTGATCATTACTGCTTATTGTAATAATTACATCGCCCATTATATCAAACTTTATAGCCAAAGTAACGTGGTGGAAAAGATTTCTTAAAGATTGGGACCAAAGCTTGACAAACACTTACGCAATTATATATAGGCGCCAACTGCCTATAAACTGAATGACCAAATAACGTAGGTGCACGTTTGAACACCTTCAATTTTCACACTTTACGATATAAGTAATAAGCTCTGGAAGTGAAAATATCATTACCAGTTTCTTTACGACAAACCGTTGATAATGCCAGTACAATGCTAGGTGTTATTTCGTAATACTTAGGTATTTTTTATCACAATTTTATATATCTTGTAAAACACTGATCGTGTAATATATTTCACTTCGGATAAAACTCCTCCCGGATTTCTATCTTGAAAAAGAAAGGCATTGTTTCATTCATAAAAATGAATCTGATGTTTTGTAATCAAACAAATGTACAGATATAAGGAAAAAAATTTGTATTCACTCAGACCAATTTTTCCTCTTGGACACATCTTTGTGAAATTTCTTCTTTGTTTTTCTGTACGTTATTCTTTTTTCCTTATAGTTTTATTGGAACACTGAGCGATGATGACATGTGTTTAATATTGAGCTCACATTGAGGTCAGGTGAAGTTCAATGTCTGACCTTGAAATCATCAGAAGCGCATTCTCCCTATCATTACCACTCTCATCTTCTCGTTTGCCCTATAAGTTTGTAAATTCCCCCAGGGAGCGGAAAGCTGATGACCGTGTTTCCACCGTGACCAATAAGCTTTCCTTCATTTCGAGTGACTGCTCCACTGGTGATTACTCGACTAGCGAAGAAACTCAGACGTGACACCGTTTCCAGAATTATTATTATTATACCGATAAGCCATTTCCCTTTCGGGGTAGACGTGACTTGCTCGGTTGGAAAATAGTAGCGTGTAGATGGGTATATAGGGCAAATTGGGGAATTGTGAGCCAAACTTTTATTAAGCTCCATAACTTCAACAAAAATCAAAATATTTGCAAATTTTAAAACTAAATTTGTTACTGAGGGAAAACCTAACTTCTCGTTTAAGCGGTTTTTCGAAATTGCTATCTGCCGAAAAAAAATGCATGTTGAAAAAAATATGCAATTTTGGGATTGTCAAAAAAGTTAGAGAAATGTGAGGCACCGTCTGAATTAGGTGAAAAATGAAAAATATCGATAGAAAATATTTACTGAATGTTTGGAAATGACATGAATGTTATTTTCATTCAAAAAAAAATAAAAAAGAATGATTCTGAAAAGGATAAAAAATTATTCGAATTCGCAATTCGGGCATGTGAAATAGGCTCCGGTCTTGACGCATTTCAAGTGGACAGCTCGATTGCAAAAATCACAATGAATAGAATTGTTCCGTTTCAATTTCTTCGGCATATCTTCCCTGCAAAGTATGCAGAAGTCAACATCTTCGTCTTCAGAAGAATGAAACATTACGTTTCGCTGTTGATTGTACTCGACTTTTTCATTTCACATCAATTTTTGCATCACTGGTCTTCTTCACGTAGCGCACCAAAGTGGCGTGTGACAAAGTATGAGAAACAGCGATTGATCGGATTGAATTCTTATCTCAGAAAAGACTAAGAGTAATCTTTACCCTGATTCTTGGGTAAAGATTACCTACAACAAAAATTACCCCATGTGGGTAAATTTTCCCTGACGCCTCGGTATTTGTCTGCTTTTGCCCACGCTTGTAAGGAAATTTTGACACCTCTAACGATTCGGCAAGTCAGCCTTTATGAAGCCGCACTTATCCGATTTGCCTGTTACACCAACCTTCAGCTAACTTCACCTCAGCGATCAAAGCTAGTGGTTTCCAATTTCCGCGACGGTGGTGACAACTTTTATGAGAACAAAAGACAGTTTCTGCCCATCGAGGGTAATATTTGTGTTTTACCAATACGAACAGGTAGAAATACGAAGTTACCTGCAATACTATTTAACCTAAGTTTTTTCTGTGATGGATTTTAATTTTCTTAATCGCTTTTACAACAACGGAAAAGTCAATCGTTGGCTAAAAATTAAAATTCTTTGCAAAAATTCCTTGTTCCAACCAAGACTTTTAATTACATTCACAAATTCCTTCTTTCAAGAATTATAAATCTTTTTAAAAATTCCCTCATCAAATCCGGAATTATTGGAAAATTCCTCGCTTCGACTCAGAATTAGAATTCAGAATTGTTTATTCTTTCAAAGACTCCCTGAAATATTTAAAATCAGTTAAAGTCCTATGAAATCTCTCAAAGTGTTTTTACATCCCCTGACAGGATGTCAACCAAAATTCTAAAAAAAAAATCCTGATAATTCCAGTGTTTTTCCAGCTAGGTATCTCTAGATTTTTCCAGGCACAATTTTTCTTAATTCGACTATGAAGTATCGCATTTTTTGTAGCAAATCTCACCCTGCATACCTCAAAAGCATTAGATAATACCTCTAATCATCTGAATGAGATAGACGTGTTACTTCTTTATGTAAAACTGATAAACGTTTTCTTATGATGCTTTAGCAGATGACTACAGTCAGAAACGAAGTTTGTTTGAATGAAAAAATACTATTTTCTGCAATATAAATTGAAAATTGGTTGAGTCATCAAAATTCATTTGATTCAAAAGAATAGTTAATTTATTCTAACGAATTTTTTGATTGTACCTACCAAATATTCCATCCAGCAAAATATATAGTTTAAGAAAATAAAAATTGAAACTTTTGGTTGAATCAATCAAGCTAGAGAGTGGTAGCTTTTGACAGTCGAAAAATGCAGCTTCGTATGAAATTCAAAATTATGCGAAAATTCGAATTGGCGACAATCATAATTTTCGCATAAATGAGATACTTTGCATTTCCCGAGCAAATTACAATCCTGAAAGATAAAAATCAAATCGCTACCAGCGAAATTACCAAAATGATTGTTTTTTTAAAATACTTTCCGTGAAAATTGGTATATGCAAAGATAGAATCAAGTATACTGGAGAATAATATAGCTGTGAAATGAAATACACTCTATTTAAGAAAAAATAAAATAGGGTCTCGGTGATCTTCAAACTTAAATAAGTTGAACAAAAAAGGCGGAAAATACTGTTCGAACAGTCTTCTTCTACTAAAAAAATAGATGCATCCAGGAAGCAAAATCCACTTAGTTTGAAATCCTAGCTGATCGTATTAAAAAGTTACATTAAAATTACGATTTTTACGATTTTCCGTTATTTTAGCATTCACATCTTCTTTCATAACATATAAGACCTTTTACATTAAGTAATAAATATGTAACAATTGATCAATTTATTAATGATAGATATTTTGTACCCATAATATTCATTCATTTTTATATATATTTATATTAACCCCCCCCCCCCCCCCAAGCCATTTTATTTATTTATTTTTAGTTTTCATATTTAAAATTTAAGCGATACGATTTTTCTTTATTTTGTATAAAATTTTTATAATTATCTATATTTTTCGATAAATATATTATAATTAATTATACCCTTCATCGCTTTACTCAGAACCACAACATGGACGTGATGGTATGACGATTCCCTATAACATTCTCATCAGAGAAGGCATTAGGTTTGTGTGTAATTTTACCTCCTCCTTCAGTTTTCATCAAATGTCCACGTTTTGAAACCCCTTGAATTCTAAAAACAGGTTTTCATGAATGTGTCTGTCTGTCTTTTAGTGTGTCTGCAGATTTTTGGTTTGTTAGCACGATAACTTTCGAAATAATTGACATATTGGATTGGGCTTTGTATACTCTCCCAGTGTCTTAAAATGAAGGAAAAGCGCGCTAGCCAGCCATTTTGAATGAAAATACAAAAAGCATTCACAAAATTCCAAAAAACAAACTAAAATGAACATTTTAAGCGAAACAAAGCACGACATGAAAAAATGTAATATTTAAAACGTTGCATTTTGAACACCCTACAAGATTACAACAACAACATTTTGATTTTCCTTGAAAAATCAAACATTCAAATTTTGACCGCACAAAAAATATTGAACGAAAAAATTCTATTTTACAGTCAAAATTAAATTTTTAGATAAACGACACAATATAAGAAAAAAATAAATTGACAACATTTGTTTACTCGAAAAAGAGCTACAAATTTGTTACGAAATATTTTTTGATAGGATGCGTAGTTTTTTTACTAATCGTGAAAAATAACATCAACAATGAAAAAATTTAATTTTTGAAAAACCGGCAAAAGGTACACGAAAAAATGAATAAACAAAAAGTGTGCGTTCAAAAAAGATCTACACATTTATTAGCGGTCACTTTCTGATAGGACGCATGGTTTTTCTTTTTGGTTGACGATTGAACAATTTTGTTGAAAATTCGTCTTGCCTGGTAGAATTCAGCTGTTTTTAGATTAAAATTCAAATCTTTTTTGGTCGAAATATCAACTATTATATTTTATTTAGGAATTCATATTTTTTGGTTAGAACTTCATCTACTTATAATAGAAAGTGAAACTACTTTGTTGAAAACTAATCTTTTTGGTTGATGATTCATCATTTTAGTTAACAATTCTCTTTTATTTGAAATTTAACTATTTCTTTTAAATTTATTTTTGTGAAAATTAATTTTTTCAACTGAAAATTTAATTACTTCTCGTTCGGCTGAAAATTGTACTTCTTCAGTTTAAACTTCAATCACATTGTTGTAAATTCCTCTATTTTGTTCAAACAAATAATTGATCAAACATAATAAACAAATATTAAATTAATCATGATAAATGATACTTGTACTTTATTTTGCAATATCTGGATAAGCAAATCCAGGCCGAGGTACATAAATAAATGATTATCATTATTATTAATTATTTATCACATAAATAATACCTACATTTAATATAAAAGTGTTGAACATAATGTAGAAAAGTTTAGATTTTGGACAAAATCGAATGCGAAGCAAGAGATACGTGATGAAAGTGTGTTCCTTAAAGCCGAAGGAGCTTCAAGAAAAGAGAATTCACAATCACCAAATTACAGTTGTCGATGCTTTAAAGGTCTGTGCATAAATGTGGGGAAAATTCATAAACCGAGCGGTTAGCGCGAGGTAAATACAAAATCTAGCGTGAAGCGCGAGACACATATATTATCGAGCGCGAAGCTCGATAACGAACATTGCACAGTTAATCAAATGAAATAAATAATCTCCTTGATAATGACTCATATGTATAATAAACATATGTACATGTATAATTTAAAAAAGATTTATAAATGCAATGAAGAGTATTCAATTACAGCTTTTTTTAATCTCTCTGAATATGAAGAGTCTACTATGATAATAATTTTATACTTGAGCCAACAGTTTTTAAAATTTTTGTGAACAGATTCACCAGCCTGCTCAAACCATATTCCTAATCCATTATCTTTTAAAAAATGTAAGCAGTGTCTCAAATCTGTATACAATTTTAAAGAAATGTTAAAATAACGAAATAATCATAAAAATTGTAATTTTAATGTAACTTTTTAATACAATAAGCTAGGATATCAAACTACGTGGATTTTGTTTCCTGGAAGCATCTAGAAAAAGACTGGCCGAACAGTTTTTTCCTTTATTTTTGTTCAACTTTTTTTAGCTCCAAGTTCACCGTGTGGTGGTTCATACAATAATTCTTGAAGAAATCCACATTTTTTGAATTTTTTCTTCTTCTCTGTTTACTTTTTAATAAGAAAAGTTCTTTTAACCAAGTTTCATGTAATTTCCTCAGAAAATACAAAAATATCCCAATCATGCGAAAATTAGAAGCTTTCGTCCAATTTTCGCCATATGTAAAATACATAGGAAAATAGAAGGATGCTGCAAGACCACTTAATATTATCTGATTGGGATAAAAAGTGAAAAACATCTTCTTCTGATGGAACCTTCCGAAACCACGCCCACGGGTGGGAGCCCAACATTTTGTAAGCAATTTTTTACCCTACGCACTAAGGACCACCCTAGACACCCTGCGGTATCTCATTTTTGTTGCAACTCAACACAACACCGTATCAGCGTACTTTTGAAGATCAGCGTGTTTCTGTGAATAAAAGGTGATGAGTTGAAATGTAATTTACCTTATAAGAAAGAAGTGACATCTTTTTTAAAAATCCAAAATTGAATTTTTTATGGGGAATCGTGATAAGATATTATTATTTGGCTTGTAATTATCATTATTATTATTGAGCAAGGCTGGGTCATTCAAGTCCCATAGCACTGCGGTATAACCAGTGATAATTCGCGGCTGCATCCGACTTTATAGGAGTACTCGCATTTGTCTAGACGTTTGGCCTGGGGAGAGGAAAGCTGCAGAAAAGCGTCTTCCAATTCAGCAGGTTTTCCAATTGTCGAGTTTGAAAGTAACAATAGCATAAACAATCCTCCTCGGCGTCAAACCTCCCGTTCAAAATTAGTTAAACGAAGCAGAAGTACATCGCAGATGGTCACCCGTCCGAGTGCTATCCGCGCTCGAAATGACCTGATATCGGCGACTTTTCCTGGGTCGAGATTTACCGCGCAGATAATACCGTCAGTATCTTCTCTCTTATTTCTTTTTTTCTTGATGAATGCATGACTTAGAAGATAAGTGACCAATTTTGAAATAATGCATACAATCTTTGCACACTATTTAAGAATGCAGTTTCTTTTGCTTTCATGCATGGCCACCCAGTATTAGTTTATGATCCTGCAACACTGCATCGTCGTCGTGACATTCGACATCCAGACGCCATAAACCAGAGTAAAGCTTGTTCTCGTTGTTTCTTTCCCCCAGTTTATAACCTCGGCAGCCTAGATCCCGAATAACTATGGAAATCTTGAGTTGTATTACACAGTCATAGAAATAAAAGAAAAGCAGATAAATAAATAAATCAAAAGACACCCTACACGGAGAAACTTTTGGTTCTAAAATTTAATATTATAATATTGATTTTAACATTAAGTCAATAAGTTACTAAGTTATTGGAATATAATAATAAATGAATAAATAGTTGTACTTATAACAAGAGAAAGTTTCTATAAACCCTAGAAAAGACTGTCAATGTAAATCGATAAAATATACTTAAGAATATACATAATTGAAAAGAATGACTGCCTCCTAAACACTTGTTTTAACAGTCCTTAATATAATCGTCTTCTCATGCACGATCCAAAACCACTAAATTGCTACTTATCAACTGCATTAATTCAAAACTTATCCATAAATGCGGAAATTGAGAAATTCAAGACGAAATTTGCAGTGATAAAAATGAAGTAGTTTATAGTTATGATCTTCAGTAACACAAGTGCCCTGATAATATAGGAAGAAGAAGATAAAGAAATTACGCAAGAGCATTTTGCATTAACATCGGTATCATATAAATTATATGCAACTTAATCCCTATCCTAGTCTCACGGAGATAAGGAAGGAGATTGCTACAGTATAAAACGATAATACAAAATGACTTAATTCCCCTTACAATGGCCTTAGCAGCGAGCCTAGTTTATTTTGCGTCGGATTAAGCCTACTTAAGAAACACAAGTCTAGTGCCTATGTCAAATTTGAATACTTTCATACAAAATTATAAATAGAGTATTGAGTACTTTTTACATTCTTCTCAGAGAGGTATTAGATTTGTGTAAAATTTGACCCCCTCCGTTTTTGTCAAATGTCCACGTTTTGAGACATTCTTAACCCAAAAAGCAGGTTTTCGCGAAAGTGTCTGTCTATCTGTGTATGTGTATGTATGTATGTATGTATGTTTGTATGCATGTATGTATGTATGTATGTCTGTCTGTCTGTCTGCCTGTGAGCTCGATAACTCTCGAAAGAATTGATCGATTTGATTGTCCTTTGGCTTACTCTTCAAGTCTCCTAAACTAAAGGTCAAGTTCATTAGCCAGCCATTTTGGATGAAAAGTCAAAAAGTGAGAGCATTTTGAAAATTTTTGAGACCATTTTTTTGAAAATTATATGGACGGCTGTTCATACTACTCGAAAATTTAAACAATCCATGACATTTTCCGATAAAATGAAAATTTCCAGAGTTACAGATTTTTCAAAATCCAAAACAAGATACGAAAATTAACATTTTCAGCCGAACAACGCACGGTACGAAAAAAAATCAAGACAAGAAAAGTGTTTCTTTTTGCACGCCCCACAAGATTATCATAACAACTTTTTGGATTTTCTTGACAAAAGATAATGAAAAATCCAAAAATCGATTTTTTATATTTAAAGTACTGTTAACTGGGAACATATAAAAATTTCAAAAGATGTGAGTGGGACTTTTGCGCTACTTTTGTCCTAAAAAAGTCCTGCTAAAAAGAATTAAGCGGACTTTGCCGGCACTTTTATCCTATAAAAGATCTAGTGAAACGGGAAATATTTTGTACTTTGTTGGTACCTTAGGCCTATTTCAGCAATACTCTTTTGGACGATATATCCCATCAGCACTTGTGAAAATTTCAAAAAAATAAAATAAAATGGAACTTTTCTGGTAATTTTTTACCTAAAATTATGCAGTGGGAATTTTTCGCTACGTTTTTACTCAAAAAGTCCTGGTGAAATCAGACATATTTTAAACTTGTTAGATACTTCAGTCTTATTTCAGCAGTGTACTTTTTTGGAAAATAAGAATCACGTGCACTTGTGAAAATTTCGACATACGTAAAATGGAACGTATCTAGTACTTTTGTTGCATAAATTAGTTGAACTGGTGAAATTAAACAAGCAAATAAGTGGGACTATTACGAAACAGTTTTCCTGAAAAATGCCTGCTAAAAAAAATTAAGGAAGACTGTTTCGGTACTTTTATCCTAAAAAAAGTCCTAATGAAACAAGACACATTTTAAAACTTCAGTCCTATTCCAGCAGTACTTTTTTGGAACATACATCCTATCAGCACTGTTGAAAATTTCGAAAGAAAGGAAACGGAACTTTTCCGTCAATTTAGTCCCAAATTTTATGCAGGTCTTGTACGAATTCAAAAATAACTAAACGGCACATTTCCGATACTATATATTGTCCTAGAAAAGTCCTGCATAAAAAAAATTGAATGGAACTTTTTCGGCACGATTGCGCTGAAAAAGGTGAGCTCAAAAAAACAAAAAAATTAAGTAGGACTTCTCCGGTGATTTTTGTCCTTAAAAAAGTCCTGCTTAAAATATACAATAAATGTAAGTGGTAATTTTCTCATACTTTCATACCATAAAATTTCTACTGAAAAAATTAGGTGAAAGTTTTCCGGTACTTCTGTCCTAAAAAAGTCCTGATGAAACGGGACATATTTCAAACTCTTTTAATAGTTTAGTCCTATTTCAGCAGTAGTTTTTAGGAACTTGGACACGACAATTCCAAGTTCCAGTGTACTTTAGGCACATTTCAGCAGTTCTTTTCAAATTTGAATATTTGTTGAAAAATAATTAATTTTTGGTTGTATGTTTATTTTCTAACTGAAAATTCAACTATTCCAGTTGGAGATTCATCATTTTAGTTAGAAACTCATCTCTTTAGTTGAAAATTCAACTATTTTGTTGAAAATTAAAATTTTCTGATTGAAAATAAATTTTCTAACTGAAGATCTAACTATTTCTTTTTCAGACGAAAATTCAACTACTTTAATGAAAATTCATGTATTTGATAGAAAATTCATCTTTTTGATAGAAAATTAATCTTCTTGGTTGAAAATTATACGAATTGGTTGAAAATTTTTTTGTTGTTGTTAAAAATTCAGCGATATTGTTAAAAAGTAATCCGTTTTGGTTAAAAATTCGCGTCAGTCTAGTTTAGGTGGAGCAATCCACTCTAATTTTATGTGATTCAGAATTATCCTATGCAATCCGGCGTAATCTTAAGTAATACAGAGTAGTTATGTATATAGAGGCGATCCAGAGTAATCCGATGTAATACGCAGTAATCCATCACCGCTAGACCAAACTTTTAGAAGTTGTTTCCCCCTCGGTTCCGATGTATTCTTTCAAAATATATTCCTCGTACACGTAAACTGAATACAGTCTATCCTTCGGATTTTTATACTGAATAGCAGTTTTATACTCTAATTCTACTATACTACACTGGAACGTGGAATGAAGAACAGTTTCTGGCATGGGTTGCAGAGGCCTTGATCCTAAGATCAGGAAGCACAGGCTTAAACTTAAATAAATAAATAATATAAAATATAAATAGACAAATAGATAAATAAAAATAAAATAAACGTAAATTTTGACGCATGACGCAACTTGATGCAACTAACGCACAGAGAGTGCGGCCCTCATGCTATTCGACACGCTTGACTGAGTACCGCCTCTCTCTGTCCCGCGGCTCCCCTCATTATGAAACTGCCAAGAGCATCAATTCTCGCATTATCGTAAATCTGAGGTTTCTATCTCCAGATTCCAGTGAATATAAATTCCATTACGTATTGCATTCCATATTACATTACAAATTATACTCCATTATATAAATTCCACTGCAAAAACTAGGATCAAAATTGTTCACGCAACAAAACAATTGCCCTTCAGTTTGATTCACCATTCTAATAAAATAAGATCGATTTGTCGATTGAAATAGGCTCGAAATGAAAATCATCTGTGATCAACTAAATCAATTCAAGGAATTAATAAAATTCGAGGAATTCACAGAATTCAAGGAATCCACAGAATTCATGGAATTCACAGATTTCACGGAATTCACAGGATTCGTGGAATTTACAGAATTCGTGGAATTCATGGAATTCATCAAATTCACAGAATTCATCGACTTTGGATGGAATTCAAGAAATTTGCGGAATTTAAGGAATTCGCGAAATTCATGGAATTCGCGGATTCACGAAATTCTCGGATTCACGAAATTCATGGAATTAACGGAATTCAAGGAATTCACGATATTTACGAAATTCACGGCAGTCAAAGAATTCACGCAATTCACGACAGTCAAAGAATTCACTCAATTCAAGGAATTCACGCAATTCATGTAATTGAAGGAATTCACGGAATTCATGTAATTCAATGAATTCATGTATTCGAAGAAATTCACAAAACTCATGAAATTCAACAAATTCATGCAACTCAAGGAATTAGGGAATTCAAGGAATTCACGAAATTCATGGAATTCACGGAATTCGTAATAATATTGAAGTTTGGAACAATTGAAACAATGCACCCTATGATCAATTTAGTTCGCTATCTCGGATCATTCATCAATCTGAAGTTAGCAAACTAAACAAGGCAGAAATTGGTACTAAAATTTACTATTTGTGAGATCATATTAGAATGCCCAAAAAGGGATGCCGGATAAAAGTGAATGAATGCCTTGTTTTTAGTTTGTCCAGTAACATATATTTTCTTTTTTTACACATAAAATCGAAAATGTAATGGGTGAATAGGACCAAAGTGACCTTTTCCTTCAAAAAAATGACACAGTGACTTGGACAAAGAAGTGGCCTAAGTGACTGTTTGGCAAATCTGCAAATATAGAATTTTAAATACATTTTATTTTCTTATTTTGTTCTTCTTATTTGACTTACAAGAAATTCAATCAGTGCATTTTGATATGACTTAGGTAGCGTGATATTCGGCCGGAAGTGCATCTTGTATGAGAAAAACATGTATTCATGCACAGAAGCTATGCAGACAGGGATGCAAGTTTGTAACATAGCACCATTTCTCAATTTTTTGCGGATGTTATTGCAAACGTATATTACACGTATAAAAGCGAGAGTCGAAATTCGATACGCCAGCATCACGGTACTGGCCAGTGACGAAGTCGTGGGTGTTATAATGTCCTGTGTGGGGCTTCACACACACCTAAGCGCATCTAAGTTCAAACTAGCAACAGGTAGCTGACAGGTAATGCGAGGTTTAAACACGTGGATGCGATCCAATCTTTCCAACCAGTCGCTTCATTCAGAGTTTTAACAAGCATGAAGATAAATTATAATCGAGCGAGTGGATCAACGTTTAGTTTACTTGATTCAATAAGCCTATAGCATTCTAATTTCCGAGCTTTCTAAAGGACCGTCCATAAAATTTAGGGTTACCAAACGTCCTCCTTCGGGAGGACATGTCCTCCTTTACCGCCTTGTCCTCCCGAGTCAGCCCTTCTTTGAAAATGTCCTCCTTTCTGACAAAAATGGCATGTTTTTCTTTTTTTCTATCTTTCACGATGTTATAGTGAGAGATAGAACTACTGGAGTCGTGTTATTGTTCTTACCGGGTATCGTGTAACCTAATTTGTAAAAATAAAATCATTCTATTGAACATTCGTGATTTGCAATATTTGAAATTCAAAAAACCTGTCTTCACTATGCTAGTAAGTTAAGGTTAGGTTAGGAAATGTTCAGGTGTCCTCCTTTCGTACTGCGAAGAAATGGTAACCCTAATAAAATTACTTCAATTTATTCCCCCAAATTTTCAGCCGCGTACCCCACTCCCTTTGGTAGAGTCTCTATCTTACGTAATTTTGCTGACTACATCGTTTTCTTGAATTTATTTCAGGGTTATTCAAAAACAATGGAAGACGTTTTGGAAAGAGGGAGTTTGATGAAATCTTACTGCTTCTTATAAATTAACAATTGAGTAGTGCAGCTTTCAACCAAGTAATTCAATTTTCAACCAAAAAAGATGAATTCCCCTTATTTATGTATCGAGATGGAAGAAGTTCCAGATGACTGAAAAAAGCGATTATCGTACCAATATACAAAGGAAAGGGAGATAAAAGCAACTGCAATAATTACCTTGGCATCAGCTTATTAAGTTATGTTTTCGTGGCTATTTATTACATTTATGGAAGGTTTTTCAGTCAGTAAAGAATAAAACTTGAATCTCAAATGTTGAATTTTCAACCAAGTAGTTGAATTTTTCACCATAAAGATGAATTTTGTAACAAGTCAGTTCAAATTTGTACCACACAAGACGAATTCTTAACAAAATACATACTATTTTAACTGAATAGTTAGATTTTCAACCCGAAAATATTTTCCTGACGTTAAAGGATAACAAGTTCATCTACAATTTTGAATTTTCAACCAAGTATTTAAATTTTCCACCAGAAAAAGAAGAATTTTTAACATGTTAGATTATTTTCTACCAGAAACAGACGAATTTTCAACAAAATGCGTACTGTTCTAACTGAATAGATGAATTTTCAACCAAATATTTCAAGCAAGAAGATGAATTTTCTGCCATAAAAGACGAATCCTCAAACAAATTAGGTAAATCTTCAACAGATAGTTAAATTTTTTAACTGAAATAGATGAATTCTCAACCAAAAATGGAATAGTTGAATTTTCGTGTAAAAAAAAGATAGAATCAAAGGAACAAATTTTCAACAAAAAAGTTAATTTTTAAATATACAGATGAATTTTGTACCTAATAGTTAAATATTTAGATGAAATTATTATTATTAATAATATATAATATAATATAATATAATATAATTATTAACTTTTGACAAAAAAACCTAATTTACAGCAGTCTAGTTCAATTTTTTACCAAAGAAATACATTTTAAAATAATATTATGAATCATGAACTGAAATACGGATTAATTTGTTTAATATATAGTTACATTATTAATCAATAAATTTTTTTTATACCAAAAAGGCAAACTCGATAAAAATGGAATGGATAAATTATTAACTCACAAAATTAATTTTCAACCAGAGAAATGAATTTTTTACTAATATGATGCATCTTTAACTAAAAAAAAAGAATTTTTGAAAAAAACTTCAACTTTGGATGAACCAGTTGAATTTTGTACAAAATTTTTGAATTTTTGAGCAGAAAATACGAAATTTCTACACAAAAGTTGAATTTTCATCCCACAAATGAAAATTTTCAACAAAAAATTATCTTTCAACCGGTAAAGATACATTTTCAACCATACAGTTGCATTTTTGAAACCAAATAAGATTTAATTTCTATGAAAATAGGTAAATTTTAAAACGAAAAAGACTGAATGAATAAATGTTCAAGAAAAAAAAGTTGTTCACCAAGAAAGAAAAAAAGTTTAAATATAAGTGCTTGAATTTTCAGCTCGAAAAGACCAATCGTTAGGAAAAAAGTAAACTTTTAACCGAAAAGAATGAATTTTCGACCCAAAATAGTTGAATTTTCTTATTTGGTTCTATTAATTTAGTTCAGGCAATGACAAATAAATATGAAAGTTTATCATTTATAGACTTCATTTACAGAAATTTTGCCAACAAAATAAAGTTTACTTTACATGGCACCTTTTTTGATTCCAGAGACTACACACTTCCAAATTCGGATTGAAGAAGTTATCAAATCTTTCGTTTGTAAAACGTAACTTATTGTTATCAACACATTTAATTCTCTCAAACTAATTTTACTAGGGTTTCGCGTTTGTTTAATTAATAGAATTCATATTTTATATCTTTGAACCCTAAGTTTATAAATTCTCAGTAAGATTTGGGAGTGCGGGGGGGGCGGGCAGAGAAAATCTTAAGGTATCTTACATGGGGGTGGGGGAGAGGTATGAACATTTTACAAAAACACCTTAACGTAATTTGTGGAGTACCCCTTATTTGTTTATTCTCTTATTATTATTTAGTGAATTTATGAATATTATATTTAATATTTTTACTAATATTACTATACTTATTTCTGATATTATTAGGTGAATTGCAAGTAAACCAAAACAACTCACGTGATTTATTCATGGCCTCTAATAAAAAATTAATAATTTCAAATGGCAAATCACAAATTCAAATTCAAATGTATCAACGTTGATGCTGGACTCGAATTCCTCTTTAACCCCTTCACAAATAATAGTTTACAAAATTCAAATTTTTTCCTGCGCACCACATCTTAATACGATTTTTTAAAATGTATTTTGGCCCACTACACACGAAAATCACACACAAACATTTTTTTATGGAAGTGTTATCGAGATATCAATGTTTGAAATTTTTTTCTCCAATTTTCAAAGTTCTTCCGACGTTTTTTAGTATATCTCGAGTGCCAATTGACCGATTTCCCTAAGCGATCACTCAAATTGAAGGCAACTGAATTCTCTACAATTCGCATATCGTCCTGGAAAGAATAGAAATCGCAAGAACTCTGAAAATTGGAAAAAAGTTTTGAACATTGATATCTCGAAAAAACTTCCATAAAAAAAATTTGAGTGTGATTTTCATGTTCAGTGAGCCAAAATACATGGGAAAATCATAGTGAAATATGGTGCGCAAAATGGCTGTAAATTAGTGTAATAAATACTTGAATGATAAGAAAGTTTGCAACCTGAGAAGAAGCGTGAAAATTGCTGTTATCATCTCAAAGCATCTATTTTAAATCATGAGATTGTTAAATCAACACCGAGGGTTTCTCTCTCTGCATGCACTTGAAAGCAAATCAATCTTTGACAAAATTTCCTCTACGTTTATCGTATTATTTACAGCAGAGGTCCAATCAGCGGGCAGCTAATGAGTTGTAGGTTCTTCTTAACTCTTGGATCTGACCTTCGTGCAGATAGTTAATCGTGCAAACCGTCTTCTATGCTGCTTTTTTCACTTCTCTTCCATCGCGTCTTTCGTCATGCAAACAATTTTTTATTTCGAAAATTAATTATATAACATTCAGATATCAGAGCTGAAAATCCAATCGAAACAGGAAAAATAGGGAAATAATTGGGGAAAAAATCGAGTCGATTGAGTCTTTAGGGAAGCGAATGGAAAAAAGTAAGATATTGTTACCTTAATGCCTGAAATCTCATTTTTAAAATGAAACCAAGAGCATCATAAGATATTCACAGGTTCTCGAATTATGATCAAAAATGTGCACGCAGATTTTATAAGTTGAGAATCGAAAATTGGTCAAAAACGGAAAATAGTTTGATGTTTCTCAGAAGCTATCTCAGCCTTCATTTATGGAAAATACTTCAAGTGTAGGACTCAATCGACGCGAATTTTATCAAGCTTTCTAACCGTTTTTAAGAAACTTTCTCACTTAATTATTCCCAGAGATAGTTGCTTTCTAAGACAAGCCTGTTTTTAATCTGATTTTTATAAGTGGATGTGCAATTTTGACTAGTTGTGTAATATGTATCATATAGAATTCAATATAAAAAGTTATAAATTCCTAAGGCTCCAAGTCAGCAAACATTGCATGTTCAACAAAAAGGTTGAGTTTTCAACCAAACGAAATGAATTTGTAACCCAAAGGCGAAGGTTTAACAACAGAATTGAGCTTTTAAATTAAAACGGTTAATGATTTAGAAAACCGTTGACTTTTAAACCCAAAAAGATTAATTTTAAACAACAAAAATCATTTTCAATCAAGAAAGACGAATTTTCATTTAAATATTTGAAATTAAACAAAATTAATGAAACTGAAAATCTCAAAGAATCACTAGCCTCAAATTGGAGCAGACTCAGCTGCGGATTGCGACAAATATTTCAGTTTTAATTTTGTTTAATACATAAGTAATGCTACCGAGATATTAGGTTTCTAAATACAAACAAATGATTTTTGGTATACAAAATTTCAGCCAATTCTTAAACAATTATGTATTTTCACTTCATAGTCAGCTAACTTCACTTAGTTAACTGCTGAGGGGAAAACAATGGATCAAATGCACATTTTGTTATTATCTTCGTAAAAACTAATTTTTTCTATAAAAGTGTATTTGAAAAATAGTTTTTATTTTTTAAGAACTATTTAGTGAAATGATTAGATGTTAATAATTATTATTCATTATGAAGATATTAAAAAAATAAAGTTTTGTCCCATGCATTTTATCCATTGTTTCCTCCTCAGCACTCAACGAAGTGAAGTTAGCTGATGGTTGAAGTGAAAATACCTAATCAAACGAAAATTTTGAGATTTAAATTTCAGGGGTTTTCAAAATCGGCTTCAGGTAGCGATTAAAAATGTACATAATTTTCAACTTTTTGCAAAAGTAAAAACTTTCTCCCGAGATATTGGGATAGTGAATGAGAATAAAAATTTGCAATTCAAAGTTGAAGCTCGCGATATAACAGCATGACAGCATTTTTTTGTTGCTAAAAGACCGAAATAAATACGAAACTATGTATATTTTTTCAATAAATTATGATGATATCAAGAAATATCATTGCTAAAAGGTGAAAAAAAATATTAGTACAAAGTGTATTTGATGTTCTAAGAATTTTTCGTAGAATAAACCTATTTTCATTAAAACTTCTGGTTATCTAGTTCTGTAGTGCCACCCTTCAGTTGAATTATGAATCTAAAAAGTTGAATTCTCCAACAAAAAAAGATAATTTTCAACCAAATAGTTGCATCTACAACTCAATACGAATTTTCAATCAAATAGTTTCATTTATAAAATAGTAATTTTCAACCAAACAGATGCATTTCCAACAGAATATTAGAATTTAAAAAAAAAAACAATAAATTTTCACTTAAGAAAGTTGAAAGTTTAACTAAATAGTTTAATTTTCAAGCCAAACGAACGAATTTTTTAGAAGAGTTGATTTATTATCAACCAGAAAAGTAGAATTTTCAACAAAAAGGATCATTTGATCAGATGAATTTTCAACCAAATAGTGGAATTTGCAACCATAAAATTAATTTTATTCACCTCTGACGTCACTTTTCAGTCCCTAGGGACTAAAAACTGACGTCAGATCTGAATAATAGTATGTTGCATTGCAAGGGATGAAACACAGCGATTGCAAAGAGTGCGAAGTTTGCTGCTCAACCGAAGCGACGGCTACATTCACACGAGTTGCGGTCGTTGTGTTACATTCCGTGTGATGCATATTATTTTTCATGGCAAAATTATTGGAAATTGGAGTTTCGGTACCTGTGGAAAGGGTTGACACAAAATGTTTGCATCCCTAGGGCTTGACAACTCCGTTCTCGACTGTTCGAACAGAAAAGATTACTTTTTAAGAAAATAGTTTGGATTTTCAACAAAATAATTAAATTTGCTACCAAATATCAGAGTTTCAAGATAGCTGCAGAACTTCATTTTTAAAATTCCCTGATTTTTTACAAATTTTTTTTTTTTATTTCCTGACCATTAATATTCTTTGAAGACCAGAATTCTAATCTTGTAACACTTTAAATATAGAATCTCTCATGAATGAAATGAAAACAGATTAGAATTAAGTTTATAAATGTATCATTTATTATTCTTGACAGTTACTTAAAGTGCTTCTTACCCAAATTCATTGTAAATTTTTCATTTTCCCTAACTATTGATATTTAAAGACCAAAATTCTAATATTGTAGGATTTTTAATTTAGAATCTTTTATAAGTGAAGTCAAAGAATTTTAGATTTGAATTTATAGATTTTTAATTTATTATTCTTGAGAGTTCAGAAATTGCCTATTGCCAGGTTTTCCTTGACCTGCAGCTATCCTAAATTTTTGACCTAAAGAAACAACTTTCAAGCAAAAATAGATGGATGTTCTTATTGAATTTCATTAATTCAGCACGCATTTAAGCGAAACAAAACGAGAAAAGGGTTAAGTTTCTGGAAAACAGAAGGAAAAAAAGTAATGTTTTAAAAAAGGAAAAAGAGAGGAATATGGGAAACACCCAAATGAAAATTTTAATTTTAAATATAGCCATACAAATTCGAAAGTTGTTGAATCCTAATTATTTACCAACTATAACAAACAGTGAATAATATTTAAAATGGCAAACATGAACCTTTTCTAATTTAAATTAATCTCCCTAGATATTTAGTAAACATTTTTAATAAACAATTCTATGCCTTCCTGATTGAATCAAAGGTCTGACTCTCGATTCCGCGTTCCTCGACTTTTCTCATGAACGGTTGCAGGCGTCAATGCAGGTGAACACCCTGCGTATATCCCGCAGCGCGCTTGACAGCGAAAATGAAAAAAATATTAATTAATACTAAGATCTGACGTTGATTAAGCTCAACCGTGCGAATGAGGAGACGACTGACATCTGCAGAAAGTCCGGTCCTCCCTGCGTGACCCCCCCCCCTCCCCCTCCACTCCTCCCTCAACACCATATTCACCAATCAGAGATCGAGATGAAAGTTCGCATGACTGTTGACGTCGAGAGACGTATTGCTGGTAATGCTGCAGCAATCAGCAAGCTAACCCTTTAAGTGCTTCCAGATGCAAGATTCAATACAGGTTTTCCCTTATTCAAAAGAATTTTCATAAAAATGTTCATGTTTTTTATTTTCATAAAAAATCTAATTTATGTACTAACTAAAAGTCATTAAAAGTGTCTAATTTTAAACACAAAAAGTGACTACTGTTCACACAAAAAGAGGCATGTGATGTGAATAGAAACATTTATCTACTCAAAAATTTCGATAAAATTATATACATTTATTTTATCGGTTTGCGTTAACAAGATCATCATTCTATTTTATTTGTTTTTAAACTTATATATTACATAAGTTTCATGAATGGCTTTATTTTTATTTAGAAAGTTAATTTACAAAATGCAAAAGTAAATAAAAGTCACATTCAGAATGGGAATCTTTTAAATATTAAACTTTTACACTTGAAGCTTGAAAAATTTCTAATTCAGAAATGTTTAATTCAAATTTTAAACAATTTTCACGCATAAAATAAAAATATTTAAAATGTTTAACTTCTATAAATTAAACAGTTCAAGGATTTCTGGTTAAAAAATATAAATCCATCACGCTATCATTTCCAATGCTCTAAATCAGAACTAATCCTCTCTTTCAACTTAAATGAATAAAAATGTTGAAAATAAAAGATTTCCCTCTTCCAATTTAGTACAAAATTAAAAATGATCAGTTCCCTTTTTCATCTGAATGTTCAAAATACCAAATTCTCCCACGCCCACTCAATTAAAATGTTAAGAAGAAAAAATTGGCCTTTCCAATTCAGAGAATCAATCAATAACCAAAATCTCTTTCCTTCTAACTCAATAAGAATGTTACAAATAAAAAATTATCTTCAAACAATTTAAAAAAATGAGAATATAAAATGACCCTTTTCCAATTCAACAAAAATGAAAAACTAAGATTTCTGTATTTCAAACTTAAACAAATTGTTTAAAATGTGTTCGGCTTTAAATTAATAAAAATGAACAAAAAGTTCCTCTTCCGATTCGGAAAAAAATTTAAGGCCAAAATTTCTGCCCTTGCTTTTGAAATCATAATTATTAAATGTTCAATTTTTATTGATACAACAGAATAAAAAACTTTCATTTACAAATACACTATTTTTAGCGAATCAATTAAAATTGAAATCTTCAAAGTTTAAATTTGGTACTGTCCAATTCTAAAGATTCAGGGCTTCCTATTTCAAACAATTCATTTCAAAATTGTTTTGTTTTGAATATTTGATTTTTAATTGCTTATTCTAAACGAGCACTCAACTATTGCTCAATATTTCTATATTGTTCCTTTTTTTAATAAAAAAATTTCACATTGAATGGGTTAAAAATGGAATAAAAATTGAATGAAAGCGTTTAATTATAAATCTATTAATCTGAAACTATTTAATAATTGAAAATAGTTTATAAAGATTCAATGGGACGTTTAAATTTGTTCAAGCACTAAGGCTTTCGGACTGAAACAGTTTAATTTTTAACGTTAAAATCTGTAAATTGTTTAATTTTTAACAAAGTCGAACGCGTCTTTTAAAATCTATTATTGTTCAATTTTCAACACTCGAACCACAGTTTAATTTTGAAAACCATTACTTAATTTATATTTACATTTGGTATGAAATATCCCGAGAATTCAAAAAATGTTTACAAGAAAAATCTATCTATAGATAGATTCTTCATCTAAAAATTTTTAAAATTCTCGCTCAAAAAATAAATTCCCTGTGATTTCCCGATTTCGAAAAATTCTTGGTCATTTCCTGGTCTCCCGGATCATCTTTGTAGATCAAATTCATACCTTCAGATTCATTATGATGCTTTAGAATAGGAACTAAAAAACCAGAAAATCATAGATTAAAATAATTTAAATTTTAATAATAATTAGTATTTTCATACTATATTACTATACAGTTTCAGCCCATAAATCACTTAGTTTTTTTTTAGATAAAATATAAAATGAGATGGGGAAATGTGACTGAAGTGATCCTTTCCTTAAAAAAAATGACGAAAAAGTGACTTGAAAAAAATGACTAAAATGACTTAAGTCATCATTAACTAAGGAACAAGAAAAATTTATTATTGTGTACTGATGTTATTAACAGTATGGCTCATCAAAGATAAATTATTATGTCGTGTCTTGACGATTAAAGCTTGAACTACACGTTCTTAACGTCATCTTTAAATGTCACAGACCACGAGTTCAAGTCTAGGACAATGTTTATAATAAATAGAGCACACGAATTTTGGTAAAAAGAAATAGGATATTTTTTATGTAAATGGGGGAAAACAGAAACATAAATTATAGTGAATTTAACCATTAGATTTATTAAACGTCCTCTTGTGACAAAACGATCTTTCTTAGCACAAATAGGATTTCCCCTCAAATTCAAGGTTGAGAGGATTTTCATTTGTTTAAAAAAATGGGACTGCAGCCAACATTATTCTTTCGCAGCAAGCTTTATCCAATCTACCCTAGAGATTCTCTAGGGATAGTTGAGACACCTGAACATCCACCACTCGACTAGGGCCAAACGGAATACGGAAGTCGTCACAAAATTTTAATATATGTTTGACAACGCATGCGCGTTGTGAAAGTGGTAAAAACAACCTAACCTCAAATCGAAGTGGCGGCATTGTGATTGGTTGCTATTTAAAAGTCGTGCGCAAAAAAGGACTTCCATATTCCGGTTTGCGCTAACGAATCAGAAACGATTCCCATGTGTCGAAAAAAAGTATTCTTTTAAACTTTCTATTGCGTTTGAAAATTTATTAATTTTCTAGTCTAACTATAAATATAATAATACGAAAATAGATTTTCATTTTATTATATAAACAAAAGATTCTGTAAGAGAGTCAACTATTTTGTTCATGCATGGGTCCCCGAAAGAACACATTAATTAATTATTATTTATCTATAAGCGACTCAATCGTTGAATACAATAATAACATTTACAAGAGGGATAAAACTAATATTTAAAGAGATATTTTCCTACATCATTAACCATTAGTAACCATCATTAACCATAATTAACAGTCATAAATTAGAGGTAACAGACCTTCTTGCATTCAGTTATGCAAGAATAAATGTTTCAAACATAATATCATTAATATTCCAGGAATTTTGCAGCTTCACTTCTAATTTCTTATCTTGTTTGGAGCACACCTACTCGAGTCGCCGCAATCTGTTACACCTGCAACATAGAAGGTGAGAACTGCGAAGTGTGCACATTCGGCTTTTATTAAATTTATCGAGATTTAATCACAAGTCGTAGACGAGGGGTTAAGTCCTAAGCCGCTGCACTGTAGACGAATCAAGAATTGCGCTCTATACTCACAACAGGTCGTCACTCGATCCTGATTAATTGCATTCGGGTTCTTACTGTGCTGTAAACAGTATTAATCAGGATCGAGTTTTCAGTGTTGCGACAGAACCTGGACGGCATTAATCAGGATCGGGGAGTCGACTAGTCACACTGGGGCAATGATGCAAAGTAAACTTCACTTGATCCCGAATGCCTAGACGAGTACCTATGTAAGGGTATATTTTATCTTCAATTCAATTGCTTCAACAAGTTAGCCAGACATTCCTTTTGAGTATCCACTACTGTCAACTCGAGTTAGTCTTGTCCAAGAAAAGGCTTATTCGAAATTAAGGACTGTAAAGGGTATCTTCCATAACAGTCTAACTCATAAAATCGAGATTATTCAGAAGAGACAAAGAAACTCTAAAAAATCATATTTTCAATTTAAAATAAAAATAGAAAGCTGCTCCCGAGATATCGGGGAGTTGAATTGAACTATCAAAGTAAATCAACGGTATTCCTTAAAATATACCAAATATTATTGTATTATCATTACAGTAGGATTCTTCAAGAATTTGATGCCGTTTTTCTTTTCTTTTTTTTTTTTGGTAGCTCTAGACTACATTGAGGAAAAAAATCTGGTACTGAAATAGTAGGATTTAACTAGTGTCCGTGGTGCGTTAGAAGGATTACTAAAACCAGAATTTCGGATTTATTCTTACGGTCATATTAATGTGAATAATATTGTAACTTTAATCAATGAAATTTACTAATTTAAACAAGAATATTTGGTAAAATCCAGAAATTCATCTTAATTACAACATGAAGAGTCTCTAATTCGGAGGAATCTCAAAGAAAGAATAATACCTGAAGAAACAATGGACATTATGCTCTCATCAAAAAGCGATTCCACGAAAAAGCAGTAACAAAGTGGATGAAAAAATGATGGTTTTTCTGTACAAGTCGTCATATTGATCATCTGCAATTCTCAATAACAAATTTACTAACGTTTCTCACAATAGAGTTTAAGAAGTTAATTGGTCACTGAATCGTTTTCGTTCAGCGATTTCGTTACTTTCTGGTCCTGAGCTAGGCCAAGATCCACTGGTAAGAAGATTTTTTAAGGGGATCTCGAAGCTCAGACCACCTAATTCCAAATATGATTGTACACGGGATCCAGCGTTAGTCTTAAAGATCATACGCCAATGACGATCGAATGACAAATTCACATTTAAAAAGTTAACTTTCAAACTGGTAAAATCGCTGGCTCTCATCACGGTTCATCGAATGCGAACATTAACAACTCAAGTAAACGAATCCTTGGTTTGAAGAAATGAAACCAAATAAACGCATTTTCTTGGATCCAGTAATTTTTTTCCATGTGCATAAAATTATAATTTTTTACTAATTTGGTTTTAAATTTGCGGTAAATAGCAAGTATCGAGTTTTTAGAATTTATTATTCTCATTACTCATCAGTGTTTAAAATAAATACTATTTTTTGTATAGCACGCACGGAATTTTCGCTTTACGAAAAAAAGAAGACAGTTTCTAGCTGTTGCGCTTGCGCACTTTGAACAACATTACTTTTTGAGTATTGAATCGTGAATAGTAAATTGTGATTGGATAAACTCGAAGTGATAAGTTACCATAAAGAAAATTTCCAAATTTTGTGGATACATGGGATTTCAGGTAATTTGTCAATTTTCCATAAGTTTCCTTCATCTTTTGGATTTCGTCCAAAAAGCTTTAGATACATTAATTTTCCGAAAAATAATTAGTAATTTTTGGTATTTAAAATTTTCAGGTATTTTCTGTTAATTTTATAGTACTTGAAATCGGTTCATCTTCAGCTAGTTTACAGCTCGCATCCAGCTCACCTTCGACTTGCCTACAATTTTTCTTCGATTTGCCTCTAGCTCGTACAGCAAACTTCACACTTGTGCGGAGTTGCTTACTTTCCGTACTTGTAGCACAATATACTATTCCCAACAAAAGTTTAGTTATATCGTTCAACTTCTGTTCACAGCGGTCTGAATCAGAAAAATACTGAAATATTATTTGAATGGTTCCCCGAAAATTCTAAAAAATATTCACGGGATGCAAACTACAATGCCGATCTGAGAAAATAACGTAAAAATTAAAAATTAACTAAATTATTTAAACAAGAGACTCTTAGAAGTACGATCAAAAAAATATTGCATAACATCTATAAAAATAGAGATCGGTTTTACGTGGGAAGAAATAGTTATTTAACTGTGTGCATAATGTTACGTTTACTGGATTCTTCAAACGAAGCTGTAGTACACTGGAACCTGGATTTGTGCACGGTTTCGGGCATGGACAGCAGTAGCCTTCGACACAAATCCAGGGACTCTGAACGTCAACAGGTAGGGTCGCATGAATACTTTGTGTTGGATTTCGATGCATAACGCAACCTGATGCGACAAATGCGCTGAGAGTGCGACCCTCATTCTGTTTGTCACGCTTGACTAAGCACAGCCGTTCTCGCAGTCCCGCGGTTCCTCACATCACCGAATTGCCAAGGACAGCAATTCTAGGAATGCACAAATCCAGTTTATGGAAATCCAGGTTCCAGTATAGTTCAGTTTACTATGAGTCGATATTTGTTGCAACAGTAGACTGAGTTACTTTTACAAGATCAACTTAACTCATTTAAAACAGTAAGCCTTACCCTTCAATCGCAATTATCTCTACTAGAAATGTCCTTATTGAAGTCTCTGGAGACCCTCGTGAGAGGCTATGGCTGACCTCGTAGGAGACTCTGGAGGTCCTCGTGAGAGGCTCTGAAGGCCCTCGTGGACGGCTCTGAAGGTCCACATAAGAAGCTCTGAAGACCCAAATGGGAGGCTCTGAAGGCCCTCTTGGAAGGCTCTGATGGTCCACATAAGAAGCTCTGAAGGCCTAAATGGGAGGCTTTGGAGGCCCTAGTGGAAGGCTCTGAAGGTCCACATAAGAAGCTCAGAAGGCCTAAATGGGAGGCTCTGGAGGCCCTAGTGGAAGGCTCTGAAGGTCCACATAAGAAGCTCAGAAGGCTCAAATGTGAGGCTCTGGAGGCCCTCATAGCAGGTTCTGGGAGCATTCAAAGGAGGCTCTAGAGGCCTGCTCGGGAGGGCCTCCTCAGAATTTCTGAAATAACGGCGACTGCGACGACACCTCTTTGTAATATAGAGAGGTAATAATCTACTAATCATTCATCCTGTCAATGTGATAATCTGTCAGTTCGACATTCTTCAAAATGATCTAACCGCTGAAAGCAACATGAAGTTCATAAAGTTGTTCCCCTTGCATGAAAATGCTTTGTCGTTGATTTCAAGTTATTAATTTTGCACACTTATCTAAATCTTCAAAAATAGAAGAATTTCATATAAAAGCCTTTTTACTCAGTTTTCATAATTAAACAATTTTACATTTAGATCTTATTTGATACTTTAATGATTAAATACTTCTGATTGAAATATTATAAATTGTTTTGTTTCAATTTTAAACACACAAAATTATCTGATTCTTCAAATTCTTCGAAAATGTGGAACAATAAATTGAAAGAATTGGTATTTGAACCATTTTCAGTTTACAGGCACTGTAATTAAGCAATTTTGAATTCAATTCCTCTAGAATCAATTCCAACCAATGGAAAATGAAGAAAATATTTTCAAAAGTTTAAGCCTTGAAACGAGAAGATTTTAGAACCAGGCATTAAAAATTGAAATTTTTTTTATTTGAAGATGTTCTCAAATATTGAACATTTCAAACTCAACTTGAGAAAAAAATTTTGAATTGAAAAGCTTGAAATTCTTGTTCTGTATTCTTTTATTTTTATTTTTTATTTTCTTTGTAACATCATAAAATTGTCCGATTTTTAGTTGAAGATTCAAGAAAAGAAATCATTTAAAATTAAAAATATTTGTTTTCAAAATTTCAGGAATTAATAATAATTCTGGAGAAAGTGTTAGAAATTAGAAGATTAATAAATACAAAGATCTGAAGTTGATACCGCAGTAATTAAATAATTTCTTTAATTGTGAATAGCTACAAATTTAGAGTTCTGATGTTTTATTTTTCCCTTTCATAAGTTTTCATTTTGCAATTAAAAATTAAGTTTTTCAATGTTAAGTAGTATAATTAATGATCACAACTTTTCTAATTTTGAAAATATTTAAATTTACTTAAAATAATTAAAATTTCAAAAATCCAAAAAAGCTTTAACATTACAATTTTTGGTGACCAAAATGTTTTCAGTTCTAAATGAAGTTCTGATTCATTTATGTTTCAACGTTTCGGAGTAAAATTTTTCTCATTTTCAATGTTTTTTTTCATTCAAACACTTAATTCTTAACGTTTTTTTTTAATTCAATTTCGAAGGCTTATAATTGAAAAAATATCCATTTTAAACGGCGAAAATGACGGTGAATTTATATTTTGATTTTAGAAAAATTTGTCAAATCGATTCTAATTTGTTAAATATAATAACAATTAAAAATTTTAGAATGTCATCTGCTTTGACTTTGCAACATTCAGTTTAGTTTTCAATTTCAGGCTGTCCAGTTTTAATCGCTTCGAATTTAAAATTATTTGAATTCAAAAGCTTAAAATGTTAAACTATTCAATTTTGAACTCCTTTACTTAGAAATAATACAATTTCAATTCTTTCAAATTTTCAATAATCCAATTTTAAAAATTCGAATCAGAAAATATTTCATATTTTATCATTTGGAAATTTTTCTATTTTCGAAATTTTAATCTGAAATCATTCAATTACTAGATTCTTAAATTCAAAATGAAATTATTTTCTACAATTGTTTTTTGAAGCGATTTGATGTTATTTATTATTTTTTTAGTTTGGCAGCTCGGCCGGAATTAAAAATTTCTTATACTGACATATTTAAAAATATTAATGAATGCAACGCGAGAAATGTAAAAGTGTTATATATTTTCAGAAAACCAACTTTCAATTTCTGTTAACAAACTGCTGTATCTCGAATTTCGATAATTTTTAAAACAACTAAAAATTGAAGAACTTCAAATATTGTACAGTTTCAAATTTAAAGTGCTCACGACGAAAAAATCAAGATAAAATCAGTCAAAATTGGAGGATTTTCCGTTTGAAGTATGAAGCGGTTTCTTTTGGTTACAAATTTAAGTCGTAAAACATATAGGAATTTAATAATGATTTTATCTCGCTTATCGCGTGTTTGCTCTCTACTTCAGTTAATCAATTCAAAAGTAAATTGTCTTTTTCACGATATAGGAAAGCCGATTTAATACCTTCAGACTTTGAATATACCAGTAAGATGTTACATTGAGCAGTAAGATTCTTATCGGAATGATGAAATTGTAAACATAAATCATTTAATAAAAATGCATTATTAATAAAATCATCTTCATTTGGTAATTATCTTGTGAATTAAAAACAAAAAGTTAGATTCTCTAAATACCAGATCATCAAGTTTTATAGGTAATTTACGCTGCGGGAACACCTATTTCTGTAATTATAATTTCTGCTCATATAGAGAAATATATAAACATTTATATGTATTTAAATATGAATTTGGGAAATTCTGGAAAGTTACAGATATTCCAAAAATTTTGGAAATTTTAGTTTGATCATTCTGTCAACGCAATCATTTTATCGTTTCATAATTTTCATTATGCATCCCTGATATCACTTTTTACTCCCCAGGGAGTAATTTCCACCACCTAGGAAATGAAAAGTAATTTTCACTCTTTAAGGATTAGAAAGTAGAACCTTAGCCCCGCTTCATAGGCATTGAAAAGGGCTGAAATGCATGCGTGTTATAAAAAATTATTATTTATTTGCTTTTAATGTTTTCAAGAAATAATTTTGAGGTACGTTTCTTAAACTCTTTCGATTTTCAAAGAGGTCATCACGTCCGGCATAATTGAAAAATATCACATATTGACATATTTTATGCGTTACATACAGTACCGTTCTCAATTTCAGGTTTTTCGATAGTTGCATACGTTTCAATTTATATTCACGTTAGAAACGAATAATTGAAATAAACGTATCACCTTAAAATAGATAATGAGGACTCTTATTTCAATTTTTACTACAATCAAAAAAAAAAATTTGCTGAATTCAAGGAGTTACCAATTTAATTATTTTTTGTTACTGTATGGCGCGCTATTCGAATTGTTTTCATTAATTTTTCTGAAAGAAGTCCCTATAGTGAACTGTAACAAAAATAGGATAAAAAATAGAAACATTTTTATTTAATCAAAAAAAAAGTTTCAATGAAACATCTTTTCTTAATTAATTTGCTTGAACGACGAATTTTTTACCGAATCATAAATCAGTAGGATTCTTACGGCTTCTAAAGCTAAAAACAATATGTATGCAATACAAATATCTTGAATACCATGTTTAAGCCGACAAGTGAGATAGCAATGGCTATATAATATATTTCTACTCTGATGAAAGATCTTGTAGAATATTCGTTATAGTTACACTCGCTGTTCACGAAATGAGAATGGTCGTTGGTAATCTGCTCTGCACATTAGCTGTTTTTCTTAATTCTATTGGTAAATATAATAATATAATATCATATCTGAATTTATTACTAAAAAAATTACTGAACCACTTTCAAACTTTGACTTCAAATTCTAGAACTCCCTCTAGACCACAAGTGACAAAAATTCTTAAACAAATTTGAGCCATAATTCGTTGATTTGAAGCGGTACAAATATTGAAAGAAATTCAATTGTTTTCCAGTTTGCACATTGATCATGACAGCGAAGAAAGCTGAAGTTCAAACCGAGTTTTATAGAAAATTACTCATTGCAGAGGGTCGATATGATCATCCCAGATGAATGACTTGATCATAAAGGACGGGCGATTTAATCAACGCAAAGGATCGATTTATTCATCCCGGATGGTCCATTCGACCACCCTGGATGATCGGCTAACTAACTAAAAATCATTTACATCCTAGAGAGTCAATTTAATCATCAGGGGAGGATCGATTTGATCATCCTGGATGGTCGACTTGATAATCTCAGACCTCTGATTTTATTATCGCAGAGGACCGATTTCATTACCAAGCATGGCTCTGACTGGAGCCTCTACAAATATTTCTATACATATATTTTTTCTTGCAGAATTAGGTTTATCATCCGTATATGAAGGGGGAGTTGTGCAAAGTACTGAATCAGTTTCTGCTTCTTATTACGGAGATGGATATGGTCATCTAATACCACTGATCGCCGGAAGTTTTCATCCTGTATCATTCGATGCACTGTATATTGTTGGAATATATATCGGCGAAAATATTCATCCAATATACGATAGTAATAGGCGGCAGATTTTAATAAGACATCAAGGCAACTACCAGGTTGTAATGAACCAAGAATTACGTGATAAATATAACCATGTCTTCGTGAACTTTCTCTCGCCCACGCGATCAAGCACGTCCACACTAACAAGCTCGCCCACATCATCAAGAACGTCTACGTCATCAAGCTTGCCTGTGTCATCAAACTCGCCTAGGTCATCAAGCTCGCCTACATCATCAGGCTCGCCCAGGTCATCAAACTCGCCGACGTCATCAAGATCACCCACGTCATCAACATCGTCTACGTACTGGCCCGTGTTCTTGCCACGGCGCTCATTCCATGCTTCCTCAAATCCGAGACCCACTCGGAGACGCAGACTTAATTCAGTCTAGGCACACGGAGAAAAAAGGTGTTCAAACTTATATGTTCAAAGAGTGAGATTTTACTGCCCAGCATGCACATATTCATGCCGAACATCTGCTATGTTTTTGAGATGTGAGGCGCAAATATATTTGTATGTTAAACTGAAACACATTCGGATGTTAAAATCATCCGAGCGCATGTACATCGCGCATTAGAATTTCACAACTATATTTCACGGCTATGTTTTCGATATTACAATTATGAAATATGACAATTTTGAAAAATTGCCAAAGATCAAAATTAGCTATCCCCAATTAAAATCGAATAATGAATTTTGTCTGTCTACACGACGGAACAAGCTTCTTAAGTTTGAAGTTATATTGACTAGAATACATCTGACAAAATGTTTGTGAATTTTAAATGAAATTCGGGTTCAAAGGATCGAAAATAAATAGAATTTTACATTCAATTACAGATTATTTGTTCTCAGCTCACCCTGTTTTTATTTTTTAATTCGAATTAAAAAGATTAAACATAACCTCAACTTGACGGAATGTATCATCTGCTAGATATTTTATACCCTTTATTTATTTTTCGTTTATGTACGAACAATGTGTTTTATTTTAAATTTAACAATAAGATATTAATTAATTCCTTGAATGATCAGAAATAAGTAAAATCCTCAAATATTTACAGCCGTTATTCGACATAATGATAAATTTCATGTAATATTTTTGATATTTCAGTTGAAAATTTTGGATGTTACAGAGTAACATCTCACATTTTAATATCTACAATACTATCTTTGGATATCTAGATTGCTGTCCTATAATTAAACATAAAATATTTCAACCCTGAACATCTAGATGTTACGTTTAAACGTTCATTTTTCTCTGTACAATTAAAGAAAAATGTGTATGTATTATGACTCCCAATGTACATTTTACAAGTATATGCAAGAAGTCATTGACAATTATTTCTAAAATTTTATTCTCGATTCGGGTAGAATACGTCGCAAAATAAAATTATAGGGGAGACCACCCTACAATAGGTGATAAGGCTACAATAGCTAATTGTTAATTAAAAGTGAGAATATTCTAATTTTAATTTATTAACACTTATAGTGCCCTAACTAATAAATAAATTCAAATAATTATTGTACATACATTAGTATTTTAAATTACTGATAATCTATTGTAGGTGCATTATCTACTGTAGGGTGGTCTCCCTTATTATCGAATCAAAGAAATATACGTGCTTGTTGTATCAAAGGATGTTTTCAAAAAATTATACATCTATTACCCATGTAAGACTTGCGCCTTTAATCTTGAATTCTCGCCCAACTGATTTAACAAGACTTTGATTGAAAACAAATTTGTTTCCTTTTTTAGCGCTGGTTATATCTTTTTGTCTCGTCAGGAATGAAGTTCCATAAAATTGTGTTAGCGTGTCTACTGATAAATAAAGAAAATAACACTTGAAACACCCACCTCAAAAGTTGACGTTTTCATCCTTCTAAATGGTGCCTAAAGGACCAAGGACCTTATTTTAGCAGACTGTCTGCGAAACAATTTTCGCGCATGCGCAGCTTGAACATGGCTTACTTTAGGCACTGGTGAAAAAGCTGCGCATGCGCACTTTCGGGATGAGGTACTATTTTCAGTTTGTCCGAGGGGCTATTCACTGAGAAATCAGGGAATCAGAAAAACATGAATGCGGCAGTTCATAAATGATTCCCGAGATGATTCCTTTGTGAATCCCATGATTGCCCATTGATTGCTCCAAAGATTCCGGTTCGGACTTCGCTTGAATGTCAGCAACGCCATGAAACTGTCGCCGAAACGTGAGGCGTATCACCATAGTTACCACATATAAATAATTTGATTAATTTAAAAATTAATAGAATATTCATTCAAAAAAGTAATTTGTATATGTGTTTATTATGAGATGAAATGAAGAAAAAAACACGAGAAGAGATTGGCAATTGTCCAAACAAGGATAGATTTTATAGATGTAAACATTGACATTTAATTTTAATTTAATTCAAATTTCGAAGTTTACGATTTAGAACTTAGATAAAATAAAAAAATTGGTAATAATGAATATGGTTATTAGGGTGGTCAAAAAAACTCTTTTCGAGCTACAGGGCGAGCCCCCCCCCCCTCCCATGATTCCCCATTTCCAGAGAAAAAAAATTCCTCATTTTTTTTCGAAAGTCGAATAGTAACACGTGCCACCGGGCACTTCAAAATCCCATTTAATTGACATGGGGAAATTTTGGATTTTCGAAAAATTGAATTCATACTTCAGGGTTTGATCGAAACGTGCCAAAAATTTTAGGGATTGACGAGGAGTACCTATGAAATAAAAGCATACTGATAACTTTTATTTTTGGCCAAAAATATTCGCAATTTCATCACATTCAGAGTCACATTATATGCAAAATATTATGCAAAACGAAGAAAAAAGAAAACAAATTTCAAATTTCTTTGACAGTAAATATACCGTCTTGCGCATGCCTGAATAAAATGAGCGATAACCGACTTAACCGGAATCGAGTGAATGCAGCTTCAAGTACGAACTAGAATATCTGAAATTTCCGTTGACTGCCGAGATTCCCCACTGACTGCCAGTGACTGCTCTGGGAGTCCAGGATTTCCACGAAGGATTTCCTTGCGATTTCTGGAGTCGCATTCACATGATTTCTCAGTGAATAGCCCCTCGAGTTTGTCCAATCACTATTCACTACGCACAATCAGACTCTCAAGCGTCAAATCATAATGAAGTGAGGTTATCATTCTGGCAGTCCTGGAAAGTTAATCTGAGTCGAAACGCGCAAGCGCAACAGCTAGAAAAAGTAATCTGGCTGGAACTGCGCTGGAATTGGTCACTTCCCGCTCGCAATACATGCTTCGAATAGCGAACATTTCGTGCGAGCGTTACAAAAAAACTTTTTTAAAACCCTGAGTGTGAGAGCCGAGATTCGGAAAAGCCGCTTAGCTGTCAGATTTTTTATAAAAAGTGTCAATTTATTAAATTTATTTCTCTAAATTTGTTTTTAGCAATCCGAAAACCCGCCTGGTGTCAAGTTTCATAAGTTTCTTGTAATTGATTAAATTCTTCTAAAAATTATTCACAAATTTGGATTCAGCACAAGGACACAAGTTTCTTTCAAAAAACAGGCATTTATCTGCGACACCTATTCTTTCGAGTTTTTTACTAAATATTTTATGTAACACCAGTTTTAGCTGAATTCGAGTTGAAGCGGTAACATGTATACATATACTATTCGCTATTTCGTTTGTCAGATAAAGCCTAATTTTTCAGATGTTTGTATTTCATAAGATTAGTCTAATTAACATATGCAAACAATTTATAGTAATCAAAGAGACTTTTGTTTCGCAATGGAAAGATCAACTGTATGTTGTAAGGCTTAATAATATGTTAAATAAGCTAATGTATTACCTAATCGCATCTGCGTACTCTGTTATATTGTTTGAAGTATTATTTTATTCATTTATTCATTAGTGGACACAATAAGGACATTTTCTAAAATTCATCATCCACGAGGAATGAAGAATAAATAAACAGCACTAACAAAAAAAAACGTCTTCAATAAAATTCTTGATGAATCAGTAGAGCGAGGATTCAAAATTAAAAACACATGTCTTTCATAGGTTATAGATGTATTATTTTTAAAGATAGACTTTGACGCATCAAACACATATATTACATAGACTTCTATGATCTACATTGGAAGTCATTTCACATGAATATTTTAATTTGATTGACTAGACTGAATCGTGTCTGCGTCTCTGAGTAGGTCTCGGATTGGGTGAAGCACGGTACGAATATTGTGGTAAGTGCACGGGCGAGTATATAGACGATGTTGATGGCGTGGGCGATCTTGATGACATAGGCGATCTTGATGAAGTAGGCGATCTTGATGAAGTAGGCAATCTTGATGACGTAGGCGATCTTGATGACCTAAGCGATCTTGATAACGTAGATGATCTTGATGACGTAGATGATCTTGATGGCGTAGGAAATCTTGATGACGTAGATGATCTTGATGGTGTAGGAAATCTTGATGGCGTAGACGTTCTTGATGACGTAGGCGAGCTTGATGAAGTAGACGTTCTTGATGGCGAAGACGATCTGGGTGGCGAGGACGAGGCTGATGGCGAGGACGAGTTTGATGGCGTGGGCAAGAGAAAGTTCACGAAGAGATGATTATAGTGGTCACGTAATTGCTGGTTCATTACAACCTGGTATTTGCCTTCACGTGTTATTAAAATTTGCCGCCTATTACTATCATATATCGGATGAGCATTTTCGCCTATATATATTCCAACAATACACAATGAATCTACTAATACATTGTTAAAACTTCCGGCGATCAGTGGTATAAGATGACCATATCCATCTCCGTAATAAGAAGCATCGATTGTTTCAGATCTTGGTACTTGCCCCTCCGCTACATATACGGACGATGAACTTAATCCTGCAAGAAGAAATATGCGTGAAGAAATATTTATAGAGGTTTAATCTGGAGCCATACTACGCGATAAAACTAGGAGCTAGCTTGTCATGAAATGCCAAACCATATACTCAAGTTAACCAGCTGAGATGATCAAGTTGACCATCCGGCATCATCAAATAAATCATTTGCGATGATTTAATCAATGCTCTGAGATGACCAAACAGACCCTCTGGGATGATCAAGGCGAACATCTCGTTTTCACCCCTTCTAGATGGTCAGCTTGACCATCTATTAGGCTATCCTACACAAAAAAACACTAGGGTTCCAATTTTCTTTCAGCTTGTTTTCTCAAAAACTTGTTTTGAACTTAAGCTATCATCTCTGTCATGACCAATGTCAAAAATGAAAAACAATTGAATCGCTTTCAATATTTGTACCGCTTGAAATAAACCAACTGTGCTTCGGTTTTGTCTCAGTAAGGTAAGCTTATTAGTAATCGTGATTCGAATTTTGTTGCTTTTTATCTAATCTCAATTACATGAAATTTTATTCAATACTTTAAAATGCTGGAATGCTATGGGGTTCATTATTGACTTTGACTTTTAACATTTTTTTAAACAATAGATTCAAATTATAACAATGTTTCTCGATAATTTAGACCATCACGATCACTGGGATATTTAACTTACGTTCTTCAACGTTTTTTGGTTCAAAATGAAATATTTTTTTGTTGGTATATACAGTCAATCAAGGATAGATGTTCAGACTGACCATCTGTTTTTCACCATAACCGAGCCTACCTGTGGTCTGGAAGGAATTCCAGAATTTCAAGCAAAAGTTTAAAAGCGGTTCAGTACTTTTTTTCGTAATAATTTCCGATAAGATATTGTATGTATTATTATATTTACCAATAGCATTAAGAAAAACAGCTAAGGTGAAGAGCAGACCACCAATGACGACAGTCATTTCGTGAATAGCGAGTGTAACTGTAATGAATATCTTACAACGCTTCTCATTCAAGTATAAATAAATTTTATAGCATTCGCTATCTCATTCGTCTGTATATTCTTGATATTTGAGATATTTGTACTTCATAGATAATTTTTTATGTGTTTGGCTTACGATTTGCGAACGACGTAGTAGAGGAAAGTTTCTTTTATTACGCAATGTAATTGTAACAGGAATGTCAAAGGATCTTCTATCCTCCCCACTCTTCGAGTCCCAGGAGCAAGGGCCCGTTGCCACTGCATCCCTTGTGCGGGGCAGTTAGTCCGTTTGGTACCCCTGACCGACAAAGATCTCTTACAATAAAGAAGTCCTGCGATATAGTTCAGGCACAATAAAAAGTATTTAAAGTGATTCTTCTGACCCGTTACAAAATTGGCGATCCTGCCAGGATAGGAGTACACGATCTTGTCTCTACGGAGCAATTTAGAGATCAAACGACCCTATCTTTGGAAGACAATCTGGAAATCGGAAATCACTACGGTGGTTAAAATCGAAGAACTCCGGACTGTTACTACGGTGCAGCCCGACAACCAGGAAGCAGAATTTGCAGTAGTGGCAACGAAATCTCTATGGAGGTTAATATCGAGGGATAAATCCAGGACTCCGGACTGTTACTACGGTGCAGCCCGACAACCAGGAAGCAGAGTTTCAACAAAGAAAAAGTAAGCGAGTTTTTAGAAAATAAGATAGAAATTTTTTGCTTAGGCGTCGGTATACTATTGGCATAGCACGACCCCGTAAGCGCAGAATTGATTTCTGAAAAATAAATTATTTAGAAAATAAGCTAGAAAATTTGTGCTCAGACGTTGTTATACTTTTGTAATGAGATGTAATGAAATAACGCAAGTGCAGTGCTTAAAATCAATATAAAATATCATATTGTTACGCGTTCGCGACACTTACACCCGACACTCGCAATCAGGTTTAAAACTGGCTTTCCACGCCTATAGGGAAAATTTAAGTACACACTATCCCACACATACAGACACTTCCACAGATTCTGATAGCTCCATCTCTGAGCCCTGTACGACCGCTCCCACTATGACTTCGGAGAATTCGTCAAAACAAGATCAGGATGTTCTAACACTGATCCTGAACCAACTTCAAATAATCGTTGAGAAACAGGACAGGTTCGAAACTAGCCTCACGACTTTGAACGAAGAAAACCTGAAGCGAGCGGGCGAAATTAGAAGTCTCGCGCAATTTAGTAATGCCTTGGTCACGGAGGATGAATCGAACGACCAGCCACAGCATTCCAAGTCGTCTGAAAAGGAAGCATTGTCGCCACAGCACTCCGAGTCGTCCGAAAAGGAATCGCCGCCAGACGAGGAAACGCACGATCGCGACCAAACAGCAGGCGGTCCAGAGAGACTCATCTCGCCCGGCGTTCCCCCAAATTCCTTCGCACAGTGTAGTGATCAGCCCCAAAATCCCGTCATTCAGTGTACTAGCCAACAGCCGGCATCCCCACGTGAATCTGTGGGATCTAGCAGAATAGGTGAACAGCCCCAAAGTTTCTCCGCGCAGGTCATTGACCAGCAATGTGTTCAGGTCCCAAATTCCTTCTCACAGCATACTAACCGGCTGCCAGCACCCGCTCATCGCACTTTCCCGAGAAACAATCCATTGCTACCAGCGATGCACCGAATGGAAAACGTTGAACCGCTTTCCCAGGCCAAAGAAATCATCCGCACGGTTGAGGTTTTAAACGGCCAAGATGATGTTGGCGTACACGATTTCATTAAGAACGTGAAACGCGCGAGGCTAAGATGTTCCCAACCTAGTTTACTACTGGACTACATTTTAACGGAGAAAATAATTGGAAGTGCTAAGAGGGCAATCCGGCACTACCCTATAAGTAGCTACGATGATCTGTACAGCGCTTTAAAAACAAATTTAGCCACTACAACCACTCTGGAAACGTGTCGTAGTAAACTCGAAACTATCAGGCAAAATCATGATTCGGTACAGTTTTTTAATCAAAGATTTAGAAGTGCGTATAATGAATTGATTTATACAATTCAATCGGAATATTCGTCCGGAATAGAGCGGAAATTAGCTCTTCAAATGGAGGAAAAATCTGCCACGAAGAGGTACGTTATGAACTTACGCGATGACATTAGCCATCAAGTGCGACCCTTAAAACCCAAAAGTTTGAACCAAGCTTTACAGGAAGCTCTGGAAGCAGAAGTGTGGTGCAGAGAACGTACGCGTACGAAAGTTTCAATAACACCTCGACCAGTACAACCAAATGTTCTTAGACTACCTATGAGGAATGTAACGGTACCTGCGGCCCGAAATCAACAGCCGCAAATGCGAAATCAACCCTCCGATAGTCCGAACCACGGACTACCTTTACAACAAAGGATGCAAATGACTTGTAACTTCTGTAAGAAACCGGGCCATTTGGAGAAACAATGCTATGCGAAATCAAAGCAACAGGGTTTTCGCAATGGAACATCTCAGAGAAGACCGCCAGAAATCAGGAATATACAGGAGATGGAAGATCTACAAGACCCATTAGAATGTTACGAAGTAATACCACAGGAACAGGACGAAATCGAACGCTACGAAGAATCTGCAGAGTTTCTGCAATCAGCGGACGATTGCAATCCATACATGGAAAGCATTCTGATGGACGCACCTATAGATTACTAGTAGATTCAGGAGCCTCTATTAATCTCATTAAACACTCTGAAGTACCCATAGAAAGAACACCATTTGAGATGAGGAAACGTTTTGCCATGGGGAGAGATATTAATTATTCTTATCAAGCAGTAAGAATACCATACTTAGGGAAGTCGCATTTATTTCACATAATTGATAATGATTTTCCCTTGCCAGAAGAAGGTATCATCGGCCGACAATTCTTTAATGCATTCGATAAATATCAAATAACTAAAGATTTCCTTTACCTTGATAACAAAAAGTTACCCCTTTATGAGGACGGAACATTTGTTTCGGGAAACACAGCACAGATAACTCGGATCAAAGTTGTAGAAAAGGATCAAGATGTCTATATAGAAAATCACGACTCAATCCCCGACGGCGTGTACAAAATAGAGAACCAAGAATTAGTTGTACCCTTATATAATTATGGAAAAAGCCCCTTAAAAATACCAAGCAGTTTGGAGTATGATAAAATCGATCAAATTAAAGAAACAAGTAGAGTCAGTGTCACTAGTTCGGAAGGAAATCAGGCAAAACGAATACAAGATCTATTAAACAAAACGAGATTGGACCACATAGAAGAAAAAGAACGTCCTTATTTATGGAAAATGGTAGCAGGATACAGTGACATTTTTAACTTTGAAGGAGACCCTTTTCCATGTACCGATTTAGTAGAACATGAAATAATTTTGAAAACCGGCAAGATAGTAAATGTTAAATCTTATCGTCCTCCCCAATGTCACAAAGAAGAAATAAAAACACAAATGCATGACTTGAAAGAAAAAGGCGTCATACGAGATTCAAATTCACCCTTTAATTCGCCGATTTGGGTGGTGCCAAAAAAGGAAGACGCGTCTGGCAAGAAGACATGGCGCATAGTAATCGATTTTCGAAAGATAAATGAGGACACGGAACAAGATGCATATCCGTTACCCATCATCGAGGACATTTTAGATCAATTAGGAGATGCAAAATTCTTTTCTGCCTTTGACCTCAGCTCTGGGTTTCACCAAATCCCAATGAGTGAAACATCAAAGAAATACACGGCTTTCTCGACATCTGAAGGTCATTTTGAATTCAACAGAATGCCCTTTGGA
Organism: Andricus quercusramuli; assembly: GCA_932178445.1. NCBI lineage: Eukaryota > Metazoa > Arthropoda > Insecta > Hymenoptera > Cynipidae > Andricus > Andricus quercusramuli. Next base: position 51,185 of record CAKNXH010002188.1, on the reverse strand, counting down.
CTCAAAAATGCTCCCGCTACTTTCCAAAGGATGATGGACAATGCCTTGAGAGGATTGGTAGGAAAAAAATGTTTTGTTTACCTTGACGACATTGTCGTATTCGGCTCAACTTTGAAGGAACACAACGAGAACCTAGTAAGTCTATTTGACAGACTCAGAGAAACAGGATTAAAACTTCAACCTGACAAGTGCGAGTATTTACGCCCAGAACTCGAATATTTAGGACATTTGTTAACTGAGAACGGCGTGAAACCTAACCCCGCAAAAATACAGGCAGTACGAGATTTTAAACCACCACAGAATGTCACCCAAGTTCAGAGCTTTTTAGGACTCGCAGGGTACTATAGAAAATTTATAAAAAATTTCTCTCAAATTTGTAAGCCTCTTACAAATCTAACACAAAAGGAGACACCTTTTGACTGGTCAACGAATTGTCAAGAATCCTTTGACAAAATAAAAGAACTATTATGCTCAGCACCGGTTTTGAGATTTCCAAACTACAAGGAGAAATTCACTTTAACGACAGACGCATCTAATCACGGACTAGGCGCAGTATTATCCCAAAACGGTCATCCCTGTTGTTACATATCAAGGACGTTAAACAAAGCCGAGATCAATTATAATACAACGGAAAAGGAATTGTTAGCGATAGTTTGGGCATGCAAAAGGTTAAGACAGTACCTTCTTGGGAGAGAGTTTACAATCCAAACGGACCATCAGGCGTTAATATGGCTACACAACGTGAAAGATCCCTCTTCACGATTGTTACGGTGGAGATTACGTTTGGAAGAATATCTTTACACTGTCGAACACGTAAAAGGAAAGGAAAATAAAGCTGCAGATTGTCTATCTAGACTATTTCCAGTTCAACAAGAAGAAGATTCTCTACAAAATACAGCAGAAGAAGTTAAGCTGGACGTGGAAAGAGAAGAGGAATTAACAGGACAAGAAACAGCCGGTACGTCCAGAGAGTTTCCTCGGCGTCGCATGGATGCAGATCAACTTATCTCAGATGAGGAAGGATTAACGGATGGGAGAGAAAATTTGTTAAGAGAATATAAAAAATACATCACAAACAGAATGCCTAGCAGAGAAAATGTTAAACCTAACGCCGGAGGTAATCTCTGGCGCACTATATCCAAAGAAAGGAAAGGAATCCAGGATACATCTCAATATAAACTACCTCAATTTAACGAGGCTAAATGGCTGGAGGTATTGGATAGAATAAAACGAGAGGTCATGGCCTCTAAACTAACAATTACACGTTACCACTTCATAGATCCAACAATTACCCCTTTAGAAAAGGTGAAGATCCGGGACTATCTCAACTTCTTGAGCCAAAAGCATGAAGACCAGCAATTTCACACCTGCTACACACCACGAGCAGAGCTCACTCAAGAAGAAAAATGGGAAATTATGAAGGAATCACATGGATCTATTACGGCACAACATTTTGGGGAGAACAAAACCATTGAAAGAGCTAGAACTCTTGGAGAATGGAAAAATATGGAACAAGAAATCATCCACTACATCAAACGATGTCCCGTTTGTCAACTACAAAAAACGGTTAGAATTAAAAGACAATGCCCAGCAATTATTCCAGACACGCCTGTCAACCCCAACGATAAAATAGCCATGGACATTTTCGGACCTTTACCCTTGACACTTTCAGGAAACGAATATATTCTCAGCATCCAAGATATGCTCACAAAGTACTTAATCATGATACCTCTTAAGAATGCGGCATCTGAAAGCATTATAGAAGGGTTATTCGACCACTACATATATCTATTCGGAGCACCAAAGAATATCTTAACAGATCAGGGACAAAACTTTGTATCTGAACTGGTACAGAATTTTGAAAATCTATTCAGGATTAAGCACATAAAAACCACAGTTTATCATCCACAAAGCAATGGAGCACTCGAAAGAGCCCACTCGACTATTAAAAATTTACTGAAAACCAGCATCGAAGATCATAGCACTGAATGGGATCAAAATTTAAAAATAATTTGTATGGCATACAATACTATGAAACATCAAGGCACCGGATACTCGCCCTTTCAACTGACCTTTGGGAGAGATGCAAATTTGCCCTCGATGTTAAGCACCACGCCAAATGTCAGGTACGAGGAATTACTTAATCTATGGAAAAGAAAGCATGAGCACTATCTCCAAAAGGCAAAAGAAAAAATAGAGATACAAAAAATCAAATACAAAAAGTTACAGGATTCAAAAATCTCTATACCACAAGGTATCTTCGAGCCTGGGGACCTGGTCAAGTTTATTAACAACCATCCAGAGAACAAACTTTCTCCCTCCTGGAAAGGCCCAGCAGTAATTACAGAGAGACAGGAGAACAATAATTACACAATCCTGTTTAACGACAAGCGAACTAGAATACATTCGAATCAACTGATGCCATATTACCAATGATGTTTCAGATGATGGCCTTAATCTTATTATGGATATTGAAGATCATATCGGCTGAGGTCATCACAACTGACCTAACCGGGGTAACTATTGACTCGGAAGAATTAGGGCAGGCTCAACTCTATCATGACACCTGGAATATGATACTGGGAGTAGAGACCAACGAAATAGACGAGCGATATGAATCATTGCAACACATTTTCGCATCCGTGTCACATCAATGTGATGACTATTTAGAACAATTTGAGCTGAATTTAATAAAATCAAGAATACAGCGTTTGAACAATCAGAGAAATCTTTTAAACCAACTTCTAGGCAAAACGCGAGCTAAAAGAGGGTTTTTTAACTTCATAGGCGATGTATCGAAAACACTTTTTGGTACTCTAAGTGAAAACGATATGAAATATATCAACGAAGAGCTAGATAAACTGTTCAATGACAACAAAGTCATGTCACAAAGTATTTCTAATCAAACTAAGATTATAAAAGTATTGTTGAATTCAGCCTCTACCGATTTTAAGACACTTGAAATACACAGTCGAGAAAATAATAATCGCATCAATCAAATAGTTAAAGGAACAAACAGAAATACTAAAAATATAGCCATCTCAAACCAAATGACGATTTGCATGATGATAGTTGACGAATTGGGTGAAGATATCAACTTACTGATAAATGCGATAAATGACGGAAAAAACGGAATAGTCCATCCTCAGCTCCTAACACCAGCAATCCTGATAATGGAGATGAAAGAATTCGAAGAAAAGTTCAACGTCAAATACACCATCCCTTTAAAACAGACAAACTTCCAGCATATCGTCGACGTCTCGACAGTCAACGTGGCTATCACAAAGAATAGATTTGTTTATTCCATCCACATTCCTATCCCAGAAACCGAAATCTATGAAATTAAACACTTAATTCATATTCCTAAACAAATTGGTTCAGTTTTCCTTGCCATAATTCCTGACTACGAATACTTATTGATGGGACAGGGGCACACTACATACGTACCTACCGATAGAACAATATTAGAACTATGTAAAAATTATGGTCAGATGAAAATTTGTAAACGAACGCAACCCACATATTTAATGTCAGAAACTAATAGCTGCGAGAATAGCATATTACGAATGAATGTAAAGACAATCAAGAATGAGTGCAAATATTCCCCCTTTAAAATTATGAACATCGCTTTTATACCACTTATGAATGGATACATTTTAATACCCCACGAACCACTAGAGGTTGATGCATTGTGTGAATCAGGTCATGATAAAATTAAAATCCAGGGCCCTACGAAGATTGTGAGTAAGGACAAATGTATATTGAACGGTTTAAATATTATATTAAAATTAAGCTCTACCGACACAATAACAAGAGAAATAAGCTATAGGAAAAATATTTCATTACCGTATACCGACAAACAATTAGATTCTATAAAAGACAAGCTGATACCGTTAACACAAGAAATTAGGCCTCTGAATTTAAATAATTTAAAACAATCAGTCGACGACATCGAAAATGCAATAGATAAGGTCACTAGAGACAGAAGAACGCGAACCTGGACAGAACAGGCCACCAGTTGGCTGCAGTACTTAGGATATACAGCAATTGCTGCAATCATAGTTTTCATGTGTTACAAATGTGGAATCTTCGCCCGACTTCGTGAATGTATTCCTAAAAAGATTTGTATATTTTGCGTAAAAACCCAGGTCACCGCAACACCAACAGTGCATTACACTGTCGCTCCTACTGCACCTACTGCAGAGATAAAAGATGTAGATCGTAGAATTAAGACTACTAATGTTAAAATAAAATCTAGCAAAAAGGTTTAGAGACTAAACCTAATCTAAGAAGGGGATTGTAACAGGAATGTCAAAGGATCTTCTATCCTCCCCACTCTTCGAGTCCCAGGAGCAAGGGCCCGTTGCCACTGCATCCCTTGTGCGGGGCAGTTAGTCCGTTTGGTACCCCTGACCGACAAAGATCTCTTACAATAAAGAAGTCCTGCGATATAGTTCAGGCACAATAAAAAGTATTTAAAGTGATTCTTCTGACCCGTTACATAATGAACGTCGCAGAAAAGTAGTGTGATAATTTTTGTCGTAGCTTATTTTGTTATATTCGTGATAAAAAATAATAATATGAAAACCCACTTTAGGTTATATGAGTTTTTCTTTTCTCTAATTTATCTTCAAAAACTTCAAAATATTTTGCATAAATTTTCGTTCATTAAAAACAGTTTCCCGTAGTTCAAATTACAACATTTTGTGTAAGTATTAAAATATTAGGAAGGTAAACATTTATTATTTGAGAAAGTTAAACAAGAAAAGATGCTCCTTTTCGAAAAATGTATCAAATGAATATTTAAAAGCGCACCACATGTTTAAAAAATAATTCAAATTGATACTGCTTGAACTCGGCAACAATTTCCTAGATTCAAGCAAAATTGGAATAAAATAACTCATTATCTGAATGTTAGAATTGATTCTTAAATTCAGCCAAGTTTTACTCAAGATCTAATCAATTTTGTTCAAATTCAGACAAATTTTATGGAACAGAATGAAAATCCATGATAACATGTTATAATCCCGTTAAAAAAATGTTAATTTTTTCTCAAATTGATATTTCCATAGAATTTTACCATTAATAAACGATTTCTTTGTTTAAAATTACTATAAGACCTCCATAGGTAGATGAGAAAAATAATCAATATATAATATATTTATAATAAATTAATCAAAATTCGCAAATATTACAATAATATATATTTTTTTAAATAATGATTATTTGTCTGTCAACTCTCTTGATACATTCAGAGCACGCAAAAGATGCGCACAAAGTACATTTGAAGGATATTCTACTCGCAAATAATTATTGATTAATGACTTGGTTAAAAAACACATTTTCGAAGCATGCAAGTGAAAAAAAGGAAGGAACTAATTTCCCTCATAAGATCATTTTATTCATGCGGAACCTGTTTTAATTCAAAATTCATGGATACATTTTTGACTTGCCTTTTATTTGACTTAAACTTTGAAGTTTCGAGACACAAAGTACTAAAATAGAGAGAGAATAGAGAAGAAAGTGAATTTTTTCAAATAAGCGGTAACTTATTTTCAAATAAAAAATAACAAATAAACAATAGTATGAAACAAAAATTATAATTTAATGATTGCAATTAAAAAAGGGTCCATAGCAGAAAAACATAAGAAATTGGAAAGAATATCTCAATTCTGTTTGGGAATATCCTTTTTGCCCAATCATAAATATTTAAATTCTATAATAAAAACAATGGGTTGTTAGTTTTATATTATATTCGAGTTTCGGGGAGAAAATTCTAAAATTATAGATTATTTTGAATTGTAAAAGCGTATATTTCTAGCATCGGAAGCTTAATTGATAAGTAATCGAAAATAATTTGGGAAATCATAGCAAACTGGGAAATGAGCAGTTAATAAAAAACACGACCTCTTTTAAGGATAAACAATTATTTTTGTTTTTTATTTTAAGAAATACTTGATCAAACATGCAACATTACCAAAGTACGCGATTTCAAATAAAAATTTAAGGGCATGTTTTTACAAAAGTTTGATGGGGCGATTTTTCGTGTATGGTCTACAAAAAAACGAAAACTAAACTAACTAATTAAGAAAACTAAAATCCCAATCAAAATAATAAAAGCATTAGAATTTCCTATTCAAGTATTTTCTAATTTCGGGAGTGGATTTATCAACCCTGGAGGTGATTTGGAGGATGCAAATACTGCGAAGTCTGTGATATAAATTGAATTGCTCTTTTCAGATAAATTTTAGTTTTGATTCTTTATAAATTGAAAGGAAACATAAATGAAAAACGTAAATGAAAGCGATTATCTTAATTTTAAAAAATTAAGATTATCGCTTTAATTCAACTAATTATTGCTGGCATACACCCCCTTAATAGAGTGGCAACCTGACCACAAAAAAATCTATTTCTTTTTCCTTCAGAATAATTCATTCATAAACCAGTTCCATAATGTCGAGGGTGGAGATGCAATTATGGCATGGTGTGTTACTACATCCCCCTTGGAGTTTTACAGCCATCATCCAAACCAAAGTACCACTTTTAACTCGCCGATGGTCCTTGGACCAAACCACTGATCAGGTATTCAAACACGTTTCCTGGACATCACTGGAAGAATGAACAATCATTCTTTGCCTCTGAACCTCGTAATAATAGCAAAAAAACAAGTATTTCCATCTGATTTTATAAAAGCATTTCTCTTCACCTACTTGTCCAATGATATACGAGACTATTTCATAGACACATTCAAAACACCTAAACCTCTTTTCCAAAAATATTTTCTCTGTTAGTTTCGAAACGTTTCATGTTTTGCTAAATTAAACCCACTTATCACAATTCTTTGAGTTTGGCTGCTTTCGCCACTGGCCATTCCATGCACTTTCGAAAATGTTCTAGCCTAGATATTTATGAATGACATAGGTATATATATATATATATTATTAAGTATTATACATGCACGTATTATATATGCATCTACTATACATCTACTCGCAAATAGTAATATAAGTATGCCTCTTCGGAGTTTTACTGCCCCCTGGTCAGGAATATGGTACTCCTACTTTCAACTGTCAATGAACGTTGTACATTGGATGGTTCGAAACCATCAGAGCATGCTGAGCTATCAGCGTCGTACAGGATTCCCTTCTGAGATGGATATCGTCACCCTGCATGTAAGACTACTCGGAACTGAATACTGTCATTCTTTATTGCACTTTACAGCCCGTGTTGTCTTCTAGCTTCACTTTCTAATCGGTCATTACTCTTGATTGATTTTGTTGTCGCCAGGGACTGCTCAAATACATCGTCACAAAAATTACCCGCCACATAAATCAAATTTATTTGCCCTCTGTTATAGATATTGGCGCGAAGAAGACTTATAAACCATTTTTTGGTTTCATTTTCCTGAAGATGAGGATCAACACTTTAAAGGTGCAAATAAAGGGTAAAGGTTCGGCTCATATAATCCGGGACAGTGAATGGATTACTCTCAGAGATAAAATCGCATAATTAGTGATACCGGGTACTGGAATTGTGTAGTAACTTTAGCGCCACATTGCATTGTTGCGCTATCTTGGTTGCATCTCATCATATGAATATATATGTGTGCACAATGTGCACAAAGATGGCTGAACGTGTAATCAATTTTGATATACTTGCTACGATATGGTGCATTTGGTTATTATAATCCCGGTATTATCCTGACCGTAAAGCTATCGTGAGATCGCTATGCGAATTGTTTGTCAAGTTTCACAAACCGAATCGAATGCTTCGTTTTCACAAAAATTCGAATCTGATATCTTGTCGAAGGTCGACCGGAATTCGCTTTTTATCACGGGTTTGTGTCCACGTTCCTATTCAAATTCGAATGGAAATGGAACAAGCAACAAAAGAATAGAAAATATTTAATAGATATTACACGCTGCTGAATGCAGTAACTAATTACAATTCTTCTTAAAAAAGTAAGACTTTCTCCTCGTTCGGACCAGCAATCATCAAAATACGTTGGTTAGAATGGAAAGAGACAACATGAAAAAGAGCCAATTAAGAAGCAATTGCGGCATCCTCTGTGCTTTAAAGGGACTGAAGGTATAGAGCAATCGAAAACCAGACACTTTTCAATGCCTTTGGTATTAGCGATTAACTAATAACTAATTATTAAAGATTAACTACAAAAAACTATTTTCAACATTAAACATGACAATTTAATTACAATGAAATGTGTTTATAACATAGTTATTGCAAAAGTCACTTAGTATTAGAGTGAATAATATTTGTCATCGTTTTTTCTATTAACTCTTCAATAATTCATCAATAATCAACCGCTAATACCAAAGAAATTAGAAACTATGTCCAAACTTTTAGCTCGCAACCTTCAAAAATCTACATTTTCATTAATTTTTTTTAAAATCATCATAACTTTAATATTATTTTGGAATCTTTTCAAAACTTTTAAATATCTCATTAACTTACTCGAATTTTTCTGAGCTTTTGTAATCTTGCAAAATTGGAACATTTTGCTTAAATATTTTTTATATTCTTTTTTGAAATTTAGGGAAGTCATTTTAAAATCTTTCGCAATTTTCTCTTAGAAAATTATTAAAAAGCTTCTAAATTTTGTTTCGAAATCTTCAAAAAGTCACGTTTTAATTTAAATTTTTTTAAATTTCTGATTACTTTTGGAAACGATGAATTTTTAACAAAGTAGTTGAATCCTCAACCAAAACAGATTAATTTTCAACTGAACCGTTTTATTTTCAACCCAAAAAGATAACATTTTTACCAAAAGAGAAGAATTTGCGGCGAAATAATTTAGTTTTTTAACCCGAACATATGATTTTTCAAACAAAAAAATTAATTTCAAACTAAATACTTGGAAGCTCAAAAATAGTTTCTACTGAAAAAGACAAATTTTCAACGAAATTGTTACATTTTCACCAAAAGAGATGAATTTTCAACTAAACTGATGAATCTTCATAAAAACATGAAATTTTGAAAAGCAGTTCAACTTTTAACCAAGTAGTTGAATATTTAAGTTGAATATCCAAGTAAAAAAGATTTCAATTAACATGAAAAAATTTGAAGTTTAAATTTGCAACCAAGAACATTAATTTTCTAGAAAAAAATACGAATTAAAGAAAAACGCATGAATTTTCAAATAAAAAGGATCCATTTACAACCAAAAATAGAAAAGTTTAAAAAAATTAAATTTCAAACAAAAAAAATTCTTTTCAACAAAACTGTTGAACTTTTAACCCCAAAAAAACAAGTTTTCAATAAATTACAGCTGCATTCAACCAGAAAAGACGACTATTCAACAAAATAGTTTAATCCTCAACCAAAATATTAATTTTCAACCAAATCAAAAAGGGGAAATTTCTACCGAGAAAAGAATTTTCGAACATCTCTTGAACTGAATCGAATTATTCCTAGGAAATTTTTCAATCTTTCAAATAGAAATAAATTTAATTAAAATCTTACAATGGTTTCTTTCCACATTTTAAAAATCTTTCGAAGTTTTTGGAAATTTCCTTCAAGATTTAATTTTTTGGATAAAGTTCCGAATAGTGGTTACCTCTGATTCTATTGAAACCACGTATACTCACGTATTTTGATCCGTTGATTACGGAAATCATAGTAAAAATTGGCGGCAAGGACGTTTTCATGGTAAAAACCATAAGAAACCCCATAAAAATCATGATTTTTTCATTTATCTCAGTAAGTACGGAGAATTGTGAAAAATGTTCCAACGAAAAGTTCTAGCTAGTATAAAAATACATCTTTTTTGTGTTAAACACTTTTTGCCTAAAACCATTATCTTTCGAGGAAAAGAAGATTGCGTTGGAAAAACAATAAAAAAAAGAAAACAGTTATACATATATGCGTTCGGACACGCTTCTTCTTTCTTTCCCTTTTTTCCTCGTCCCTTTTTCGTAAAAAGTCAGTAAATGCGTAACCCCCCCCCCCCCCCCAAACCCGGAAAAGAGGACGACCGTGACTGAACACATTTCCGTAACAAGTCAGTAAAAGCGTAGACCCCCCCCCACTCTTAAACCTGGAAAAGGGGACGAGCGTAACTGAACGCATTTTCGTAAATGCGTAAATTTTCCAGTAAATTCGTAACCCCTGCAAAAAGTGTAAGATATAAAAAAGAGATATCTTACTACCTATCTTACTAGCTAGAACTCTTGTTTGAAACATTTGTCAAAATTCTTTGTATTTACTGACATAAACTAAAAAATCATGATTTTTATGTTGTTTCTTATGGATTTTACCATGAAAACGTCCTTGTCGCCAATTTGCACTATGATTGTTGTAATCGGCGCATCAGAATACGTCAGTATACGTGGTTTAAACAACATCGGTTGGTTCACTAAATACAAATTTTTATTTCTAGGCTCACTTTTGGAAAATCTAATTTTTCTTGGTAAAAAATGGTTTCAGAGAAAAAATGTTAGTAACACAAAAGATGGATTTTTTATGCTCTACAACTTATGTTTGAAATATTTTTCGAAATTCCCATTATTTACGAAAATAAATGGGAAAAAAACATGATTTTATGGGTTTTTCATGGTTTTCGTCATTAAATTCAAATTTGTGCCAATTTTCACTATGATATTCAGAACTTACACTTTGTTTTAATATTTGTAAATATTTTCAAATTTTTAATTATTTTTTAATCTTTTTAAAACGTCTTATACTTTATACTTATACTTCTTATACTTTTTTAGATGAAAATTCTACGTGATTAGGAAAATCTCATTAAAACCTTCCGGCTTATTTTTACAATATTGGGAATCTTTTAAAGTGTTTTGAATTATTCTTAAGGAAATATTGTCATTCACTTGAAACTTTTCAAAATTCACATCTTCCAAAAATTCAAATGTGATTGTCGGCTCGAATTTGTATTCCCGGTTAATTCCCGACTATTCCCTAGTATCCTTGGTGAGCAGGCATCAAGCATACTATTTTATTTGTTATTTGATTTTTCGTGGAATAGACAAAGTTGGCTATACAAAACGGACTTTTGCAAAATGGCCAGTCCCCCAACAGATGAATCACAGTCTACTGCGAGAGGCTCTTAGCTATTTTATTGTTTGTAATCCAAATGGCTAACAAAGCTCGCGTTCCCAATAAAACTGCAACGTAAACGCCGAGGCAGGACAGTTACAAACGTGTGGATATAAATCTGAAGAGCGTGCGAGCACGTAGGAAGGTAACTCCAAACGAGGTCCACCAGATATCCAGTGGACGTTCCATCACGTGCGCGAGCCCACTCGCTGAATCAAATTATTGTTATTAGGGCAATATGTATCGCGCCCATGTACCAAAGGCACCGTGAACGAGCTTACCCCCTCCCCCGATCGGTTTGAATAAATACAACAAAAGTACCGACAAATTACAGAGATAGTGCCAGCAATTTTTCTCTGACCTGACCACTTTTGGTCATCCTGATTGGGATCATCATTTCAAATGATAATTTCAATTTCGAGAAATTTGAAGACTGTACAATTTCATTAAATAGTTGAGTCAATAATAATCTAGAGGACAATGCAGCGAAATGGGAGAGGCTACCATTTTCATTAACGTGCTCGCCATCTGTTGTAAAATACGATAACTTTTAAAATTGATGAAAATGAATGAGGAGGAGAAGATCACAAGGATATCAATCATTACGGTAGTAGGATTGTTAAAAGATAAAAAGACAGAAAATGTAGATGAGATTACGACTTTAGATTGCAAATATGGGTGAAGGAATGACAAAAATGGGCTTGCATAATGTGTAATAGAGTATGGAGAGGGGAGGGAAGATCAGTGATATAGAAAGAAGGGATGTGAGGTTGAAAGAATTGAGGAAAGCAAGAGAAGTAAGCAGGAAGAGATAAGAGTGACTAAACATTAGAAAGAAAATAATATATACGCTCGCGTATACAAAAGATGCAATAGTGAGGGTAGTCGAGGAAAGAATGGATGGATTGATTATAGAGCTAGAAAAATACTTGGATGAGAGAAGTTCAGGCTCAATATATTACAGAGAAAAGTATAATAATGAGGTTCAGAGATGATGGATACAGAAAGAAGGAATTGACTAAAATTAGCAAAGCACTAGGAAAATATAAGAGAGGGAAACTGTAAGGAGGGCACGAAAATCCAAGGTGAATTTTCAAACATTAGGACATGAAGGTGAGAATAAGAAAAGAATGGAAGATACTGGAAGGAAGAAGATCAGGAAAATCTGACAAAAAGAGTTGCAGTTAATAGAGAGATGGGATATGATGGAGGAATCGAGAATATCAAATTGTATATGATGATAAGAATAAAGAATTACCGAAATATTTGGAAAAAATATGGGATTAGAAGAGAGAGAGAAGAGTAGTCAAATTTGGACTGAGAAATTAAATGAAGGATTAGTTATTTTGGGAGACGCGGAGAAGGAGAATGTTTGATAAACAAGGAAAAGTAGGTAGATGAAGAAAAGAAGGATAAAAAATGTGATAAGTTTAAGGAATGGTAACTATATCAAGCTTCCGAGGACAAATTATAAATTAAGAAGAATCTTATGTTTAGACAAAAACCTGGAAAGAAATAATTTATTTTCCTGTCTTCTAGCAATGTTAATTTTGCTTCGTGGAAACAAAACTATCAATCATCATCATGACCCATTCTGGAGAATCTCAAAATAGAAAATTTGCGCTTTAATACCGTTTTTCAAGAAAAATTATGATATATGATCTCAATTCGCCACACTTTTCACCTACTGGTGAGAAATCTGAAGTCATCAGACATGCGTGCGTGATCGCGTAGGAGCTTCAAGTCTCATCTCTGGTGATATATCACTGTAAGTGTAAGTGTATGTACATAATCTAGTCGTGAAAGAAGGCGCGTCTGAGTCGGGAAAACAATTAAAGCCTGGGGCAAGAAAAATATGAGAAAACTAGTTGTTAAGAAGGAAGGGTGCAAGGCATGAGAACCAGAACATGTACTATTCAGAAGTGGAACTTAATTGAAATGATTAACTTCTCTCGATGTTGAGGCCTCAGAATTTTTATAAATTAAAAAAATGAAAACAACGGAATAACTTTCACTACTTTCCAGTTAAAGGCTATGGGCTTCACCGAAAGATTAACCGTATCGGATGGCCAGCCAATCAAGGAAGTCTCGGCTTCTGTTACGCCTTCTGAATAATGCACTGACTTAACGATAGTAAATCTCTTTCTGATATTATTTAACAAGCTTTTTTTTAAATAGTATTTTTTCTAAAACGGTATGCTTTACAGGAGATATTTTTGAATATCCTCTCCTGAACCTTATTCAAAAGACCTTAAGTACACAGTTTCTATCAACTATAAAAAATTTGCTGAACTTTCTCGTGGATGTTTGGACATTTATAGCAGAAACTTTTGACGTGAGAACTACCTGTATTTGGTTGTAAATAGTGAGAGGTAACGAGGCTCTTAACCTACTATGATTATTATTCCCGGCCTGTAATTTTCAAAGTGGCTATACGAATTTAAATACCACGATGCTGCTGGAAGAAGCTAATTCTATGACAAATACAGGGCTTGTTAGACAATTTCTAAATAAGCAATAAATTACGTAATTATATAGTTGTAGTAATATATAATAATATTAGAAACTATTTTGAGAAAAAAGGGTGGAACCCTAACGATCTCATATGTTGCCTATCAAATGAATGAATCTAGGATTCATTCATCAACACCTTATTTGAAGAGTAAGCGAACAAAAGATGATAAATCTATTCGAGATGATTCTTCAATAATGAGACAAATGTTATGCTTCAAAAACACCAGACTTAGACGGTAAAATCAAATAGCATCATTTAGGGAAAACCATCTAGTTGGTTATGTGTAGCATATTTCTTTATAAATCCCCTACATCTAAAAATTCTAACTCTCTAGCTTCAAAGATAAGGACGTGAGCCACTTTCAAAGTTGGTAATATGCAAGATAGCGTTTTGAGAAAATCAGAAGCAGAGTTCGAAATGGAAGAATACATTTTTCAATATCTTGCATATGTCATGTCTATTTGGTTAACAAAAATATGTCCTGTGATTTACACAAAAGAAAAGAGATTCATATGTTTTTCAAGCAAAAATAGTTCCTTGCTGCTATTTGATATTACTACTTTATAACTAATAATAAATTTTATACCGGTTTCCCTATAATTCTATAAGATGGAGCATTGATACAAAAAACTTCTTTGTGACTTTATTAGAATTTTAGCTTTTGAAATATATTTTTCTTGAATGTATGGATTACATTACGAGGAAAATTGCCAAATAAGACATATTCCAGATAATATTAACACGTTCTGCATTCATTTTTTATTCTATATTTATCAGGAATCAAAATAAGATTAGCAGACTTTAAATAAAAATTAGTAACACAAATAATACCAGTCTTATAAAATAAAATTGTTTCATTTCTTCATAAAAAGTAAGTTACACTGCATGGAAATCTTTGAGGGGCCAAGCATAAATTACGTAAATTGTTTGTCTAAAATTTTGAACAAAGTAACCCCCTTTGTCAGGGTCCGTAAATTTTAAACCCCCCTCCCGCCATCTCACGTAATTTTTTCTGACTAAATTTTTGCCTAAATTTATTTAGTAGTCATCCAAAAATAATGTAATAGACTACTATAAAAGACGACTTCTCAACAAAATACATAAATTTTTACCAAATTCTTCAATTTTCAACCAAGAAGAATCATTTTATACCAAAAAATGCGAATTTTCAACAAAAGACATACAATTTTAACAAACTGTTTGAATTTTCAACCAAGCAATTGAAGTATCAACCAAATAGTTCAATTTACAGTTAAAAGTTTTCATCTTAAACCAAAAAAGCGAATTTTCAACAAAGTATTTCAATTCTCAACCAAAGAAATGCATTTGCAACAAAACTATAAATATTTGAAAAAATTAATTTTTAAGAAAGTTCATAGTTCAACTTTCAACCAAGGAGTTGAATTTTTACCCTAAGAAGATTAATTTTCAACAAAAAATGTAATAGTTGATATTTCAACAGAAAATTTTTAATTCATAATCAAAAACAGTTAAATTTACTCAAAATAGACGAACTTTTGACAAAATACTTAACTCTTCAACTAAAATAGATTGATTCAATTTTCAACCGAACAGTTGAATTTTTAACAAAAAAATCAATTTTATACCAAAAAAGACGAAGGTTTTTCTAACAATGTACATGAATTTTCTGCCATGAATTTTATAAATGATTTTTCAACAAAATAGTTCAATTTCCAACCAAATGGATTAATTTTTACAAAGTAGTTCGATCCAAGAGCCGGCACCTCTGGAAATTTTTTCTATTTTCTACCAGGCTTTGCCTAATATGTCAAATTAGGCACACTACTCTTATCAGATCACTTGATCGCATCACAAAAATACGTCCTTGACTGATGATATATACCAGGACAGCCCCGTGCACACTATTCAAAAAATAAAAATTCATCTCTAACAAAAAGATCCTTCGAAATATTGGGCTATAACCATCTTAAGCCTGAGACATTATTAATATATAATAATGATAATAATAAGATGGTATAGCTCTAAGAAAGCATTCAGATGCAACTTTTATCACAAGCTTTTACTACTGAATAGCAGAAAAAGACGAACTCCAAACTACACCATGCTCCTAATTTTGAATCTGCAACATCATAGTAAAGGATTTCAAACACCGTATCAAATGAATTCATAACATCCTCATCTCATTAGGCACTTGCCTTAGTCCGTGGCTGATGATGAAAAACCAGGTTCACCCGAGAACAAGTTACAAAAAAAACAATGATAACAGGCCCTGAAGAAATTATAAAATGTTACATTTGAAAAACTGAATACCCATTGTTATTAATACATTTTATTTTCTGAAACTTATTTCACTGAGGTTCTACGTTTATTTTTTACATGTATGTAACATCTTCTATCCAAAATTTATTTCAGTATAAACCATTTTTACTAAGCTTTTAGGTGAAGTCAGTTTTAAAACCGTTATCAGTTAGGATGCACTTCTATTTTCACTCATAAAGTAAACGTTTTTCAATTAAGTTGGGAGCACTTTCACGATGAATCAGTGACATTACTAAATTAGTAACACAGTTACTGTTACATAGTTACCGTTTTTTAAGATGTTACGAGGGTATCAGCGTGTTCAAAGGTTTTTGAACTCTCTTAATTACCAGAGCTTGTTTACTGATAGAAAAAAAGTAAGAGCACCCACGCCTTACGTAAGAGAGTACACGTCTTACGACCCCAGTTCCATAAAAATTTAAGACGACTACCTACACAGTAAACGGGACTCTTCCCAATTTTCGGCTCTCAAAGATAATCATAAATTATTTATTCATGAACTTTTGCTTGAAAAAAAGTCATAAAGTTGGCGTGTAAAAGAAGCATCGAATGATTTGCATTTATCAAGACAAGTTAAAACTTAAATACATAGCTGATCAACTGTGTTTGAAGCTTTTATCCATTTCTAAATTAATAGGAAATTAAATACTTTCACTATTCACATATTTTGTAACTTTTACTTGTAATATGGGAAAAATTAGACTCTCAAAACTTGCAATATCGAGTGGTGTTTTATCGAAGCATTTATATACTGACATCAAATAGATCGGCCCGATTACGTCCATATAAAAACTAATTAATAATTGTAAAAGCGATCTCTATTACTTCACATGAGCCGTGACGCGCCCTATTGTTGAACAAAACGAAACGACTCTAATCTCTATTTACTTTCACATTCTCCCCTTCAAATGTGTAATCACCTTCGACTAGACAAAAGCTCTCATAAAAATATTCCTCGCCAATCATCTCAATTTTCTTATATAAATCGTTCTCTAGCGATTATAATGATTTCGTTTCCCTGACTTCAATTTCTTGGTGATTTATTCTTTTAGAAAATGCCATAATTCAAAAAAATATCAAACTATTTCAACCACAACAGCCAAATATTGTCTATACCTGAGAGGCCGTCCATAAACTATGCTACCAATTTGGAGGAGGGGGAGGGTGGCTAAGACTATGGTTGGTAACAGGGGGAGGGGGAAAGACAGTAAAAGGACTTTACGAACTTAGATAATATTTAGTGCGATTCCTGATGATAAATTTGAACAAAGTTTGCGAATTTTTCGAAGGTGGCCCTCCAACAGTAAAGTTCAATAATCACTTTCATATTTCAGATTTTAAACTTTTTCCTCTATTCCCCTATCTTTCCTTTTCTTGAATAACTCTTCTGTTTTCCTCCGTTTTCGAAACCCTTTACCTTTAACTCGTTTTTCGGCTCAAATTCGAACAGAATTAATAAAACCCAAAAAGAAATGCCAACTATTTTTGGTTGGAAAAATAATCATTTGGTTGAGAATGTAACTATTTTCTTGAAATGTCACCTTTTTGACTCAACAACTAAACTACTTGGTTTGAAGGTTGAACTACTTTGTTAAAAATTATTAAAAATTATTTTTTTAGGTTGTATATTCATATTAATGGTTGAAACTTAAAGTATTCCATACTTAAAAAATTAATCTTCTTGGTTAAAAAATTCTCATTTGGGTTGAATGCTGAACTGATGTGTTGAAAATTAATTTTTTTTTTATTTCTAATTGTTTATCTAAAAATGCAACTATTCCCATTGTGGTTGAAAAAGTATATTTTTAAATAAAAATTGTTCCTTTCCAGTTGGAAATTCAACTAGTTAGTTCAAAAATTATTGTGCGCAAAATTCATCTTTTTTGATAGAAAATTAATCTAAAGGTTGAAAATTCATCTTTTTTGGTTAAAAATGCAACTGTTTGGTTATATGTTAATCTGCTTTTAGTTAAAGATTCAGTTTTTTTTAATCTTTTTTTTTTGTTCAATGTAACTGTTTTTTTTTAAATTTAAATCTTTTTTCTTTTAAATATCAACAATTACATTTTTCGTTGAGAATTCAGCTTTTTTAGTAGGAAAATCGTCTTTTTGGCTCAAAAATTCCACAAATTGGTTGAAAATTCATTTTTTTTAAATTAAAATTTTGATTGAAAACCTAATATTTGATTGAAGATTAAACTATTCTAATGGAAGTGTAACTATTTGATTAGAAATTAACTTTTTTGTTAAAAAATTATATTTCCGGGATGCAAATTCAAATGTTTTGTAGGTAATCATTTTCGTTTTGCTCAAGATTCAACAATTTTCTTGCAAAAATGTATTATTCTGAAAATTCGATTTTGTTGGTAGAACATTAATTTTCTTGGTGAAGAAATTCTCTTTTTTGGGGGAAGTTCAAGTACATGGTTGCACTAACTACTTCGTTTTAAATTCAGCTACATGGTTGAAGGTGTAACTACTTTATTTGTTAAAACTTCTTTTTTCCACGATTTAGGATTCACCCTTTATAAGTTGTAAAATCAACTATTTGGTAAAAGAAATTAATGTATTTTGTTGAAAAATAGTTTTGATTAGAAAATTAATGTCGTTTTTTGCAAATACACTATTTTGGTTGAAGATTTAAATATTTTCTTGATTTTTTTTATTGTTCAATTAAACTTTCGAAATTCATCTGTAGGAAAAAAATTAATCTTTTCTGGTAGAAAAGTGATCCTTTTTGGTTGAAAGTGAAATTTTTTGTTGAAAATGTAACTGTGCTAGGAAAAATTGATCTGTTTGGCTTACAAATTTAACTGTTTTCAGTTGACTTGCAATCTTCTTTTTCTTTGAAAACTCGATCAATTGATCGAAATTGTATATCGGTAGATTGAAAATTCAACTTTTTTGATAAGGTCATATTTTGTGGTCAAAAATTAAACTTTTTCACTGAAAACTCGACTGTCTTTGAGAAAATTCGTCTTTTTGGCTTGAAAATTCAACTATTTGAAAATTTTCATTTTTTTCGCAAATTCATCTTTCTCGTTTGAAAATTTATTTCTTTTTGTATAAAGGCTTCTCTGGTTGAAAATTCAACTATTTTGTCGAAAATGCAATATTTCGACTTGAAATCTGAAGAATTTAAAGTGTTTTATGTTAAATTCAATATAGTATATACATTAATTTTATTGAAAATAATTTATCCCTTTATTTTCTTGAAAAATCACCTTATTTTACCTGTTTTGAGAGAATTTAGGCTACATAATTTCCGGGGGGGGGGGGTCAAACGACCCCCAAGTGTAAACATTTTTTTGTATACACTTGTCTTGAACCGAGGAATAAATCATGAAATAAAAGATATTGCAAAAGTATTTTAGATCGCTTTTCTTTCACTTGTATGATTTCCGCTATCATCTTTCCTCTTATTCCGCTGGATTCAAGGTCATTACTTTCCAGAGGAAGTTAAAGGTTCTTCGAGACAGTTACAGATGGAACTTTCGCAAATCGATCGACAATCGTAGCCACGTGTATCGATCACTTCCGTTCGATTAACTCGTTCTAGGCGAGGTTCCTTTATGAGCAAAAACGAGAAGCAAAACTTAAAAGTCGATATCTTAATATACCGGACTCTTCACGGTCCACCGAAGATGACAAGCCTGTCCAAAAAGGCAGGCAATGCGTTTCATTTCTCTCAGCACCAAAGTTGCCTCTTCTTTTGCCGAATTTCACAATGTGCACAAAATTCATCTCGATTCTGAAAGCATTCTATAAACTTCAATATTCTGAGTCTAGTTGAAAACAAAATCTGCCAAAGTATCTTTTGAATCAACTTTTATCCACTTATTGACATTAAAACAAATGGCTTAAATATATTAATAAATATTGAAAATGTTCTCTATAATCAATTTTGTAAAAAAAAATTATCTAAGTAATTTTATTTCATGATGAACTTTATTTCTAAATTGTTCTGAAAAATTTTTCTGAATCATAGACAAAAACTTAGTATGGGTAAAAAAATTGTCGGTCACGGTAACAAAAAATTTACCGAGATTTAGTTTTCATTTCAAAAGATTAATTCTGAGTTTTTTAGACTTCAAAATATGTCGACAAAAAATCTGGAAGCTGTTGGGATAATTTGTTAATTTTTTAGAATTTCAAACGATTTCATGAAAACTAAATTATTCTAAAAGATATTTAGAAGTTTTCGAGTTTTTGAAAGGATTCAAAAATAATTTAAATCTCAATGAGGCTCCAAGAATTTTTAAGCAGCATGTAGATATTGACGATTTTGAAAGAATACTGTTTTTAGGGATTTTGAAAGATTTCAAGAGAACACAAATTTTTTCTTGCGATTCATGAGAAAATTTGAAATTCATTTTTATTTTAAAAAATGGATTCTAAGAAAAAATTGAAAGTGATTTTGAAACATTTCAAATGATTTCCTAAAATTTCGAAATTTCAAAAATATAACAATAATTTTAAGGCAATTTATTTAATTTTGAGAATAAAAAAAAATCAGCAAAAATTCGAATTATTTTAAAAGATATTTTTAAGTGTTAGAAGTTTTAGAAGGATTCAAAATTAATTTATAAATTTAGAAATGTGTCGAAAAATTTATAATGATTTCTTAGCATTTTAAACAAGAATGTAACAGATTTTAAAAACAAATTTTCAATTGTGCAAATTTAAAAAATGTTAGAAAAAATTCGAGTAATATTAAGGAAAACGTCACAGTAATCGTGGCCTAAGTCCCATTAATCGTGATGCGAATTTCTTGTTTTTTATTTAATTTGAATGAATATAATTTCTATTTTCCATTATAAAATGCTGCAAGTAAGTGGATTTTATCATAACATGTCATTTTTAATATATTTTTTCAACAATATATTCAAATTATAACCAAGTTTCAGAATGACTGAGACCGTCACGATTACTGGAACATTCACCTTAAGAGATATTTAGAAATTTCGAAGAGACCTATATATAATTCAAAACTTGTGAAGATTACGAAAAGAAAGTTTTTGAAGGTTACAAAGTTACAAAAATTATAAACATTTTATTTAAGTTCAAGAGATATTTAGATAATCTGAAACGATTCAAAAATAATTTAAAACTTGTAAAGATTTCAATCTTTCCTAAAAATATAGTTATTTCAAGAATTCGAAAAGAAGAAGCTGTTTAAGAATTTTGAAAGATTTCAAGAGAAAGAAAATATTTTCTCTAGATTCCTTGGAACATATTCAAAGATTTTTTAGTTTAAAAATAATGTCTTCAAAACTATACATATATTCATATAACTTTAAAAACAACTTGTGAATATTCACGTCCATGTCATAAAAATGCTAAACGAATTTTACATCAGTATATCAATTTCATTTAATTCATACATGCAAGCTAAAGGTGTAAAAAGACCAGAAGTTCCGGCTTTTTCTATACATCACAGTCAACTTAACCTCAAAAGTGCACGAAATGTATAAATGTATAGTTTAACGAGTTTAATCGGATTTACAATGGAAATCAAATCATTGGTAACAAAAGTAATGAACAAAAATTTGTATTCAATCAAATTAAAAATAAAAGCAATTAGTTGAAACTAATTGCTTTCAAATACATACCTTTTATATATTATATGCGACGGATAACCCAGGAGATTTATGAGACATTTTTCAGGATATCACATATCCTATGGATATGCCAAGGATATCATTTTGTTATGAGGGCTTGAACGAGAAATACTGTTTTCTTGGATATATATCAGGGTGTCCGTGATTTTTGCGATGTCAGAATATTCTTCATCCCCCTCCCCCCTAAAAACTTTCAACATGAATAAAAAAAATCCGTGCAAAATGTCAGGAAGATCGGTTCATATTAACACGTACCCCAGGGCTGTTCAAATTTTTAATTAAAAATGCACGTATATTTCAACATCTCTTTACTCAAATATTCATAACTTTTCTTGAAATAGATATAAATGAATGAAACTTGGCTAATTTTTCCTTTTTTTCGGAATATATCATCATTGAGTTTGAGCTCTCCAAAGTACACATTTAACTTTTTGCTGAACCTGATCTTGGACCATCACGTAACTATTAAAAAAAGTACAATACTTTTCGGTGTTGTTTTGAGTTGAAAAAAAAATTAGCCACGCCACCGGAGAATGAGAATGCAGCTATGTCCATGTTACAGTTTCACACTTGAAGTATTCTCATTTTGAGAAAAAAAGATCTCATTCCGAGACCATATCAAATAAGCTACAACAAAAATGAACCCACTGTTTTTCTGTGGATTATCGACGATTTTGGTATGGTCGTCGCACCTTCCCAGCGTCTGATCAATATTTCCGCCATATACACGATTTTTATGAACATACATAGGTCCAACATGAACACATGAATATCGCCCATCAGTTTACACAACCCAAAATTTACGAACATGTGTTTGGCAAAAAGTTCAATTCTTTGTATTATTTCCTGAAACTCAACCAAGTTTCATTCATTTATGTCTACTTCAAGGAAAGTTATGAATATTCGAGTAAACAGGGCTGAAAAAAGACGTGTATTTTCCATTTAAAATTTCTAAAGCTCTGGGTCGTGTTTAATATGAACCGACGTTTCTCAAATTTTGCACGATTTTTTTTCATTCATCTAATACACCCCAATGTATGAAAATTCGGTCGAATCAAACAATTTTAGTTGATTCAACATAATATCTGATTGACCCCACAAAATTTTTGTGTAGAATCAACCGGGAACTCTATCTAATATAATAACCATATTCTTTGGTCGAATCAACAAAAATGTTGATTCAATTAATCAAATCGTTTTCTAGGTTCATATGAGGCGCCGAGTAGCACGCGATTGATAGTGCTAGTTTATTTTAAATTCCCATTGAAATTGAATAGTCTCGACAAGAAATGAAGATAAAGTAGATAAGATGATTAATCTCAAGGAGGAACCAAAGAAAAAGAAATGTGATGGACATGTCTATGAATTTACAACTGTTTGTGAGAAATATATATTTTCCTTGTACAATTGTTAGATTAATATCTAAATTTCAAGAACATTATACACATATAATCGTTAACGTGAATATCGTAGCTATCACAGCAAATCATTGCTGACTTTATTTGCGCATGCTGGTACATTTATTTATCAACATGAGATCGATTTGCGGGGAACCCATGTATTACAATTACATAATAATTTCCAGCAGGATATTCGTTCCACAATCAGGCGCTATTAGAAGTGATGACGTGGGATATTACGAATCAATGCAATCATTGTCATGAGCCACTCACAGTCATAATCCAGGCAAACGTGCAGCTCGTTTACTTCAATGATTTTTTTCCAGATCGGGGCACTTTCTCTATTCACTGCATTATGGTACTACACGGTCGCTCTGCTTTGAATCTGCCGCCTTCAAACATCAAGAAGCCAAAAAACAAAAGAGTGACGTGCTTATCTTGACGCGATCAGAGATGAATTTTTTCGAGTCGGTTTTTATAAGGCTCCGGGAAAATTTACATTTTTAATTCTATTTGTATTTCTCTAAGGAATTTAGGCCTTCGAATTTATTTTGCAGAAACTTTGGCAGAAATATTATTGTAGAACTGTCAAAAAGTAACAAAAGTCTGACAGTTTAGTTGGAAATTCAAATATTCAGTCGAAAGATGAACTACATTTTTTTAAATTCATTTCTTTAGTTCAAGATTCATCATTTTTGTTTAAAATTCATTTCTCCAGTTAAACAATTCAACAGTTATGTTGAAAATTTGTTGTTTTTTTGTTATTGAATAAAATTTATCCACTCCATTTTTGTAGAAGATTCATCTTTTTGTTGATAATCGAACAATTTGGCTGACAATTCTTTTTTTTTGTAGAAAGTTAATCCTCTTAGTTCAAACTTCAACTAATTGCTTGAAAATTCATCTTTTTTTGATAGAAATTCAATCTTTTTGGTAAAAAATGTAACAATTTGATTGAAACATAATCTGTTTGGGTTAGGGATTAAACTGGTTTGTTCAAAGCGCATTTTTTATTGAAATCAACTATTTTAAATTTTAAACTCCAATCTTTTTTTTTTTTAATATCAACTATTACATTCTTCGTGAAAATGCATCCTTTTGGTTGAAAAATGAATCTTTTTAACTGGAAATTTAATTATTCTATTTTTTATAGTTTTTTATTCATCATTTTTCGTAAAAAATTAATCTTCTCGGTGGAAAATTTAACTGTTTGTTTGATAATAATTCATACATTTTGTTCAAGATTCTTTTATTTTGTTGTTGCAGAAAATAAATTTTCTGTTAAAAATGCAACCATTTGGTTCAAAATTAATCTATTATTCAAGTATGTACGTATGTTAAAATTTTTTAATCTTTTGTTGATTTAAACAGTAACTGACTTGAAATAAAAATATTTTTCAGTTGAAATATCAGCCATGACATTTTTTGTTGAAAATTCACCTGTTATAGTTGAAAATTGAACTATTTGGTTGAAAATTTTTTTTTTGTCGAAATTTAATCCTCTTGATTCAAAATTCAACTATTTGGTTGAAAATTCATATATTTTGATCATCATTAATCTATTTTGGTAGAATTTTTTTTTTATCTAAAGACGTATGGTTGAAAACTAATCTGTTTTTGTTGAGGATTAAACTGGTTTGATCAAAATTCTCTTTTCTTAAAAATTAAAATGTACTATTTCAAATTTGAGAGTTTAATCTTTTTTGCTTGAAATATCAACTATCATATTTTTTGTTGATAATTGATCTTTTTGGTTGAAAATTAATTTTTTCACTGGAAATTTAACTATTCCATTTTATATAGAAAATTAAGCTACTCAGTTAAAAGTTGAACTGTTCGTTTGGTAATTTATGTATTTTCTTCAAAAATCTGTTTCGTTGTATCGAAATCAAAGTTTTTTCTGGTTAAGAATGCAACTGCTTGTTTAAAAATTAATCTGTTTAAGTTGAGCATTACATTTTGCATGTTAAAAATTTGTCTTTTTTGGTTAAATTCAACTATTCTTGATGAAAATAAAAATATTTTCCAGTTTAAATATTAATTATTACAAGTGTTGTTGAAAATTCATCTTTTTAGGTTGAAAATGTAACTAGTTTGCTGAAAACTCGTTCTTTGTTTGTTAACAATTAATTTTTTTAACTAAAAATTTAACAATCTGGTTGAAAATTCAACCATTTATTTTTTCGTAATCAAAATTTAACTTTTGCATTTTTGTTGAAAATTCATCTTTTTTAATTTCAAAATACAACTATTTGCCTACAATTTAATTTAAACTATTGAAAATTTGTCTTTTTCTGTAAAAAAACAGTCGCACAGAATTTTATAGGGGGTCATCAACAAAGTGCGTGAAGAATTTCATTTTCAGTTAAAATTATTCATTTTCAACCAAGGTAAAAGGAATTTTCCACAAAATTGTTAAATTTTCAATCAAAGTCATAAATCTTTGATCCAAAAATAAATTAATTCTCAACGAAAAGTGCAATAGTTGATATTTCCAGGACAAAATATATTTTGTGTTTCAATCAAAAACCAGGAAATACGAATTTCAAACAAATGAGATGAATCCTCAACCAATACAAACTAATTTTTAAACCAAAAGAAGAAACTTTTAATGAAAGAGTTTAATTTTCAACCAAAAACGATTTTCCATTCAAAAAAGATTTTTTAAAAATTCGTCCAAAATATTGAATTTTCAAGCCAAAAACACCAATTTTTACAAAACAATTAGGTTTTCAATCCGAAAATATGAATTTTCAACAAAAAAGTTGAATTTTCAAACCCAAAAATATAGATTTTCTACCAAAAGTATTGAATTTCGAATCCAAAAAAGACAAGTTTTCAATAACTGTATGAATTTTCAAATAAAAAAGATATACCTTCAAACAAGAATGGAATAGTTACGTTTTCAGTTCATAGAATTAATTTTTCGCCTTGAAATATCAATTTTAACAGAATGTATGAATTTTCAAATAAAAGAAATAAATTCTCAACGACAAAGAAAACTATGAATTTTTAACAAAATAGTTACATTTTCAACCAAAGAAGTAAGTTCTTAACCAAAAAAAATGAAGTTTTGACTAATGAGATTTCTTTTCTATGAAAGATGACGAATTTTCAACAAAATAGTTGAATTTTACCTACAATAGATACATTTAAATTAAAATAAAATTTTTTTAAATTTCAATTAAAAAAAAATAATAATTTTCATTAAAAGAAACCAATTTTCAACAAAATACATATATTTTCTACTTAATAGTAGAATTTTCAACTAAAGTGGATAAACTTTCAACCAAATGAATTGTCAGCCAAAAAATATGAATTCTCAAAGGAAAATGTAATAGTTGATTTTTGAACCAAAAATGATTTTAATTTCAAACCCCGACTTTCTCGAATTCTGTGACCTGTGGCAGACCTCATTTACGCAATTATTTGAGTTTTTTCTTCATTTTTAATATACTCAATTGTTGACTGTCCCATGAAAGAGTACTAGCAAGAAAAATAATATAATTCCTGCATGTAGTTTCATTATTATTTTTTGCGTTTAAGGAGGATTTGATTTAATAGTTATTTTACCAAGGAAATATATCATTGAAATATTTGTAACGTTATTTGTTAATACTTATTCCATTCGATATTTTGTTGTATAATTTCCAAATAAAACACTTCACAGTAGACTATTATGTATTATTTTTCAAAATTACAGACTGATAAATTCATCCTTTTATAAGTTAGTTATGGGGAAATGTGATTTAATGTTACGACTTTAAAAGTAATGCTTGACAATGCAGATTTTCGTAGTCTCCCAACTTATTTTTAAAATAATAAATGTTTCAGTCTGTAATTTTGTTATATGATCAAAAATATAAGCACGTTTTTCCATTAGGGAATTTTTCCTAATGAGACTACTGAATTATTTTTAATTTGATTAAAATGGCGCTAAAATCCCAATTTGATTATATGTCGTCAGAAGCCACAACATGTCCTCTTTTACTTTATTTTTTAAAAGTATATTCACTTTATATATAAGGTGTGGAAATAGAAAATACATGTATGCTTTATGTGAAATAAAGATTTTTGAAGTTTTTATAAACAGGTTTTTCATTATCAGTAATTATTATATGAGGTCAAGGAGAACGAATTGAAAAGTTTTGCACGTTTCCTACTGATGAGTGATAAGAAAATACCTGACATTGTAAAAAGGTCCATAAGACAATATTTTACATTTTAAATTAGTTTTAATTTCCAGTGGTGGAAGCCATATCAAATAAATAGTTATTTGCCAAAATATAGCTTGTTACTAATTTTGTTAATGATTATTCACAACTTGACCCCAGCCTGCTTTTCATTTTTTCTGTTTATAGGAACTAGCATTTTGCAATATATGTCGTATACCTCATTTTTGTCAACATTTAGGAAAGGTTTGTATTTTTGGGATAATAGCTGATTCATATCTCAAAAAACTGTATAATATTAAACAAAGATAAAGAATTTATTTACATGATTATATTTCAAAGCAACCTCAATAGTAAAATATAGTTCAATAAGCATTCAATGTTGTCTAACAACGAGTTACTAGAAGCAGTCAAAAGGGTATCAATCAGTATCTCATTTTTCTATTCGGATATATTACCGTTCTCGCTAAATGCTTCCTCTACTGTAATACGTGTAGAAGAGGCACGTGATCGCGACTCCATCACCCATATCTGTAATTAAACAACCTGTAATGACTACTTTGTAATTATTACTACTGGCGCCAGCAATCGACGTTATTCTCTCTCTCTCTCTCTCTCTCCCTTTCTCTCTTTTTCACTCTGATGCGTCCTTCTCCCCTCTATCATTCCAATCTTTCACTATCTTGTCTTTTTCGCTCCAGTGGAAAACCTGCTAGTAAAGGTGTCCGCACAAGAAAATATGTTACACTTTGCTGGAGACAGCTCACGGGTACAGATGGGCAGTGATCGTAAATTTACCAGATTTACCAAATTCCTGACCGTATTCACGTTATTTGCGACCAATCGTTATTTAAATGAAAATCAAGAAGACTGCGATATTGATTTTAGGCCTGACAACATTTAGTTCAGTGGAAGAATGTATTTTGCAAAGAAAGTCGCAAGAAATATTATTGGATTATGAAAAAAGTGTTGTTCGTGAACAAACATAACTTGCTTCATGTTCATAATGGTCTATGCAAATGAAATTGGACGTATCTGCAGGAAGACATAAAGAAATACAATCAAATTCTACCATACCAACAATGTTCTTCTTAGCCAAGAATTCAAGGCAATCAAATCAGAAGAAACTGATTTCTTAATTTTCATATATTTTCTGCAGATTGTATACCTCTTGTCCTTGTTTAAACAAACGACTTTCGGTCCTTTTCAGATGACCATACCAGTATTATGTACATAATTATGACTTTTATGACAGCAGAAACTAACGACCTTTAATACTAAAGGGCCTTCGTGGGGAGCTTTACCTAGTGGATCTGATTAGAGTAAAGAGATGGATCTTACTATGTGGATATGATGAGAGTAAATATTATGGATCTTACTATGGGATTATTAGTCAGTTTGCGTATGTTTGTGTGATTAATGATATATGATGACTTTGTGAAACTCTTCGTTTGGGGTGATTGCTAGAGAAATTGATCAGCGACCTGGGTCGGTGCAGTGTTGCGGAACGAACGTGTTATTTAAATAAGCAATACGGGAATTCTAGATTGATCTAAAATGTATACCTTCTCCCACACTTCCCTCTCTCACCTTTCTCATGCGAATTCCTTGATCCGCGGCAATATAACGAGGCTAGAACCGAGTGAAACTACGCTAACCCCAAAGGGATTTGGCTTGATGGTATAATAATACTGATAATAATAATAATAAACAAACCGGACAAACGTGCGGATATCGTTTTAAATTATCAGACCAACTCAGGAGGGATATACTTACCTGCTGGCAAAGAAGTTCACCGTTGCGAAAGGATTCATGCGGAGGTTACATGAAAGTTGGGTCAATATGCACCCGGAAACTGCTCATAAGGAACCTAAGTATATTTTAACACAGCTTCAGTTTGAAATTAAAACGGCACAAAATAAAAAAAAATTCACTTCAAAAATTAAGGCACTTGCTCGAAACTTAAGGAAAGCAAATCACAGGCTTAACAAGTGCACACTGTTGACCATCAAGTAGTACCGGACGCAAAAAATAAGATCTCTTTCAACAGCGAAAGAGCGCCTTTAACGGCGAGTAAAGTGGTTTCAGGAAATTCCACCTTTTCTACTCATCCTTCCTGTCTGTTCAATAGAAAGTCATGTGCCGTTAAAAATCCGCCTAGCCGAGAAGAGATTCAAGTCTTATGGGAGCAAGTATATGGAGATACCTATCAGCTAGATGAAGAAAGTTCAGATATATGACTCTTTCGTAACTTTTGCGAAAGGCGAAGGTAGCAAGGTCCAGAGGAAGAGGGTCCGCTAATTACTGCTGAAGAAGTGAAGAAAGTTATTGCTAGAACTAAGAACTTTTCAGCGCCAGGGCCAGATAAAATCAACAACTTTTGGTTGCAGAAGTTCACTTCTACGCACCAACATCTAGCTCGTATATTTACTACTTTTTTAAACGGAGAACAAACCATCTGTAATGTCAAGGATGGGGGCTTGGATGGTATTTCGACGGACAACTTATAAAATAACAATTTAAAACATATGCAAGCATTTATTAAAAGTTTAGTTAAAAGTCAAGTTGTATTTACAAGTGCTTGCTTTCCCGGTCGGCTAAGCTCTGCCTGCCTTCAGTGCTTGGCGACCAGCTGACGATTCGCTATTTGC
This sequence comes from Andricus quercusramuli, assembly GCA_932178445.1. Lineage (NCBI taxonomy): Eukaryota > Metazoa > Arthropoda > Insecta > Hymenoptera > Cynipidae > Andricus > Andricus quercusramuli. Next base: position 21,455 of record CAKNXH010002188.1, on the reverse strand, counting down.
CTATCTTTCTCTTACTTTTGGCAAAGTTTGTATGTCCTTCGCAATCGATCGTAATAACAGCTCCTTATCAATTGGAGAAGGACCTCGTCAATCATGAGACATACGCACACACAAACCTACATACACTCACACACTCAATTCCTTTACACATCCCGCAGTGGTTAGTGGAAGGACACACTGTACTGATCCGCGAAAACCTAAAATGTGCGTCTGTTAAGAACGGCCCTTAAAAAAAGGTATCGGCAAATTCTCAGAAAAATTTGGGCTTCAGAATTATCTGGAAAGAATAAGATCCAGGCGACCTATACGCAAGATGATGACAATCTATCCAACTCATCATCCTAGATCTTCCGTACGTCGAATATACCTCCCTCGAGATGAAGGGTGTAGAGGCTTGCTGAGCTTAGAGTGTCTTCATCGAAGAACGGTTCTGGATGCAGCTTGCTCAGTTCCAGATAGCACAGATTCTCTTATGCAACGTGTACATCAACATGAAGTCGTCAATGCTGCGGCGTTTCTATACCGTGCCGCTGATAAGGCCGCAGTGTAGCTTGGTCTCCCATTTAATTTCAGCGACACTACACATGGCCCAGCATCACTAACACCTCTGGTGCTCAAAAGTCGTGTACAGGAAGCAAAACAATCGCTTCTACTAAGAGAACATGCTGACATGCTGTATAGAAGAGCTATTGATGGTTCTGTCCAACATATTTCTCAAGTCTGCTGAATTAAAATCAGAGACTGAGAGATTTCTTTTTGCCTGTCAAGACATAATATAATGAACCTGTTGGTGAGATCAACTGCCGAGCGTGCAAGCAAAAGCCAGAAACACTTGGACATGTTCTCAGTAGATGCTCAAAGTATGCATGCTGCGGGTACATAGAGAGCAAAATGCGGCTTTAAAAGTGTTAAGTTACCATCTTAGGCACTTCTATGGTATTGATCTATTGCCCATCTTGTCATACGCCCAGGGGAAACTCGAGTGCTATGTGGAGAATGATCAGTGTAAGATCTGCTGGAATTTCTCATTCTCCACCACTCAACGTATCAGTGCTGCAAAGTCTGATATTGTCCTCCAAGATCCTAAGACAAAGATCATTCACGTGATTGAATTCTCGGCACCAGCCGATTGGTAATATCACGGAAAAGGAGGAAGAGAAGCGGGCGAAATACCAAGCACTTCTTTTCGAGCTAAGCAGGCTGTACCAAAGCTACTAAGTCCATCTTGTAGTTCTCATAATCGGCTGTCTTGGAAGTATGGAAACTTTATTTCTTGGCCAACTCAAGAAATAAAAGTGGAAGTGTCTACATCATCGACATGGCTTGTCCACTTAACCGAAATTTGCAGGCAACCTATGCAACCAAGATCCACAAGTATAGCGAGCTAAGGCATGAAGTGAAGACAATATAGAGAAATGTGAAACATGCATATATTCATCCTAATGTGATTTCGGCTACAGACAATGTGCATGCAAGATGCACTGACCATCTTGAACATTTAGGAGTAAGTAGGGTACTGGCAGCAGCTCAGAGGGCGGTTTTATTGAACACCTGTCGCATTGTGAGAAAGTTCTTAGACTATCAGGAATCAAGAGAGTGATACAGGGTAGCTCTGAGAAAGCATCCAGAGGCGACTCTTGTCATCTCCAACACTCGCGGCCGCTATGTAAGAATAAAAGCGGTAAGAGAAAAACTGCAAACTGCACCATGCTCTTACTTTTGTAACTACAACATCATCGCAGAAGATTTCAGACATCCTATTAAAGTGACTTATAACATGCTCATCATATCATTATAACATCTTCAACGATTTTTCACCATAAGTTTATTGGGATATTATTTTCAATCATTCAAAAAGTACTTAATGAAATAATAAAATAGGTACAACGTAATTCTATGGGTTTTACTATGTAATAGAATAGTTTTTAAGTAATAAAAGATAATATCCAAATACACTGACGACGCGTGTATATGAACTACGTAAGGCTGTTGGGGGGGGGGGGGGGGGTCCTTGAAATTGCTTGGAATCTTCAAAATCTCTTATAGTTTTTTATAATCCGTGGAAATCCTTTAAAATCTCTAAAAAAAATGGTTGAAATTCCTGAAGTTCTGTAAAATATATTCCGACATCTTACGAGATCTCTTGAAATCTTTGAAATCCCTTTCAAATTTATTGATATGATTGAAATCCGTTAGAATATTTCCGAATCTCTTGAAGTCCCTTACAATGAATAAAAATCTTTTAAAAGCCATTAAAATTCAAACTCCGTTGGAATCTTTGAAAATCTCTTGGAATCCCTTGTTATTCTTCAAAATTCATGAAAAATAATCACGTGATCACTTCCAACTCAGGTAAACTTTCTGTGTTTAAAGGCCTGTCACGTGCTGCCTCTAGCGGAGTCCGCTGGAGATATTTGCGATTCACTGCGGAACGCTTCCCTCAGTTTGGTGTACCCACCTTGCGTTTACCCTGCTTGACCTGCAACATTTCCTATCCTCAGTTTTTTCTGTGTTTATCATTCCTTCAAATCCCTCAAAATCCCACGAAATCCATCAAAATCTTTTGGCATCTTCTCAAATCCTTTAAGATCCATTCAAATTTCTAGAAATCTGATTAAATTCTGTGAAATCCCTTAAAATCTTGTTAATATTTTTTTTTCAAAAATTGAGATTCACTATGAAATTTGACTAGGTAATTTTTGCAAGCACTTGAAATCTTTCAAAATAATTTGAAATCCTACTCTTAAATTGTTGTCATTCCTTAGAAATATTTTGAAATTACTTAAGATTTCATGAAATCCCTAAAAAGCTTTGAAAATTTCTTTAAATTTCGTAAAAATGTTGTAATTCTTTGAAATTCTTTATAGAGCTTTGAAATACACAAGAACTTCAATATAAGGCCAGTTTCGGGGGTTGCCTCGCAGTGGCCGTGGCACTAAATTAGTCGTTGAAAACGTAAACAGTCAGCGCCATATGAACCACTTCTGTTGGATTTTTCTCCTGCTTTTGTCGCTTCCGCTTACTGCCCGCTTTTGTCGCTCGCTACTGGTGGCGACATATTGTTGATACTGCTTGTCCGCTGAGAAACTGCGTCAGCCAGCGGTTCTAGGAATAACTAAATCAGCCGGCTTTATATTGGAGTTCTTGTGTACCTTGAAATCTCTTGAAATACTTTCAAAATCTTTCAAATCTTTTGAAATCGCTTGAAATCTTGTTTGCGGTGAAAATAGTTGATACATTTTTATACATTGAGTAAAAAATATAAAATCCTATGTAAGATGGGGAAGGGAAGAAGGGTGATCATGAAAATCTTACGAATCTTAACAATAGGAAGGAAGGTGATTCAGAATTTAAAAAATTATTATTACGTAATTAACGGACCTTCCCTCACGGTGAAAAGTATTTTTCCAAGTTATTAAATAAATGAAGTTTCATCTCATGCAATTGGTATAATTGTTTAGACTTCGGACTGTAAACATTATGGATTGGCCAAGCTTAGGGACCGTACTTAAATTATGTAACAGCTCAAATGGGGGTGTCAGGCATCCTATGTAAATATTTTATACGTTTCCATTGTTAAAAGGGTGGGGAGGTGTCTGGAGAGGGCCGATAATCTGTTACGTAATTTGTGGACTGCCCTTAACCTGAAATAATGAATGCTCGCGACACACTTGCGTAAGTATCGACACAAACCGCAGCAGCACGACCGATTGCACACGATTGGTTGGCATTGAGTTCGTGTGCAAACAGCTCTTCGGTGAGCCGTCTCCAGCTAACTTCAACGGATTTTCTTGTGCGAACGCCTTAAAGGCGGGCACATATCCGTCTTTCGTAATAGTTTCACAGGAAAATACTGCGTGTAGATCTCACAAGTGACAAGCACTCGATTATTACTGGAAAATAAAAGGAAAACGTTTCTCATGTTGCTACAATTTGTCTAGACAATCCGAGAAAGGGAGAGTAGAGAAGTTATTGAGAAAAGACGAATAGCAAGGGATAGAAGATGTCTCATGGTAAGAGAGTCCATCTGACTATCGAAGGCCTATAATTAAATGGCTGGGATGAAATTATGAGCAACCAAGACAGCACGCGGCTTTGAGAAATTGCAACTGCACTGGCGCCGCAGTATCAATTAACGCAATGGCCTTTGCTGAGAACTCGGGTAGGGTATAAGTTCTGACAGAAGGTTTCTGGAGGTGGTCGCAGTTAAACACTTGCTCCAAGTTTTTAACCGATTCAATGGATAACTTCCTCTCGTGTGCCTTTCCAAAAGGAGACATGTAATTTATAATAAGAAGGAATATGCGGAGAAAGGATCACAGTAGCACAACATTATAAGGCTCAATTTACAACGATGTTGTAACAGACTACGAGGATTCAAAATATGCGCTCAATGTAAATCTATAAATTGTAGAGCAGTATGAACAACAGGGTGTCCTAAAAAAGTCCGATGTTTTTCTTTTAATATGCACCCCCTAAACTTGTTCCATTGGTGAAAACATAAATGCTTATTTTTGTTTAATGTAAAAAAGTTTAAACACTGGTCCATGTACCTTGAACAGCCCCAAACTAATTGTAACTGTTATTTAACTGAGATATACATTTTTTTTCATTGTGATTGTCCATATGTTAATACTTTTGAAAAGTAGTCGTATAGTTGTCGTTAATTAATTTGAAAAAAGGTGGGCCAACACATGTTAGCTGAACGAGATCCGGGAGAAAAGTTAAAAATCATACCACTGTTGTAATAAAATGTCAACGCTATAATATGTCTAATGCGATTAATATCTCAAACGTATGTATAAATTTGCACACTTTTCGTAGAGTCATAGTGTAATGTCTTGTTAGGCTGGTCCACGTAAGTCCCACAGCACTGTTGTTGAAAATCTATTGTACAATGACTTTTTTGTTAACCTCGGTGAAACAGAGGTCTATACACCGGTCATCCTTGCTGCTAAAGTATTATTTAAATCCTTCAGCATGAGTACATATACCGCTAAAGGACTCTACTTTACTGGGTATGGGCCTGTGAAAATTTTCTATTACTGAGGCGGGCTTACAATCACTGTGTGAATTGAATCACAACCAGTGCTAACTTGTGGCTGCATCCGACTCCATTAGACGTACTAGCATTTGTCTGGACGTTCAGTCAGGGGAGAGGAAAACTGCAGAAAACCACCTCCTATGTTCAGCCGGTTTTTCGACCGTCCAGTTTGAAGGAAAACATTCGACTGTACCAATCGAATTTAGACAATCATCCTCGGCATCAAACCTCCCACTCGGCATTAGTTAAAACGCAGAGAATGGACTACCCGGTAGTACGTCGCAGACCCATCCGAGTGCTATCCGGGGGTTTAAATATCACATAGTGTATTTTGAAAATTTCACACGCAATTCTTTGTATATTTTAGTACTTTAATGTCTTGGTATGATATAGAAAAGAGAACGTCCATTAATTAGGCAAGGATGATTTTTGTAATTTCAGACCCCCTCTCCCCACCCCTTCTGTAAGGATTTTAAAGATTTTTGTGGCCTCCACCCCCTTCTTACGCAAGATTTTATATTGTTTAATCAATATATTTATTATTTTCACTAAAAACGAGATTTCGACAGATTTCCAGTGATTCAAAAGGATCTCAACAGATTTCAAGGGATTTTGATGTATTTCAAACGACCACAAAGTATTTCACAGAATTACAAAACTTTTACGGAATTTAACGCGATTTCCAAAGCTTTTTAGGGATTTCATGAGATTTGACGGGATTTCAAGAGAAACCGAAGGATTCTAACGAATTTTTAGGGATTTTGAGGGATTGTGAGGAACTAAGAACGATTTCGGCGGATTACAAAGGATTTTAAGGATTGTAAGAGATTTCGAAATCTTTCAAAAGAAGTCACGGTACTTCAAAGGATTCACAAGGAGTTCAAGAGACACCGAAGTATTTTCCAAAATATTGAAGGATATCAGGGGATTGTAATGGGATTTTGAATGGGATTTTCAAGCAATTAGAATGGATTGCATAAGATGTCAAGAGATTTCACAAGATTTTAAAATATTAACAAAGATTTTGAAGAATTTTATGGGATATAAAAGATTTTAAGGGATTTAATAACATTTCAAAGAATTTCAACCGATTAATGGAGACTTCAAGAAATTTTCACGGATTATGAGGGAGCGTTATGGAATTTTAAGGATTTCAAGCGAAATCAAGGATGTTAAAAAATTTCACAGATTTTGAAAGAATTTTAAAGGATTTCCACAGTTTTTGAAGTATATTAAAAATTTTTTGAATGATTTAAAAGAATGTTAAGGTGTTTACAAAAATTTTAACAGAATTCACGATATTTCAAAATGTTGCATACATTTCCGTCGATTCCATGAGATTTCTCGACAGATGCACACCAGATTTCAAAAATGGGAAACCCCAAATCCATGTTAATTTATCGGTAATTTATGTAATTCATCAGTAATGTATAGTCACTTATCACTTAGAGTTGATCCAATCACTATTCATTACTCACAATCAATCTGTCAAATGTCAACTCATAATGAAGTAGGGTTATGATTCCGGCAGTCCTGGAAAGTAATTTTGAATCAAAATGCGCAAGCACAAAAGCTAGAAAAAGTAATTTTCTCAACGAGCGCAAGCGCAGCAGCTAGACAGAGTTCAATGTTTGAGAAACTTGCAAATATAATAGTAATTTTGGCTGAAATTTGATGTGTCCAGTGACAGTTTTTTGCCCTACTCTGCGGCGTGCATCCTTCAGCAAGAAACAAGCATTTCCAATACATCAACGAGCATCGAGTTTCAAAATGTTAATTGCAACAATTCAAAGCATATTCTTAATGATTATGGCTTCACTAATAGGTCAAGTCTTAACGAATTGTCGCTAAGTATACACCTTGAAAGATATAATAAGTAGGTGCCCGAGAGGTTTTCTGAATGAAACAATACGAATTCCTCTCAGTTCAGCACTGTCGTTTATAATTCCTGTCGAGTCGAGTCGAGTAGAGTAAAGAGAGACGATCTAGCAATCCTTTCATCGCATCGCAGCGTGGTAACTCATCCAGTGAGGGAATTAAGGATTTCTGTTGAAATTCCCTGGCAGACGGCGTCGATGCACTTTTTGCAGTCACCATCGCCAGACCAGACGAACATCATTGCCTATTATCCGTCGATGGCAAAGAGACTGAGTGACAGCACTCCGCGGGACGGAAAAGGAGAATGCATTATTGTATGGCGAGATTTCGAAAAGGATGAAGGTTGTCCCCTCACTGCGGAAGGGAGAGTAGCTGGGGCATAATGGTCAATCAAATAGCATTGCACTCAGGAATTGCATCTGAAACGACCGCAGTTATTGTCTCCTGCACTTGTCGTAAAAGGACTTTCCGAATACACAGTATCTTTTCTGCGTCCGAAAAAGCGATTTCAGAATTTTAATCGTAATTCACAAATAATTGGACGAGAGATTATTTACAAAGGAAAAACTTCGCGGCATGTTCGAACGACAAGGTTCTATCTCTGAGAGAGCGTTAATACGCCAAAAAATTTACTAGTGATCGTCCAAATATGCACAGAAAAAACTAAGTGCAAACTTTACCCGGATTTCAGGGTAAAGATTACCTGCAACAAAAATTACCCCATCTGGGTAAACTTTACCCGCACATCTCGATATTTTTCTGGTTTCACCCACGCTTGTGGGGAACTTTTGACAGTTCTAACGATTCGGCAAAACAGCCTTTACTTATCCGATTTGCCTGTTACACCAAACATCAGCTAACTTCACTTCAGCGATTCAAAACTAGTGGCTTCCAATTTTAAAGACTGTGGTTACAACTTTCATGAGAACAAAAGACAGTTTCTGCCCATCAAGGGTAATATTTGTGTTTTACCAATACGAACAGGTAAAAATACGAAATTACCTGCAACACTATTTACCCTAAGTTTTTTCTGTGCGAGGTGGAAAGAACTCTGATAATCCGCTCGACCGCTCAGTTATCTGGACTGGTAATCCGGGGTAATCAGAGTCATCCAAGTAATCGAGTGTAATCTTAGGTGATCCACTTGTAACCTTAGGTAGTCTACTTGTAATCCCAGGTAATTCACTTATAATCCACTTGTAATTCCAAGTAATCCACTTCTAATGCTAAGTGATCCAAGTCACCTGGGGTATTTCAGTGTATTAATAGGTAATTCACAGGTCATCTTAGCAATCAGAATAATCCTATGTATTCCACTTGAAATTCGAAGTAATTCACTTGTAATTCGCAGTGAAACGATTTCGTATAATAATTTAAATGTTTATAAATAATTCGGATAATACATTCAAAATGTTGGAAATTTCGCGCAAAAAAATGGGCTTTTTAATCAACGAAGCTTAAAACTGAGTTTGCTAGAAATGAACAATAACACTGCATGCTCAGATGTAACATGCTAACAATGTAAACTTTTTCTAAAGTTTATAAATCCCTATTGATTGATCATGAAAATTTATCGGAGGATCGTCAACAGGTCAATCAACGCATCTCGAGAGAACAAGTACATTAAATACAGCACTATTACATTAACAATATAAAGAAATCTTGTTTTAAATAAGGCAAATAATTTGGTTGAAAATTAACAACAGTATTGGTTGGTCATGTAAGGTCATAAAAAGTTCTTCAGTAGGTTATTCGAAGCGTCTCGAAGACGCGAACAAATATATAAATTACAGTTCTATTCCTAATATTAAATCAGGTTTTCTGATGCATATATGAAAGATAAACAACACCTTTTTTTAATTTATGAATAGGTATTACTTGATCTTGATAGCTCGTGGAAAATTCGTAGATAGGTTATTCAACGCGTCTCGAAGAGGCGAACAAATACATCAGATATACTATCGTATTTTGAATATGAAAAAATTTGTTCTCATATAAATATGGCAAAATTTTTACCTCTTTAAAATTTTAATCTCTTTTACTTTATTTGAGATATGGTAAACAGAAACAATTCACATACAAATAGACACACACATTTTTTTTAAATTGCATGTTCGCGTTTCTGGGAACGAATTATATCGAAATATTTCGAAAAGTATATTTAAAAATGTAGGTCTTCACACACCTCCATTTATGAGGAAGCAAAAAGTTCACCAGTGGCAAACCTTTGAGAATCTCCAAAAAATATTCCCTTGCATACAATACATGCATTTTCTGTAATTGTATACATGACAATAAACATAATATTCCAATAACACTAAAAGATTCCTTTCACAATTAATAAAAATCAAAGAATGCACATTAGAGTTGATCGAAAAAGATATAATTTTAGAAATCGCAAACAATACCATTGTTAAAAGTAGGACATTGGGCATTATCTTCAGAGTTTAAAATTTGTTTGAACTTTAATTCTTTGTTTACATTTTCGGAAGTTTCTAGAATCTTCTTAATTCTTTACAGATTTTAGGGTACTATTCTGCACAAGGTAATTATGTCTTAATATACCCCTATAATTAACTATTATTTTTTGCTCCCATGAAAACTGGGAGATCAAAACTAAAAACACTACAAATGTAATCCAATTCAATTCCAATTTTGATCCCCTAAATATCTTTAATTTTTCATCAGTTAATTTTGATTCCAAGAAAGCCTCTCAAGTGCCAAACAATTTTTTTTTATTTTTTCATGAGTGCAAAAAATAAAATTTATGTATAAGGTTACATTGGAACCTATTTATCTCGTGAAAAAAAGTATCGTAAAATCTGACAAAATTGAGAAGACTCTAAACACCCTTTAAAATAAAAAATAGAAAATGAAGTTCAGAAAAGCTTCAAAACTCTGCAGATGATAATTCTGTAAACCTATACTGCGCGCGCGCATTACCCAGATTTAAATTGATCGATTCCGCATTTAGTGTGGAATATTCTTTCACAATGAGTTTACTCTTAAGGAAAGGAATTTTTTAATGTTATTGCGAAATTATTTTTATTCTAACGTATGCGAAAAGAAAAAGATTAATAACACAAGGATACAAGACTGCTACATTGTAACGACTCCAAAGTTCTTCTTAATTCATTTAAGCTCAAACTACTTCTCTTGATAAAAGACTCTTCTTATAAATTAATTTTTCTTCTGATGCAGATGATCATTACCATAAATAATGGTCCATAATCGAACATTAAAGTATCAATTTGCATCGTTACCAAAAACAATATTGAGGATAAGACAGCGAATTTTAAACCACAGTGAGCATCATAACGAGGTAGAAAAAAATAAAATAAAATGTGTTAGCAGTGGACATTATTGCCACTTCGGCAGATAATGTTCTCTTCGTTTAAACTCATCGAGTGAATGAAATGGAATGCAATTAAATGTAATGGACCGAAAGGGAATTAAGGGGAACGTAATGGAAACGCGCCTGAGTGCCGTTGGTATATCGTCACGACGAGAAAAATCTTGAAACGAGATTAAGATGTGCAACTTTTTTACCGGTTCTGGCTGAGACATCGAACGAGGTGAAAAAGGGCGAGAAAAAATGCGAATTCGTCCCGCTAGTAGTATTTTTATAACACCTGCTGCTGGAGCACCATGTAGTAACTTGTCTGACATCCTCGTTGCCGAAAAACAGAAGCTACTGGGCTTTCGTTTCAGAGCACCGACAACATAACGGCTTTCATCGCGAAAATTGTATTAAAATTGCACGCTGGTGTGACTTCGACGCCTTATTAACTCGCTCAAAACAACAAATTTAATGATTCAGAGAACGTCCACTGGAACCCCTTGCGGTACCGAAAAATTTGTTTTTTTGTCAACCTGGAAAAAACTGGTTTGAACAAATTAAAATTTAGGACTGAAAAATTGGGATCCGATATCAAGATTTTCGATAGCAAGTCGCGGCAAAGTATAATAACAAAAAGAATGCAAATCTATTTTCTCGAGAGAAATATGGGTTGTCAACTTTTTGGGGATTTTTTGGACAAAAATAAATCAACAGTTCAATTTTCAACGGATTTTGGTGTATTTTCTTAAAACAACCATAAGGCTTTCAGAAATAACTTCTAACTGCTAGTTTTTTATTTTAACTAAAGCAACATTTTTTATTCAATGCCCAAGGAAAATTTTTGTTTTTTCAGAACATTTCAAGTGTGTCACTGGTCTGAAGGTAATTATGCTACTTTACAAAATTAACAAATTTTTCTGCTCACCACATCTTAATATGATTTTTAATGTATTTTGGCCAACTTAACATGAAAATCACACACACACACACACACACACACATTTTTTTATGGAAGCGTTTTCGAGATATCAATGTTCGAATTTTTTTTCGATTTTCAGAGTTGTTCCGACCGATCTTAAGTTCTAATTGGCCGATTACCCTCAACGAGCACTCAAATTAAAGGCAACTAAATCCTCTACAAGTTTCTTGTCGTTTATACTTAAAAGCATCGGAGCAACTCTGGAAATTCAAAAAAAAATATGGAACATTGATATCTCGAAAACGATTCCATAAAGAAATTTGTAATAAAATGTTATTGTAGCTTGCGTCCTTTTTCCAAAAAGGTAATTTTTTGTTTTCATTATATTTTTATAATAAGAGTTTATAAGAAATTAGTAGATCTTTTTTAGTTGAACAACATTTTTTTCATTTTTCTCTCGTCTCTTATGTCGTTTTCCCAAAAGTTTTATTTCTTTATTTTTAATCTTGTTTTTTACGATTATAAGAAAATCTACTTTTCCTTCTCGGGTGAACAACTTTTATCAAATTTTTTTTCTTACCTTTTGCCGTTTTCCAAAAAATTTAATTTTTTCTATTTTTAATGTTATTTTTTACGATTAAAACAAAAACTACGCGACCTATGAAACAATTATTAATGACAAATTTGTAGTTCTGTTTTGGATGAGCAACTTTCGTCAATTCATTTTTCTCATAGTTTGTGTCGTTTGTCCAACCATTAATTTTTTGATTTTTTAATGTCGTTTTTTACGAATAAAATGAAAAAAACGCATTCTATCAAAAAATAAATCCTAAAAAATTCGCTGCTCTTTTTTCGGTGAACAACATTTGTTTCGCTATCTTTTTTCGTAGCCTGTGTCGTTTGTCCAAATAATTTTTTTTTTTTCTAATGCTATTTACGGATTTAAACAAAACCTACTCGTTCTGTCAAAAATTGATTATCAACAGACGTGTAGATCTTTTTTGAATGCACAATTTTTGTTGATTCGTCTTTTTTTCGAACTGGGTATAGTTTTATCTAAAAAAAAAAGGCATTAGAATAAATTGATCGTCTTTTTGAATACTACAAACAGCTGTACATAGAATATTAAAATTATAAAAAAAAGTGGTCTCAAAAATTTTGAAAATGCTCTAATTTTTTTTTAATTTTCTTTCGATCGAAATGGCTGGCTAACAAACCTGAACTTTAATTTATGACACTAAAAGAGTATACCAAAGGCCAATCCAATCTGTAAATTCTTTCGAAAGTTATCGTGCTAGAGTGAAAATCTACAGACACACAGAAGCACAAAGGCAGACAGACACATTCGCGAAAACTTGTTTTTCGGGTTGAGAGGGTCACAAAACGTGGACATCTGTCAAAAACGAGAGGGGGGTCAAATTCTACACAAATCTAATAGCTCCTGTGATGGGAATGTAAAAATTGAATTGTATATGTTAATTTTCATTGATAAAAGAGTATTTTGAATGAAAGACTAATTTTCAATCGAAGAGATAAATTTTGAACAAGAAGGATAAATTTGCAACAAAGAAGGTTAATTTTCTACCAAAAAAGATTACTTTCTAATGAAATTTTCAAAATTATTAAACAAATATTCGAAACTTCAAAGGAATTTTCAACCTACTAGTATTTTCAACTAGCATTATTAATTTTATACCAAAAAAGTATAATTTCCAACAAAATAGAGGAAATTTTAACCAAATAACTGAAGTTTAAGCTGAAAAAGATACATTTGCAACCAAACATGGGAAAATTCCATTTTCGGTTAAGAATATTAATTTTCACCGATAAAAATTTAAACAGAATAATTAAATTTATTAAAAAAAAAGAGAATTTTTAACAAAATAGTTATATCCTCAACCAAAAAAAAAACCACGCGTTCCATCAAAAAGTGATCGCTAACAAATTTGTAGATCTTTTTTGAACGCATACTTTTCGTTGATTATTTTTTTTCGTATCTTGCGTCGTTTTTCCAAAAGTGTAATTTTTTAATTGTTCATGTTATTTTTCAGATTACAACAAAAACTACGCATCCTATCAAAAAAAATTAATAAGAAATTTGTGGCTCTTTTTTGGGTAAACTAATTTTGCCCATTTTTTTTCGTGTCTTGTGTCATTTGTCTTGTGCGTTGTTTCGCTTAAAGTATTCATTTTCGTTCGTTTCTTGAAATGTTATAAATGCTATAACTCCAGTAATTTTTTTTCTTTAAAAAAAGTAATAACGATGAATCATTCGTCTCTTTACGTACTACCAATAAACGTACATAGAATTTTCAAATCTAAAAAAAGTGGTCACGAAAATTTGGGAAATGCGCTCACTTTTTGAATTTTCATCCAAAATGGCTGGCTAACGAACTTGACCTTCATTTTGAGATACTTGAAGAGCATATCAAAGACCAAACCAATGTGTCAATTCATTTAAAAGTTATCGTGCTTTTTAGCTTGTGCCGTTCTCCAAAAAAGTTAATTTTTTTCATTTTGAATGTATTCTTATAACAAAAATTGATTACAAATTTGTAAATCTTTTTTGAAAGAACAGTTTTTGTTCATTCGTCTGTTTTTGTACCTTGCATCCTTTTTCTTTTTTTTTTCTTTTTTTTGATTTCTCTTATTGTCAATGTTATTTTCACTAATAAAACAAAAACTGCGCATCTTATCGAAACATGATTATTAAAAAATTTGTAGCTCTTTTTGGATGAACAAATGGTGTCTCTTAATTTTTTTCGTAGAATATGTTGTTCGATTAGAAATTTAGTTTTTCAATTTTCAATGCTGTTTTTACGAATAAAACAAAAACCAAAGCATGGTGTCGAAAAGTGAATAATGAGTAATTTGTAGATCTTCTTCAGGTTCATAGTTATGCTCAATTCATCTTTTGTCGCATCTTGCATAGTTCGACAGTAAAATAGATTTTTTTTGTGCGAGCAAAATTTGAACTTTAGATTTTTCAAAAAATTCAAAAAGTTGTTATGAAAATACTGTAGGGTGTTCAAAAAGCAACGTTTTTCCTCTTCTGACTTTTTTCATATCGGGAGTTTTTCGGCTTAAAATGTTAATTTTCGTTTGTTTTTTGGAATTTTGAAAATGCTCTAACTCCGGTAATTTTGTTTAAACGCAAAAAGTCATCAGGATGAATTGTTCGCCTTTTTGAGTACTGCCAATAAACGTACATAGAATTTTCAAATCTTGAAAAAAAGTGGTTTCGAAAATTTTGAAAATGTGCTCACTTCTTGAATTCTTATTTAACGTGGCCAGCTAACGAACCTGACCTATAATTTGTGACACTGAAAGAGTATACCAAAGGCTAATCTAATCTGTTAATGTTTTCGAAAGTTATCGTGCTAACAGACTAAAAATCCACAGGCAAACAGACCTAAGTCAGCTGAGGGTTTGGCATGAAATTGCCAAAGAAACTTTTGAAGATGTGTTTTTAGAGACGTAAAAATGAATGTTTTAGATTGTCCAAGCATTTTTTAGCCCGTAACATATCCGTTTTGGTTTTTAAAGACATTTTCACAAGTTTCTTTGGCTAAAACCTAAGTCGAAATAAGTGGGTTTTATAAAGAAAGGCTCAATTATATAATATACCAATGTATTTCGTTACCACAATTCATATATATTTAAAATTATGTCCTTTAATTCCTTTATCTTCGCTGAACAAAATACTCGACAAATTTTTCAGAAACTTGATTCTCGTGAAAAGATTATAATCATTTTAAGTATAGTCACGGAAGATCTAAGTGAATTCAACCAATACTTAGTACCTACTAAGTTCTTGCAATCCAATTATATCATTTTCACATAGAAATTTGTTTCAAAGAACATATAAGTGAAGGGTGGCAGATCATAAGGAGGTAAGGGACAAAATGGCAATTTTATAGGAGAGGAAAAAAACTTTCTGTAAAATCGAATTCGCAATTAAAACCAAAAACAAAAATACGCTTCCGAGCTGACGCATTCCTGAATCGATAGCAAAAAAGTTTGATAACATATAACTGACCAATTATGAGGTAATATAGCACAAAGTTAACAAAATCGGGTTGACATTTTTTTCACACGGTCCGAGTAGTCTTTGGACAGTGATAAAAAATTAAATAATCAATTTAAAAAAAAACTAAAAATATGTTCCGGAGATGTTGAGTACTTATCCGCGAAAAAAGTATTAGATCCAATACTTACCAATACTTCTTTTTCATAAGGGAGGGAAAAAAGTTTGATGAAAAAAAGGTAATTCATTTTTGAGAAAATTAGGTTTCAGTTTTGAGGTCAGAATTTTATCGCATCTGAAATTTGGCTTCAAATCGCAATACAAAATTTAAATTTGAATTTAAAAAAATATATATGTATGCTCCCGAGATGTGGGTATGCTGAATTCAGGAAAGAAAAGTTTAAAGGAAAAAATTTATTTACTTCCGAGAAAATGGAGTTTGTAGGAGACGAAAAAGCGTGTGAATGAATAAAAAGTAGTTTAAATTGATTTTGTGGCTCAAACGTGAAACATATTACCTCTTTTTGTCTTAAGGCTTGAGGTCCCTTACCTCTTTTTGTGTAACTAATTTTTTATTTCTAATATAAAAATGCGATTTCGAACAAATTCTTTTAACAATATGTGTATTGGATTTTATAAGAATTTTCTATACAAAAAAAAGTTTTCGGAAAAATGTCCCTTACCTCCTTATGATCTGCCACCCTTCAAGTAGTAAGTACATAGTATACTTTTTAGAGTTTTACTGTAAAATGCTCTTCCCGGAAAGAAATTAAAATGATCAGAAAGGACTATTTAATTTTCTTATTATTTTCAAACAGAAAACATTTTGACTTCTTAAGAAATCAGCCTATTCACGATTTTCGGAGACACTAACACTGATATTTAAAAAAGCATGGAATCTACAAAAAGAGCAACCCAAGTCAACACAGAAAAAACAGAAGTGAATTTTTGTTGCGGATAATTTTCAAGTATATAAAGTTGAATTTTTTCGCATCGAAGCAAAACAAGATTCAATTGAGTTGACATGGTAACCATTTCCCATGTGGTGGGTAAATCTTAAAACGTGAAGTTCATTTTTGTCGCAGGTAAATATTACTCTGAAATCGGTGTAAAGATTACATTCTGTTTCTTCTGTGAATCGATCAAAGCTGTTCAAACCCTTATTCGTGCAGACCACTCGTTTTAATGACTTTTCAAATTTTGTTTTGATTGTTCTCGAGAAATTTACATATAATCTACTCATTACTGCAAAAAAATTGTACATTTGTTATAAAAAATGCATATACGGCCACAAATGTGTACCAAAATCACGTAAAAAGGATAGATCTGCAGATTCTACTTTCTTGCGAACACCGAGCTACGGAATAGCCTTGGCGTTTACAAGAAAGCAGGATCTACGAAAAAGTTGAAATAATTTTTGAAATTAAAATAATCTGATTTTAAACTATTATTATAAAAGACGTATATACGTGATAACAAATATTTCGTTAATTCAATAAAATAAGATTTGAGAAAAGCTTGGGCGATTTTATTTGCAGATGCTGCCTTTTCTGAGGTCCCACAACGTGAAGAAAGCCGGATTTTTACTGCTTTTTTCAAAAATATCACTTCCCTTGAGGCCCGCTCGGTATTCAGCAAAAATGTAGTATCTTGAAGATCCGCGTCTTTCTTGTGTAATTTTAGATACCGTATTCGTCTTCGTGTTCAACTTCGTGCAGCTTTCTTACCAAATTACCAGATCTCGCCAGAATTATTGTGGATCCGTCTTTATTACAATGATGATTAGAAATTATCTTCATTTGCATTAAAGAAAAAAACGATTTTCATAAACTATTGTATCTTTTTTCTACAATTATATAAGAAATTCATTTTCGGTTTGTTATAGATCCTGCTTTCTTAAATATCACGGCAGAAAAGAGAGCCGAAATTTGTCAATCATCTCTCAAATCGTGGGAGTGTTTTGGCATGAGTTGGCAGAACTTTGTCTCTATTTATAACTTTTGACACTAATATAATGTATGTACAGTCTAGCTACTCAAGCTTCCTCTTGCATCTCAAGCCAGCTGTAAAAGCTTGAACTCCATATGAGAATAAAGATGCTAAGTAAAATTGATTCGATAACGTTTTACTATCGAGTTTCTTTATTGACTGACCTTTCTATATCGAATAAGTTCTGATAAGTCTACTACATAAATCACGTCGATAGATTAGAATTTCTTTCTATATGGAAAGAAATTTGTAGCTTAAACAGAATAATACTGAACAATCAAATCGATTGAACTAAAATATATTTGAATAAAGTAATTTTGTTTATGAAACAGTCGACTGTAACCTCGAGTCAAGAATTTTCATATATTTGAATTAGCTATGTTACGTCATGAATTTCAGCTGTCATACTAAATCGGAATTTATGTACAAATTTTTGATAAGTTACAAATACCGAAAAATGAAATTAGTTTTAATCAAAGTTTTAAAAAATTAATGAAGTTCAAAAACTAGTTCTTCTATTAATTCGACTTAGATTTATTCCAAATAGGCCTTGCAATCTGTTTACATGTAAGGTATCCTAATGAATCAATTATAAATTTCAAACCTGTCAAAATTAATCCTACTCCATTAGCGCCATATTCAGAGTTCAATATTTTACTTTCCCTGAACGTTATAAATTTTTCTTTTAGGTATCAGAACAGCCAGATCAATACATAGGAACATAGAACATAGGAGATCAATACTAATAATGCAAAAAAAATGTTTGTTTTTTTTAAATTTATTTTAAAGAGATGAATTCACAATCAAGAATCAACAATCACGAATCTACCAAAAAGATGATTTAAGATTTTAATAAAAAGATTATTCTATGATAATAGATGATATTTCAACCAAGAGAAGATTTTCATTTTGAATAAACAACAGTTCAATTCAAGAAAAGAGTTTTCAAAATACGAGTTGAATCCTCAACCTGAACAGATTAATTTTCAAACCAAAACGAGAAATTTTCAACAAAATAGTTAAATTTTCAACCAAAATGTTGAATTTTCAATACAAAAATTTGACAAGTTATATTTAATAGGGACAAATTTTAAACAAAATAAATGAATTTCCTATTTAAAAAGACAAATTTTCAAGCAAAAAGGGAACAGCTACAAGAAAGAAATGAATATTTTTACTAGAATGATGATTCTTCAACTAAAAAAAATTAATTTCAAACCGAATAGTTTAATTTTCAACCAAAAAGCTGAATTTTCTACCCAAAAAGTCATATTTTCATCAACATACATGAATTTTCAACTAAAAAAGATAAATTATGAACCAAGAAATCAATAGATAAACTTTCGGATAGAAAAATAAATTTTCGACAAAAAAAAAGAACTTCCAACAAAATAGTCCATTTTTAAACCAAATAGTTGAATTTTTAAAAAAAGATACATTGTCAACTTGAAATAGAATTTTTAAATTTTCAGTTATAATAAATAATTTTCAACTCAAATAAAATGAACTGTTAAAAAACTAGTTCAATTTTCATCGGAAAAGATCACATTTTTGCAACAAAAAAATACGCATTTTTAGCTAAAAAAGATCAATTTTCAACCAAAGAAATGAATTTTCCATCAAAAAGATAAATTTTCATTCAAGGAGATAATTTTCTACCCATAATGAATAATTTCCAACAAAATACATGAATTTTCAACAAAATAGTTAAATTTCCATGCAAAGAAGACGAATTTTCTGCAAAATAGTTGCATTTTTAGACCGAAAATATGAATTTTTAACAAAATCTTCATTTTCAACCAAAATTTTATTTTTTTACAAAAATTTTTAAATCTTCAAGAATGAAATGATACAATTTTCAACCAAATAGTACAATTTTTCACCACAAGATGAATTCTTAATCAAAAATTTCGAAAAGTATACGTTTGTAAGACTATCTTGTTATTAACATATTTTCTTTTCTAAATATAATTTCATTAGGGTTCCAGGTTTATTTACTTAACAGAATTTATATGTATTTTCATTTCCTAAGTTTATAAAATGGTAGTAAAATTTTGTGGTGGGAAGGGGATCAAAATGACACCTTACGTAATTTGTGTATTTCCTTACTCTATCAGGTTTGCCCTGACATTCCATGGCTTTCCCGGACCAGTTTTAAATTCCCTGACTTTCGCTAACTTTCTGGAATTTCCAGACCTGTAGAAGCACTGCATCACCCTAGAATATTTTCTTGATACTTGGCCTAGGGTTTCTTCTTGAATCCAATTTAAAAATCCCCACCCTCCCAAAAAAGGTATTAAATTTGGAAATAATATTAATTAATTTTACAGGGTGAACTTTGAAAAGGTAAAAAAGAGTTACTACATGTACACATTCTGATCTAATTTGAAAAAACTTTGTTATTAAACATTATATTGTACCTTGTGTCTTTTTGTCCACAAATTTAATTTGTCTATTTTTAGTGTCACTTTTCTCGATTAAAAAAAAAACTACGTGTCTTCTCACAGAATAATTAATTGAAAATTTGTAGCTCATTCTTGGGTGAACAACTTTTGTTTCTGTATTTTTTTCGTAGCTCAAACACAGTTGTGTCATTTGTCCAAAAATTTTATTTTCTTATTTTCAATGTCGTTTTTTACGAATAAAACAAAAAATATGCTTCAAATCAAAATGTGATTTGCGACGAATTTGTAGACCTTTTTTGGGTGCACAATTTTCGTCTATTTATTTTTTTTCTCATCTTGCATAGTTTGACCAAAAAATTGAGTTTTTTATTTTTCATTATTTTTTGCGTGATCAAAATTTGAATTTTCAAAAAGAATAGTTGTTTTTTCTTGACTCTTTTTCATATCGTGCGTTATTTGGCTTAAAATGTTAATTTTCGTTTGTTTTTTTAGATTTTGAAAATGCTGTAACTATTATGATTTTCTTCTTATTGGGGAAAGTCATGGGGATAAATTATTCCAATTTCCGAGTTTTTTTTTAGGCCTTAAAAAAGTGTGCCAAACCTCAATTCAATCTGATCATTTTTTCGAAAGTTATTGTGCCTACAGACTACACTACAGACAAAGACCTTCGTAAAAATCGTTTTTTCTGACTCAGGAGGTTCTATCTTGAATTGCTAATGTCACTTAAAGTTCACTTGTTCTGCATTTGGAGTAATAGAGAAACAATGAAAATCATGTGACTTCTAAAAACACCGGTTCTACGGTCGCAATTTATTAATAATTTAATTTTCTATTAACCTGCGCCAAAAATTCTTTGAAGCATTTTAGCTGGGATGCAAAAGGAACCCCTAGGACAAGTAATAGGTCAATTTTCTTGGGTGACCTTTTCGGAGGTATATACCCTAACCTTGCTCTTTTAAGTAAATAATATTTGCACAAAATAATAAAAAGTACAAAAATTAATGAAGTTAATGATTATAAAAATTGTAAAATACTTTTTATATTATCATAAATATAGAACTCGCCTTTTTAACAGTCGACAGTAGCTGGATGGTGATTCTCGACTTGCCGAGATCTCGGATATTAAGCACGGACGGGCACGGTTAGCGCTCGGATGGGTGACCGTTCGGGATTATCGCTTAGTCGTGTTTAAACTGCGTTTAACTACTTTCGAGTAGGGCATTCGACGTCGAAGATGGATGTGGGTACTTGATGCTATATTGCTATCGAATGTCCCCGATAAGAAGAGAAGAATTCAAAAAAATTAATACTTTCATAGGTAAACGAAAGAGTGAGCATTATTTAATTTTTTTGAATGTGCTAATTTTCCATCGGGAGAAGTGCCCAACGAAAGAATAGGTTTATCTCTGAAATCAATTCTTTTCTATTTCCTTAACGAACGCCACTCGTGTTGTGTTCCATACAGGTGAACATATTTTCCATTTTTTTAATTCCTCTTAATGCGAACAGTAGACACACCTCTCATTGTTATTTTTAATTCCATACCTACATGCTGTATTTTGGATTAATTTAATTCTTTCTAATCCGTCCACAAAATGCGTGCACTTACATGATTTCTATTCCTCCGTGTGCAACATAAGTTTGGAAATTTCAATTTTTTTTGTCATGGTTATTTTCAATTTCATAGTTACATGCTTTATTTTCGATTATTTTAATTCCTTCTAATTGCAAGTTGGCTACTAAACATATCCTCTCCATCCCTTAACCCTAACAACGGTTTCAGATGTTTAGCAGTCAAGTTGCAAAAATTTAACCTAAACCAAAAATCCAAATTCAAACAAAAAAAAAAA
>CAKNXH010002187.1:207611-243339 GCA_932178445.1 Andricus quercusramuli | reverse complement strand
TGGGAGGTCAGAAGTGGGGTTCCTCAGGGCTCTATTCTGTCTCCCCTTCTCTTTAATTTGTACACATCTGACCTTGTAAGTAAACTTAAACATAGTAGCTACCATAAATATGCTGATGACTTTAAAATCTACTTGTCGGGACCTATCTACTCACTCAGTGGATTATTGGCACGAGTACAAAAGGATATTGGTTTGGTTACATTTTGGGCCAGGAGTAACGGTCTCACTCTAAATCAGAGTAAAACTCAGGTAATAGTTGTTGGACCTTCCTGTTCCCCATCTCTCGAAGCTCTGGCGTCTCTTTTACCGCTTCACATCGAAGGTTTAGCATACTTCATCAACTACATAGAAAAAAAGATTCTCTACCTACTTCCACTCGTATTCTCTTAACTAAAAGTCTCATTTTGCCCCACTTTGACTATGGATGCATAGTATATGATGATCTAACAGACGCTTTAAATTTAAAACTTGAACGTGCATTGAATGCTTGTGTTCGTTTTATTTATAATGTGCCTAAATATGAACATGTATCTCCTTACCGACAAAGGGCTGGTCTACTTAACGTATCTAAGAGAAGACAGTTTTTTATGGGTAATTTGCTGTATACCATCTTTCACAACCAGGCTCCTCAGTACTTACTGAACTTTTTCCAATTTATAGACAGAGACCAACCCGCACAGTCCAGGCTTCGTGAAAGGAAATTAATACTTAAAATTCCGTTGCACAGAACATACAAGCTTCAAAGGTCCTTTATAGTAAGAGGCGCCTGTTTATGGAATAAACTACCATCTGACATTAGAAATGCATCTTCCCTGTATCACTTTGAAAATCTCTTTTTCAAATATTTGTTCAATGACTACAATTCCGGTCTTGAAATTACACACTGGTAAATATATAACCTTCAAAACTTCTACATTTCAAATTTGTGACTATCTGTTTATTGATTTTATCACCAATCACATTTGTAATATATCTAAACCTCATCGAGATCAACTTTATTCATCTTATATAGTTTATAAATTAGTTTTAAAATAAAATCACCTACCTAACTAATGTTACCGATCCGATTTTGTACAATTTAATCATAACATGTATTCCTTTTGTTCCTTGGAGGGCTATCTAGCCCTAGGGACTTTTTATCATTAAATACAAAATACAAAATGATATGGGACTTCCATATGGGTTTCAAATGCGCTCATACGCGCCAATAAAATTTTCTGAATATTTGTAAAATTGCCCAAGATATGAAGGTCATAACATTTTGCAAAGTTATGACCAACTAAATAAAAAGTTTTTAATCCACACTGATGGAGGGACTTTTGCATGGACTTTCAAATGCGCTAAAATGCGCCATAAAAATTTTCTGCATATCTTGAAAATTGCTCAAGATATGGAGGTCATAATACTTTGCAAAGTAATGACCAACGAAATAAAAAGGTTTTAATCCACAGTGATGAAAGGAGTGTCGTGTAGAGTGTCAAATGAGGTGCGTTCCGCTTGCACCTTCACAACGGAATTGGAATATTTTCTTTATGCCATAATTTTGGGCTTTTTTGGGGCACCGTTGCCGACTTTCGGGCTCTTTCAGTTTTCTAAAAACCAACTTTTGGGTGGAGCTGCTGGCAGCCAGCAACTCCACTAAATAAAATTATAAATTTTTCTTCAATCACAGCATCACTTTAATTTTCAAAAACGAACCTATGGATTTAATATACTTTTCAAAATTTCTTCTTGTACTTAAATTTCTTCTTCTTCTTTCTTCTTCTTGTACTTAATTTCTCTTGTACTTAACTTTCATTAAAATCCACTAATTTCCAGAGTCAGTTTTTTTAATTTTTAAATTTGCATCCCAAATTCGAATTTTGAGGCTTGAAAAGCTCTTCCTTTTTGACTTCCATGGAAATCTACGACTGTAGTCCAGTTTTCCAAATTTTAAGACAAATTTTGGAATTTTTAAATTTCGACTACTAATTTTCATTCTAACAATAAGACTCAAAAACCCTCTCCTCATGTTCTGTGCCCCGATATTCCCCTACGTACTGACTCTTCTGTGCAGGTATAATTGCCAAGTAACTTTACCAGGCAGACACACTTGCGACCCAATTCAATTACACATTGAAAAGTTCCATAGAACTCTACTGCGTATATGTAAGTGCTATGAAACACTACTGAGCAAATAAAAGTACCCTGTAATTAAACTGCGCATCCATAGTTACTGTCTAACTATAATGCGCCTCCGTGAGTGGCACGTAACTCTACCGCGCATTCGTAAGAGCCATGGAACCCTACTGCGCAGGTTTTAGTGCTACTGTGCTAATGTGCGTGTATAAGTAGCCATTAAGATTTTCTGCGCAGCCATATGCGCCATTGAATTCAACTGCACTGTCGCAAGTGCTCTGTAACTTTACTGTGCAGCATAATGTATATTTATTTTATTCTTTTATTTTATTTTTATTTTATTATATTTTATTTATTAATTATATTTCATTTTATTATTTTTATTTTATATTATATTTTTATTTTATTCTCTTTATTCTCACAGAACTCTTTTGCACAATCTTTACTCATCTCAATAACTGCAATAAGCTCTGATGATCTGAGGAAAGCAGAAGTTTGCTCCATCGACAACGACTGTCTTTGTACATTTTTGTGAAAGCTTTCGTGCATTTTCTTGTCGAGTAGCTGTTGTTGTTGTTGTTGGTTATTTGCAACGTGTGGCGAAATCAAGGACCGTAATATCGTTCTTTGTCTATTGAATCACCCCAAACTTGTAGAATAGAACAGAGACCGCAAGCATGTTAGTCGCAGGTACCTTGTTCAAAGCTGACAGATTTGAAGACCAAATGTGTCGAAGAAGATGCTTGTATCTGCTTCAAAAGACTCCTTCACTGATGCTATGTCCTGAATTCGGCTTTGAGGCACTCTCAGGTATGAAGTTTACTCTTACCAGAAGCATAGAGGTATCCATGAGAACTTCGTAGTGCGAGAGATAGAGGCAGAAAAGTGATGCGAAAATTCAGAGGGCTCATAGTCTTGTCCTGAACGACGCCCCTCTGAAAGGTGACGCTGTTTGTTGTCATAAGGTAATTTCCAGATGAGATAGTCAATCTTGTTTACAAAAAGGGCTTCAATCTCATTGTGCCCTATATGCAAGGACAAGGCTGCATACTCTGAAAGGTAGCCCGGTATCCCAGAGTCACCGTTTAAGACTCCTCACTCAGGTGTCATTTAGCTTTGGGCACAATTGTCATAGGTCCTTCGGTTTGATTCCAAAGGAATGGAAACCGAAACCAGGAATACTTTAGCATCATGAGTGAAAAAGTCGAAGTATACATCCACTTAAAAAATCCACGTGTTAATGCATTTACATTTTTTTATTGAAAAAAATAAGTTATATGTATATATACAATTTGATTTTTGTTATAGAAAAAATGTAAATGCATTAACAAGTGGATTTTTGAGTGAATGTGCAATTCGACTTTTTCACCTGTGATGCTAAAATATGTTACTTCAGACCATAAGGATATTTTCATTCTTTGATTTTAAGATGTTGTCCTCCCAATTTCAGTGTAATCGTGGTTACCCACTTGTACTGTCTGGTGAATACTACCGCGTCTGTTTCACTCGGATTCACTGATAATCTGGTCTTCTTGCGCCAGAATCCCCTATCCCAAGTGTCTGCTGGTTTACCCGGAAGAGCACACTTAGATGTTGGCCGCGCTTGGTGATAAGTATATCGTCCGTATAGCCTATAACGTGGTAGCCCTGACTCGTGAGTAGATGAAGCATAACAAATATTTCGGCACTGAAAATGATGAGGGTAATTCCGGAGCTTCTTGAAATTGATAACGCGTGCATTTATGGCAATAGACATATTTAAATGCGTTTTTCTAAAGAAAGGAATTTTTTCTAATTTCAACTTAAGTGGTTATATAAACTTATTTTGAGGAATTTTTTATTTTTTTTATTATGTACTTTACATTAATTACTTGCTAGCTTTCTGTGTTCAGATATTTTATGTAAAATCCATTTTACGAGAATTCCCATAAATGATAGTGTACCAATGATTCACTGAAGTTATTTCATTCATAACCTCTTTAGTATCTTTGAATCCATTTTCAAAGTTTCAAATTCATAAACTTCTCTTTCTTGTCTCGTAACAGAAAAATCATCAGGCATGCCATCAGGACTCAGACGTGTAAAAACACGTGATAAAAGAAATAAGTTTACCGTAGATCCGATTGCCACAAGTAGATTTGAAATCACTTCCAATCGTTTAGGCCCTCAGGAAGATAGTCATGAAGAACTTGATCACAAATTAAGCAATAACCTACAGGCCATGGATCTCCAAGGTAAGACATCTCGTTCAAGAAAAATCTCGAGAACGCTTATTTTCCAATACCAACAGAATTCTCACATTTCTTCCTTAAGTTTCCTGACGAATCAAACCGGCTACAGTCTATCAAAATGTATGAAGATTAATTTAAAGCTTGAAATGATCAGCATAATTCTGAATATTCTGGAAATTATAAACACGAGCGCTTTTGGCTGTTCACAACTTTATATGCGTTTTTCTCAAACAAGAATTTTTCGTAGTTTCAACTTAAACATTGCCCTGGCGACTTGTTTCTCTTCCAAGAGGGTTCAAAATTGATGTGGCTACTAAACTATTATACGCGCCTGCCAACTTCTGTATTATTTTTATCACTTATCCAATTTTCGAATGTTTATTTATTTGTTAAGGTTTTAATGAACGCAGTCATGAACTCACTGACCTAGGATGGATCCATAACCAACAGGCCACTCATGTCCAAGGTAAGCCATCCTGTTCAAGAGAAATCTCGAAAATGCCTTTTTTCCAATGTTGACCGATTTCCCACATTTCAACCCTAAATTTCTTGACGAATTGAATGGGCTGAAAATAGTTATTATAGGTATAATGTATATTATGGGTATGATATATATATATATATATATAGTGTTCACTGAGAGGTATCTGAAAATATATAAAAAACATTTTAGCGGTGGAAATGCTAAGGGTAATTATAGAGTTTCTAGAAATTGATAACTCGTACGCGAATGGAAATTGGCAACTTTGAATGGGCCTTTATCAAAAATAAATGTTCTGCAGTTTCAACCTAAATATTGTCCTGGCGACTCGCTCCTCTTCCAAGAGAGTTCGGAACTTATTTGGCGCCTAGATTATCAAATGCGGGCGCCAATTTTCTTATTATTTTTAGCACTTAACCCATTTTTGAATATTTATTTTTCAAGATCCTTCTGCACATAATCATCAGACTTTTGGGCCAGATCCGAGATACTACCAGCAGGTCATTCCTCCTCAAGGTAAGCCATCTCGTTAAAGAAAAATCTCAAAAATGCTTATTTTCCAATACCGGCAGAATTTCGACATCTCAGTCCTAAGTTTCTTGACGAATCAAAAGGTCTGAGGTCCCTCAAAATGTATAAAAAATATTTCGGCAGTGGAAACGCTAAGGGTAATTATAGAGTTTCTGGAAATTGATAACTCGTACGCTTTTGGAAATCGACAACTTTGAATTGATCTTTCTCAAAAATAAATGTTCTGTAGGTTCAACTTAAACATTTTCCTGGCGACTCACTCCTATTCCAAGAGGGTTCGGAATTTATTTGGCCACTAGATTATTAAATGCACGCGCCAATTTCGTATTATTTTCATCACTCAACCAATTTTTAAATATATTTTTTTCAAGAACCTCCTGCACCCACTCATCAGAATTTTGGTCCAGATTACAGCTATTACCCACCGGCCAATCCTCCCCAAGGTAAGCAATCTCGTTCAATAAAAATCTCGAAAATGCTTATTTTCCAATACCGACAGAATTCCGACATCTCAGCCATAAGTTTTTGACGAATCAAAAGGGTTCAATAAAAATCTCGAAAATGCTTATTTTCCAATACCGACAGAATTCCGACATCTCAGCCATAAGTTTTTGACGAATCAAAAGGGCTGCAGTCTCTCGAAGTGTATACAAAATATTTCGGTACTGAAAATTATGAGTGTAATTCTGGAGCTTCTGGAAATTGATATGGCGTGCATCTATGGCAATAGACAACTTTGAATAAGTTTCTCTAAAGGAACGAATTTTTTGTAGTTTCAACTTAAACACTGCCCTGGCGACTCATTTCTCTTTCAAGAGGATTTGGAATTTATTTGGCTACTAGACTATTATACGCACGCAACAAATTTGTATTATTTCTAGAACTTACCCAATTTCTGAATATTTATTTTAATAAATTTAAATTTAAAAATTTTAAATTTGAAGATTTTTCGGGTTTCAATCGTGTGCGAAACTATGAATGTTGCCGACGTTTCGTGAACATTGCAGTTCACTTCTTCAGGGCTGACCTGAAACTGAAGTTTCAGGTTATGTTGTTCTTATATATGTATTCTCTACGATGCCTGTGATTGGCCAGAGTGCCCCATGGTGGGGACTGCTTGAACTTGATTGGCCAATCAAGTCTTTTTTAAAAAACCCGGGAGGACGGAAAGCCAAATCGGATTGGTATTATATCCATTGTCCCTATTGATGTTATTAGGGTATTTCAAGATTTCGATTGCTTCTCTATGTTTTCTTGGAAATTTATTGTACGTTTTGGCAATGACGGTTGTTTTGTCAAATAAAATACTATGTCCTGTTTCGATATGATGCTCAGCTACTGCTGATTGTGTGAAATGTTTTAGCCTAACTTTACTCTCATGTTCCTTTACACGTTGACTTACCGCCCTCCCGGTTTCTCCAATATCGACTTTCCCACAAGAACAAGGGATTTGATATACTCCCGGATCACTGAAAGGTTCCTTTTTATCTTTAGGGTTGTTTAGAAGTTGTCCTATTTTTGCAGGTGGTTTAAATATAGTTTGGATGTTGTGTTTGTTGAGAATTCTTCCTATTTGTTCCGTGATACCTTGAATGTAGGGTAGGATGGTGGTTGTTTTTCTCTCTCTTTCTTTAGTAGGTTGTGTTGACTTATTTTCTTGAGTGTACTTTCTTATTGCTTTATTAATTTGTTTGTTTGTGTAATCGTTTTGTATTAGGATTTGTTTAACATTATGTAATTCCTTTTGTAAGTTATCTTTATCTGTTATGGAGACAGCTCTGTATACAAGGGAATTGATGACCGATTGCTTTTGAGATGGGTGGTGGTGGGAGGAGGCATGCAGGTATCTGTTTGTATGCGTGGGTTTTCTGTAAACTTCATGTCCTAATGTGTTATCAGATCTTTTATAAACTAGTACGCCCAAGAAAGGTAATTTTCCGTTTTGTTCAATTTCCATAGTGAACTTGATATTAGGGTGTATTTGATTGATGAAATCGAAAAATTTGTTTAGTTAGTCTAGTCCGTGTCTCCAGATGACAAAAGTGTCGTCAACGTAACGGCACCAGAATTCCGGTTTAAGCTTGGATTTGTTAAAGATTTTAGTTTCTAAATTTTCCATAAAAATGTTGGCTATTACAGGTGAGATTGGAGATCCCATTGCTGCTCCTGAGGTTTGTTCGTAGAATTGGTTATTGAAAGAGAAATAGGTATTAGTGAGACAGTGTTCTATTAAAGGTGTGAGATTGGAGGGAAAGTTTGCAAATGATTTAATAATATCGATTGTATCAGAGATTGGTACTTTTGTGAAGAGAGATACTACGTCGAAACTTACTAGGATGTCTTGGGGTTGAATGTGAATTTGTTGTATTTTTCTGATGAAGTCAAAAGAGTTTTGGATTTGTGTGATAGAGTTTCCTGTGAAAGGCTTAAGTTTTTTGGCGAGAAAGCGTGCTAGGTTGTAAGTTGGAGAGTTTATTGCGCTGACGATCGGTCTGAGTGGGATGTTGTTTTTGTGAATTTTTGGAAGTCCGTAAAGTTTTGGAGAGATAGGATTAGTAGGTTTTAATTTAGATATGGTATCGCTGTCAAGATTTGAGTCTTTTAGGAGGCTTTGTGTTTTTCTGGTTATTGTTTTTGTGGGGTCTTTTTTAAGCTTTTTATATGTATCGTCAGTAAGAAGGTCCATGATTTTGTTGTTATAGTCTTCTTTATTCATAATTACTGTTGTGTTGCCTTTGTCTGCGGGTAATATTATGATGTCTTTATTCTGATTGAGTTCTTTAATAGCTGTATTTTCTTGTTTTGTTAAGTTTGAGGAAGGAAGTTGGGCTTCGCGTAAAATGTTGGCTGTCCTACGTCGTATGTTATTTGCTTTTTCGGGTGGAAGGGTGTATATTGTGGATTCCAAATTACTGATGATTTCTTCTTTTGGGATTTTGGAGGAGGCGACTGCAAAATTATGTCCTTTAGATAAGGCTGAAATCATTTCGTTGCTGAGCTGATGGTTAGAGATGTTTTTTACTGTATTAGTTAATGGTGCGTGCTTTACTGGAAGTAATTTGTCAAATTTTATTTTTTGTTTCTCAGTGCAAAAATCTTTAATCCGTTGGGATTGGTCAAATGATATGCGGTCCGATGTGGACCAAATGTCAAATCTGAGAGTGTTTGATAGAAAAAGATGAAGTTTTAATAGTTTTTTGGAGGTGGTATGCAAGTCAAATTTGGTATGTTGTATCCTTTCTTTTAAGAGAAGCAAACTTGTTTTATGTAGAATTGATTTGGATTTATATGTTCCCAAATGGTTTTTTAACTGTAAGAATTTTGGGACGATGTTATTGTCCCTACACCGTTTCAAGAAAGCTAAAGATGTTAGTAGTTTATTGTTAAAAGTTTGTGACTACTTAAATTTGTGATAAAATCAGATTCAAATAACAAAAAAATGTCACTAATAATCAATATAATTATCCTTCATATAAAAACAGCTAGCCTCCATTGCTACTTATCGTGATAGCGTCCATTTTTTACACATATGGTTCTGGACATAGGTCACTGAATTATCATTCTTTCTAAATATGTGAAAAGTATTTCATTAATTTTTCTAAATTCTTGTAATGAACCAAGTAAGAAAAAGTTCATTAGGATACATTAAAATGATTTCGAATATGGTCGGATTCACACCAGTTTGAATTCAGAAGAATATCGTTCTCTGAGGTTAACCTCTCAGTTAACATGAACATCTACTTGTTTCCGTCTCACTTCAATCCTGTTTATTCCAATGATGGGTTCTATCAATCGATGAATACATTATAATTGTCTTAAAGTGAGTAGAAACTAAAGGCAAGTTAACCCTATTTAACGCTCTCATGCGAGGACGAATGTTAAAGTCAATTTAATTCCTTCCGTGAAGTAAAATTGTCAACATTTCAATCCAGAATCTCAATCTCGAGCCATTCCATCCACTACCAAATAAACCACACTTTGAAATCAAACGAGTATCGTTTCTGCCGTATTCAAGTTCATTTTGATCCATTTCAATGCACATATTCTTACCGAGTAGGTAAGCTTTGAATTTATAAATATACGTAACAGATTAGCGATGCAAGTACCCACAAGTGACACTGTCAAAGGATTAAAAACAAAATTTTTTCTAAGTTTCAAGGAAAATAATGTTCTGTAATAAAAGTTTATTCATGATCAGAATAAGTATATTCCAAATAAAAATTTTTGTATTATATTTTTCATATTTTGAAATCACTATCTGAATTCAAATTTCAAAATTATGTGTACATGTATGTCCATTTTTTCTAAAATTAGTTCAAAATTTTATTCATAAATTACATTTATAGAAGTGTACGTTCAAATTTAAAGACATGACTTTATTAAAACTGACTTTTTCTGGAATTAGTTTAAAATCTTATTGATGAATAAAATTTTCAAAAATAAAATTTCGGATGCAAAAAACAAAGAGTAAACATCATTCAAATGTTTTAATGAAAATAATTCTTTCATACTTCTTATGTTTCCAATCAAGGCCTTCAAAGGTCCCTTCTTAGCCAGTGCACCTGCTTTCTCCTTACCTTCAATATCTTCTTGGCCGAGAATTCTGATAAGAGTAACTCAGTTTTTGCTGCCAACCTTAAGAAGATCCTGAAGGCAACTTCAGACTAGTGTGGGAGTAAACTTTTCAGATGTCAGGGGCTTCAGTGCTGCTTGGCTGTCAGAACAAATGTAAATGTGCTTGCATTTATGAGCGCGCTTGCAAGTTTTCTCCAGGAAAGCTTTAATAGCTATTATTTCGGTCTGGAAAACTGTAGGAAATGTGCCTAGAGCTCTTGTTATCTCAGCCCTGGACTTCTTCCCATAGACTTCAGATCCTGTTCCCAAGGAGTCTCTATAGCCGCATGTGTACCAAAAGAGACCTCCTGGTGTAAATATTTCCTTCCTTCGCCCTTCAAAATGCCATTCTTCCCTTTTAGAGAAACGGCCTTGGAGGGTTCCGTGAAGGATATTTTCCTGGATATAACATCAGTTTGCCTAGCGACAATGTTATCCGCGCATGGCATATTCTTACTGATATCGTGTAGATCTTCCACCTCAACATTATTAAGGTTGCCCCTTTCAGGAGTCTTTAAACTTACGTTGCCGCAATCTTCCTTACGGAAAGATGCAGTGGCGGGATGTCCGGAGTGGCCTCAAGAGCTGCTGTTTGCGTTTCTTTCACAGCACCAGTAATCGTCAAGTAGAAAACTCTTTGCAGGCTTCCCAGTTGTTCAATAGGACTGTTTAGTTCAGTCCTTGGCAACCGGATCGTTGATGCATATGTTATTGTGGGTCTGACTATCATTTTATATGTACAGTGAGTCAAAGTGTGTTTTAAGCTCCAGGTTCTCCTTATTGCATATCTACAGGTCTAAAAAAAAGCATTTCAGATTTTTTCGCCACTGCGCCAACATGTATGGGTTAATTTTTTTTAAGTCTTCAAAGAATTGGATATCCATTTTCTCAGATTCAAATGCCCTCAAATGCACCACTAATACAAATTTTGCATCAGTTAATTGATCCAGTTGCTAATTTGCGGAAAATTTGTGGAGAGGGGCTAGTGAAATGCTGGTGTGAAAGCTCTATTATAGTGATAATTCATTTTCCAGGCAGCAATTTATTCTAATTCAAATGCGCCCTTATGCACCACTCAAAACTTTCTCACAAATTAACGTCTCATAAAGAAAGTAAAGGAAATAAAGGCAACTTTAGAGACCTATATAATTTAAAATCATTCATCTTCAATAATTTCCGAGATATTCTCTGTCAGAGGCATTAAATATCATCCGATTTGGCTCAAATTCATACAGTAATATTTGTTTGTGATTTGAAACTGAAATCTCAAAAAGCACTTAAACTTTTCATCGCAACATCTATATCCACAACAGCACAGTAATAATCAAAAAACACAACTAAAGCACCCCTGGGAATTTAAACACCCCATCTGGGCTCTCTTCAACTAAAACAGCAATAAAACATCCAAATTGAAGATAGTCCCACCCGGCACCTTCCTGAGATTCTATTTCATATCGTTATGTTCACAGTAATACTCAACAAGCCTAAAAACAAGCTTCAGTAAATTTAATGAACCTTGCCTCGGCCAGCATTAACTAAAACAGTTTAAAAAATCCGAATTGAAAATATTCATCCCTGCTCCTAGCTAACACAGTCACTAGCCTGAGTAGTCGCATGCTTGTAGCAAGATTCAGATAACCAGTTTCTAGTGACTTCCCTGGTGGTAACTTAATAACTATATATTTCCCACTTAAAGCAGTAACATGTTACAAGCGTAGCAAGGAACATTACCCCGCCAGACAAATCACATTCTTGCAAGAAAGTGATGTATGGGAAAGTAACGTAATGTTTGAAAAAGCAACGTGCAATGATGTTTCAACATCAAATTATATAGCGCTTTGCAAAAAAAAAATGTTATCACTTTCACAAAAATTTTAGAAAGGGACATATTTAAATGATGAATAACCCCCAAAAAACATCTGAAATGGAAATAGGGGAAGATGAGGAAAAAGCGATTGCCCTAAAAATCGTATGCTCCAAAAAACGTTCGCCCCACACAGGAAAACTAACAAAACATAGACAAAACTTCCGCATGCGCTTAAATAAGGCTAACTTTGAAGGTCAATGATTCACCGTAGGTTTCTTCAGAATAAATTACTGCAAACTTCTCTAGTCTTTAGAAAAACAATATTATCATTGAAAGTTGTCCCTGTCGGAGTTTCCCAGAACAATTTACTCTAAAAATGAATCATGGGAAGTATATCTTCTTTCTTGTTTTTCATTATTTCTTGTTTTTTCTTTTTTAAAGAAACCTACCGCGAATCATCGTCCTGCAAAGTTAGCCCCATTTGAGCGCATGCGGTCGATTTGGTTAGTTTTTTTTATGTAGGGTGAACGTTTTTTGGGGCAAAAGCTTTTTCCTCGCCTTCCCCTATTTTCATCTGAAATGTGTTTTGGAGGGTATCTGGATATTTTTTGATAATAATATGCTGTGTTGTCAAGAATTGTACACATATTATATGCTAAGACATATCTTAAAAGGATTTCTAGGTCATTTTCATTGTCATATTGAAATATAGAGCCGGCAATTTTTCCCCGAAACGATATATATTCACGCTGCGTTTTATGGAAGTAAAGTACGATCATGAACTACATGTACATGTTACTAAAATATTTTCATTTCAATGATATATTCTTATTAAGTATATGAAGTCATACCAATTTATAATTATAATCATCGTGAATGAACATGGTGATACAATGATGTGTAAAAATTTGAATGGGAGGAAGTTCCCGCTACAGTGACAATGAGTGCAAAGAAATAAAAGGCTGAACTTTTCATACCAAAATAATCACTTGACTTATAATTGTTGTGAACATGGTCTGGTAATTGGTCGCCTTTCCCCTCCGAGAAAAAGCTCCACTTTCCACTGCAAGTCATCTGCCTGAAATGACTGAAGCATATTTACAGGGGTGAAGATTATTTTGGATAAACTTCGAACTTGAGGATTTCACGCTTTTCGTTTGAGAGACAGCGTTATCCATCGGTTGTTCCGAGGACAGCTGCTTTTTCAGTTTCCTCGCGGACTCTTTTGGTTTATCAGAGTTACAATCCGCTTTTAAGAGACTCCTACCAATCAAGAGTAGTCGATTTCACGCGTCCCATAGAGAAGGATAATTAAATAATGTAACCAGTTAATTTTATAAAATATCAATTACAAATAACAATATTATCCAATATTTTTTAATCAATAATCAAGAAAGTGAAGACTATACATATTCTTTACTAATTTTTAAATCCAACCGTTTTTCTCCGTAATGTATATAATTTTACTGTCCATTTCAATTTAAAAAAACCATACGCTATGAGCAAAAATAAAAAAAATTGTATTGCGAAATTAACGTCAAAGTTATTCAAGTTTGCACTTCTGAAATCGATTATTCCGTTACCCACTAGGGTAGTAACATAACTAAAGGGCCTATGACAAAGCCACCGAACGCGTCTTGGGGTTGCGGATAGAGGGCACGTAGGGCTCTACAAGAACGGACGAACCCTTTTCCTAGCTGCTCGTGGGAACAACAATGATACTACCAAAACCATCAAAAAGTTGTAGATGCGGTTCAAAACGATCCAACGCACAGAGCACCAAACAATGGGTCGAAAATCAGTGCCGATCACCCTAGAGTTCGGGGTGCTGAGAATAATTTAGATAGAAACACGACGACGAACCGGTGAAACACCTAAATTGTTTGGACGATTCAACTCAAGGATGACTTGCTGGACTGCTAAGATGCATGCATTATCCCTGTTCATGGAAGCTTTATGACGCGTATGTATATTCTGTTGTGCCAGAAACACCCCGAGCTTCAGCACGTTTCGATTCAATTGTTGCGAAATGAACATGCCTACCTCCGGAAAAATGGATATCTCAGCGGAGCGCTTCCCCAATTGCTGTTTGAACAAGCTGCAGACAAATATGAGGAAGCTACATTAAGATCTAACACCGAAAGCAAGCACCTTCTGAGAGATGATCGCGATTTCGGAACCAGGAGGAACATCAATATGCTGGTTCCTTCTAAGCCCCAAGATCTGTTTGAAATAGACGCCTTCCTTTGTGAAGATATCTCGCAGAAGTCCGAACTCTGGACCATCAATTGTCCAGTTCCTGGTGCTGCGAAAGCTTTGGCTGATTCATATCGGAGGCCAAAACCTACGATGGATAAAAAGACCAAAAGACGCTTGCATCAACTGAACAAGATGATTGGATGAGCAAGACAGAATGCGTCCTATGTTCAGTGTGTGATTTACTACATAACATCTGGTAGACCGTTCACGGAAAGGGTTCGAGATTTCACTCAAGAACTGAGGATTTACAGTCACACACTGAACAAGTCAAAGCTGCTGACAATCAAGCAGCATATTGTTCACAAAATGCATATTTTATCTCACGCAAGGAGGAGAATACAGAAAAAAGAGAGATGGATCAG
The DNA here is from genome assembly GCA_932178445.1 of Andricus quercusramuli. Lineage (NCBI taxonomy): Eukaryota > Metazoa > Arthropoda > Insecta > Hymenoptera > Cynipidae > Andricus > Andricus quercusramuli. Next base: position 228,936 of record CAKNXH010002187.1, on the reverse strand, counting down.
GGAGAATCAACAGTTTCTCGCTGACCCATCACGCTTCTTCCGCTACCTCCCTGTTTCTGTCAATATTCCTTCCAAGCCCAACGAGGAAGAGACTTTTTGGAGAGAGGTATACTCACTCAGGGCCACGAAGGACTTTTCCGCTGCAGGACTAGATGGTATCAAGAACTTGTGTTGAAAGAGGTTTACTTCTACACACCTAAATCTGGCACGCATATTCAACTCTTATTTAAAATCGGAGACGCCGATTCCGCAGTGGCTGGAGTTAGGACGTACTATACTCTCACCGAAAAAAGGTAATACTAAACCTCTAGATTGTTTTAAGAATTTAGCCTGTCTGGAGAGAGATGTATGAGAAACGTCGCTGGAATAAAGGAGTAGCAGGCTCCCTAGAGAACTTGCTAATTGATAGGTGTGTCTGCAAAGACGCAGTAGACTATCAGCGCGTCCTTTCAATGATCTGCATTGACTACCAGAAACCTTTCGATTCAAACTCTCAGACTTATCACCTGTCTGTTGGAAAGCTTCAAGGTTCATCCACACATAGTGAGATGCAAAGAGAGATTGATGCCTCTTAGAAAAACTAGATTTACTATCTCATCTGGAAATCATCAGGTGACAACTAACAACGCCAACTTCCAGAGGGGAGTATTTTGGGGTGAAAACATGAGCGCTCTGCCTTTCTGCATCACACTCCTGCCTCTATCTTTCGCACTACGAAATTCTGCTTTATAACTCTGCGGTGATACTCATGTTTGCGAGTATCAGGTCACCACTCATGTACTTTACATGGATGACCTGGAAATCTATGCTTCTGGTAAAAGCAAACTTCAGAGTGCTTTACATATCGTCAAGACGTACACGGGAAAGATTAGTATGGACTTTGGATCGGACAAGTGTGCCAAGATTCACCTAAAGAAAGGAATGATTGTTGGCGTTTCCAATGTACCAGAGCTTGTGGATATAAGTTTTATTAGACACCTTGACAGTAGAGCGTCTATCATGCTTGCCATCCCGGTTCTACTTTACTCGTTTCGGGTAGTTCAATAGATGAGAAACGAGCTTACGGCCCTTGATGTCACCACACATAAGATCATGCATATGCATAAGAGCTTGCATATCAATTCGCCGGTTCCACCATCATACATCTCACGCCGTCAAGGCGGACGCAGACTTCTGAATCTCCAATGACTTCTTAACGGCACTGTCCTGAGTACAGCTTACATGATTGCAAATCACATAGGTTCTCTCCTAAAAATGGCCAGGAAACACGAGATGAATGACAGAAGAGCGTTTCTTTACAAAGCTGCGGAGCAGGCGCCCGAGACCCTTGGTCTGAATTTCAACATCAGAGGTGAGGAAAGTACATTACTCCATCTAGATGCTTCAATTCTGAAAGTCGAAGTAAAGAAAGCACATGTAAAAAATTTCCGCCAACAACCACTCGACAAGAAAATGTTTGGAAACTTCTACAGGAATTACGAAAAACAGTCCTTGTCGAAGGAGCAAACTTTTGCTCTCCTCAGATCATGAGGTCCTCATTCAGGTACAGAGGGTTTAATTTTCGCATTCCAGGACGGTGTCATTTCCACCTTAGTATACCGTGATCGCATTTTATGTCAGGAAGTTCCTAGCGATAGTTGCGAAGCATGTCATACACACGCTAAGTTTCTAGAACACATACTATCCGGGTGTCGCACTCTGTTCGGAACGACGTATCTCTACAGACTCAATGCGGCCCCAAGAGTCCTTTATTACCACCTTTGTCGCTTTCACGGTGCTCGTCGCGTCCCTGCCCTGCCGAACGCTCCGACCCCGAGGCCTGATATCGTTTTCCAAGACTTCTAGAAACGAACTATATTCCTGATCGAATTCTCAGCTGCGTTCGAATACAGCATCCTTGCCAAGGACGAGAGAAAAAAAAAGAGTTATCAAGACCTTAAAAAGGAGCTGCAACGACTGTACCCAAAATATTCGGTTAAAGTAATAGCTCTCGTGATCGGTGCTCTCGGAGGTGCGAAACTATCACTGGTTCTGAACATTAAGGCAACACATGCCATGAACCTTGATCTACTAACTATATGGTATAGTATGCCGGACGGGCCTGAACTATAAAGCTACCTCAGGTACAGCTGATACCAAAAACAAAATCTTCTCATATCCTGGATGAGATAATATACGTCTGCGGAACTTCGAAGAACGTCTGGAGTAATTCAGGCTCTCGGCATCTCCCCAATGATTGATCTGAAGAGATTTCAGGTTAACGGCTCCTCCGCTCATCTTTAAATAGTCGTCTGTTTTTTTTTTCCAGTTCCTGATGTCCACCATTCTACATAAATGATGTTCATTCCAAGGATAAATAAATGAATAAAGTATAAAAATATAAATAAAATAATAGAGGATGAAGTCCACACATTAAAAAATTATATTCGAAACAAGTCAGTCTAAATTATATTTTGAAAATATTGACGAAACAAGACCTAGAGCATCGTACGGTCCCGGACGTGCTACATATCCATTCAGATTTACTTTTGTGCGCTGCAGAACTGCAGTGTCGCAATACAAAAGCTTGAATAAACGAAACTGAAACTTTTGTAGGACGATTTTCTTAGTGTGAGTATCCAAAATTAGAAATTCACACATTTTTACTTGTTTTTACGAAATTAGGTTCGGGAATTGCTTCAACTGGCGCTCCTCGGTGGACGAAATCGATGATTCGTGGGCTTTACCAAGCTTCTTCTTTGGGTGAATCAAGACATCCAGCCGACGAATCTGTATCGGGTAAGTAACTTTTTTAAGTAACTCGTTACAAATGCGCTACTTAAACAAAAAATGAACGCGTTGCACTCATGTTACTCAAAAAAATAGCTTGAAGTTGTCGTCAAGTTACTAAAAATTGTACCCTCTGTGCATCTTAATTTTTGAAATTCACAAGAAAATTGGCAAACCGAAATGAAATAGACCTACGCTATATTTTGAAGTTTAAACCGTGATTCAGTGGAATATAATAAGCACAGAAGCTTCATAATTGTATCAAAATTAGATTTTCACACTTAACTATAATAATCTCGCAACACTTTGTAGTAGGTCAATATGCCACTTCATTAGTCACACTTTATTCTTCGTATTCAAAATAACATTTTCTTATGTAAAAATCTGAAATAGTATGATTTGTCAGGTTTTCAAGATAAAGTGAAAAGACTATGAAAACCCTTATAGAAACTTAAGTGAGAACATTTTTTGCTTTTAAAGTACCCCGCACAAAATGTAGATTAGATGAGATTCGGTCGATTTTGATTTAACCTTGTAAAATTGTAGTTCGCAACGTCTCGATCGAAAATATTATTGGGCACAAAGTCCGTAAAGAACGGTTTTCGATTTACAGAAGGTTAAACATGCAACCATTTTAAAAAACATTAGCAAATATCTTGAAAGCTGCAGGTTTGAAAAAAAATGTTCCCTATGAAAGGTTCTGACGCGGAAATACGAAGAAAGTCATTACTATAAGACACAGGTCATTCTATGTGAACTTGTCATGCATTGCTGATATTCAGTCCATAAAGAAGAGATATGAAGAGGAAATAAATATTGAACCCATGAAGGCAAGATATGAGCATGACTTAGTCAATATCAACCTAATGAAGGCAAGTCATGAGAAGGATGTTGTCAATATCTAGCCAATTAAGGCAAGATATTTGTAGGACTTGGAAAATATCCAGCCAATAAAAGCGAGACATGGCCAGGATATTATCGATTCTAGCCAATGAAGGCACGACAAGAGCAGAGCTTAGTCAATATACAGACAGCGCAGACTTTTTTTTTGCAGTTGTTTGCTTTCTGAATACATATTCCCGTTACACAGTGGCGCAGTGCGCTACACTTGTTCTTGCTATTATTTTTTTCTTTCAATTGGCGATTGCTTTCCGAGTTCATATTCACAACTGTGTGGGACAGTTTGCTACGTGTGATTTTATTATCTGCTGTTTCTTCTCTTTCAAACATGTTACTTCATGGATGAGTAAAGGTTAGACCAGCTACATTCTATAGTCAGTCTAATTTGTTTTGTATAAATTTACTAGATGGTGTATACTAAAGCAATTCCTAATTAAGTACTTTCATTCTATAATTGTCAATCATTAATGACAATGTCATTCAGAATTCTCTTCCGTTGTTACGTTTGTGAAGGACGATTGGCTTCCCGATGCATGACTTCAATCGACGGAGATGAGAATGCCTCTTAGAAAAACCAGATTTACTATCTCATCTGGAAATCATCAGGTGACAACGAACAACGCCAACTTCCAGAGGGGAGTCTTTTAGGGTGAAAACATGAGCGCTCTGCTTTTCTGCATCACACTCCTGCCTCTATCTTTCGCACTACGAAATTCTACTTGATAACTCTGCGATGACACTCACGTTTGCGAGTATAAGGTCATGACTCATGTACTTTACATGGATGACCTGGAAATCTATGCTTCTGGTAAAAGCAAACTTCAGAGTGCTTTAAGTATCGTCAAGACGTACACGGGAAAGATTAGTATGGACTTTGGATCGGACAAGTGTGCCAAGATTCACCTAAAGAAAGGAAAGATTGTTGGCGTTTCCAATGTACCAGAGCTTGTAGATATAAGTTTTATTAGACATCTTGACACTAGAGCTGCATTCAGGACGTATCATCAGTGAAGAAGTCTATCCCAAACAGATATGAGCATCTTCATCCTCACATTTGTTCTTCAAATCCCGGTTCTACTTTACTAGTTTAGGGTAGTTCAATAGATGAGAAACAAGCTTAAGGCCCTTGAGGTCACCACACATAAGATCATGCATATGCATAAGAGCTTGCATATTGGTGGATTCAGTGGAATTTTGTGGTCTTGGGTCTTTAATTAATGAAACCTTGATATGAGGGGAACTCAGGGTTTATTTATATACTCCAGTGCGCACTCTTTGCTCTGTCGCCACAACACTCTTACAAACTACTCCGACTTAACTTCTTATATATATCGCTCCTAATGAATACACTGTTTACTCGGCTGTCGCTCGACTGGGACTTCTAAAGACTCGCCGTTCTGCTACGACCCACACGGCAGGCCTGCGCAGGCGAGCCCCCATGCGTTGTCGGACCGCTCGCCCACTTTGTCCCCTCTTCTTCTCCCTCCGAGACTCGTAGTACTCCAACACTCCCTCCCTTCGGGTCTCTGCTCCGCTCCTCTTACTCCGTCTCGTTGCTCTGGCAAACTGAAACAAACATAAAAAAAACTATCTCTGAAACACTCTTAATCCTCTTGTACTTTGCCCAATATTTTCTCTCTTAAATATATGTGGCTCGATTTGGGTAGGGGTTTAGTCATAATGTCCGAAATATTCTCTTTCGATTCTACCCACTTGATTTCCACTCTTTTTAAATTTACACAGCTCTTAATATAGTCCCCGTGGGCTTGTTTAGTGTTTTCATTATTCCCTGATGTTTCCCTGTCTCGTAGCTTCCTCAGGATCTCCCCTAGATTATCATCGAAGGCTTTCAGTTTGTTTGATCCGTCCATTTGTGTGCAGGCGATTGCTGATTTGTTGTCGCACCTCACTGCAGCTGTGTAGCAGGTGCAGCCAGTTATGTCCCTTAAAGCTTTGTACAACGAAATCAGCTCCTGACACACCTCCGTCATAGCCAAGTACTCGGCCAGACATGTAGATATTCCCACGTGGGGTTGTTTGTGACTTCTCCAGGCTACTGTGTCACCAAACAATTTGACTACATACCCGCTGGTGGAATGTGAATCCTCTTGGTCTCTGAAGCTTGCATCAGTGTAGCCTTCTAGTCCTTGGCTCTGTGCTCTGAATATTATACCTCTTTGTGTAGTGCCTCTCAGGTAACAAAACATTCTCTTGACTTCCTTCCAGTCTTACTCTGTCGGACCTACCTGGTTTCTTGACAGGTAATTTACTGCAAAGGATATGTCCGCTCTAGTGGCTCCCGCTAGGTAAAGTAGAGCTCCTATTGCTTCTCTGTACGATACCTCTTTCTTAATTTTCTCTGGAATAATAAAGGATGAAGTTCATACAATAAAAAATTATATTCGGAACGAATCAGTCTAAATTATATTTTGAAAATATTAACGAAACAAGACCTGGAGCATCGTACGGTCCAAGACGTGCTACATATCCATTCAGATTTACTTTTGTGCGCTGCAGAACTGCAGTGTCACAATACATAAGCTTGAATAAATGAAACTAAAACTTTTGTAGCACGCTTTTCTTAGTGTGAGTATCCAAAATTAGAAATTCACACATTTTTACTTGTTTTTACGAAATTAGGTTCGGGAATTGCTTCAACTGGCGCTCCTCGGTGGACGAAATCGATGATTCGTAGGCTTTACCAAGAAGCTTCTTCTTTGGGTGAATCAAGACATCCAGCCGACCAATCTGTATCGGGTAAGTAACTTTTTTAAATAACTCGTTACAAATGCACTTTTGAACTTCACAAGAAAATCGGGAAACCAAAATGAAATAGACCTACGCTATATTTTGAAGTTTATGCAGTGATTCACTGGAATATAATAAGCACAGAAGCCTTATAATTGTATCAACATTAGATTTTCATACTTAACTATAATAATCTCGCAACACTTTGTAGTAGGTCAATACGCCACTTTATTAGTCACACTTTATTCGTCGGATTCAAAATTACATTTTCTTACGTAAAAATCTGAAATAGTATGATTTGTCTGGTTTTCAAGATAAAGTGAAAAAACTATGAAAACCCTTATCGAAACTTTAGTGAGAACGTTTTTTGTTTTTAAAGTACCCCGCACAAAATGTAGATTAGATGGCTTTCGGTCGATTTTGATTTAACCTTGTAAAATTGTAGTTCGCAACGTTTCGAGCGAAAATATTATTGGGCACAAAGTCCGTAAAGGACGGTTTTCGATTTACAGAGGGTTAAACATGCAATTATTTTAAAGAACATTAGCAAATATCTTGAAATCTGCAGGTTTGAAAAAAATGTTCCCTATGAAAGGTTCTGACGCGGAAATACGAAGAAAGTCATTACTATAAGACACAGGTCATTCTTCAAGGTCATTCTATGTGAACTTGTCATGCATTGCTGATATTCAGTCCATAAAGAAGAGATATGAAGAGGAAATCAATATTGAGCCCATGAAGGCAAGATATGGGCATGACTTAGTCAATATCAACCTAATGAAGGCAAGTCATGAGAAGGATATTGTCAATATCTAGCCAATTAAGGCAAGATATGTGTAGGACTTGGAAAATATCCAGCCAATAAAAGCGAGACATGGCCAGGATATTATCGATTCTAGACAATGAAGGCGCGACAAGAGCCCAGCTTAGTCAATATACAGACAGTGCAGACTTTTTTTTTGTAGGCGTTTGCTTTCTAAATACATATTCCCGTTACACAGTGGCCCAGTGCGCTACACTTGTTCTTGCTATTATTTTTTTCTTTTAATTGGTGATTGCTTTCTGAGTTCATATTCACGACTGTGTGGGACAGTTTGCTACGTATGATTTTATTATCTGCTGTTTCTTCTCTTTCAAACATGTTACTTCATGGATGAGTGAAGGTTAGATCAGCTACATTCTATGGTCAGTCTAATTCGTTTTGTATAAAGTTACTAGATTGTGTATACTAAAGCAATTCCTAATTAAGTACTTTCATTCTATAATTGTCAATCATTAATGATAATGTCATCCAGAATTCTGTTACGTTATTACATTTGTGACGGACGATTTTCTTCCCGATGCATGACTTCAATCGATGGAGATGAGAATGCTGGCAAAAGGAAAATTGCTATTCACATATGAGATGAATTACGAAGACCGCCATTAGAAGATACACATCTGACAAAGATCTGCTCTAATTGCAATTGCAATCGATCGAGTCGAGGTAGTTTGATCATTGTACATCATTTGTCTTTACTGCACACAGCAAAATGTAGATTAAAAATTTTGATTGCACTTCAGTTCACCTTTAACGGACACTTATAGAATGTAATCAAACAGGAACACTGGTGTTACGGTTATGGAAGCGCGTCATAACGTAACTGCTCCCTCAGAAAGCGGTGAACACAATTGGAATAGAAGTCGAAGCGAATCAGCCTAACTCAATTGTGAAAATATTAACAAATAGAACTATGGAGTATCGTTCTGTTCCTTAAGTGCTAGTAAACCATTAATTTCATGTTGATATTTGCCTTTAGTACATTACAAAATCTGAAGCGTCACAATATGTTTGAATAAACGAAACTGCAACTTATTCAGAGCGCTTTTCTCAGAGTAATTATTGAAAAAAATGCATACAATTATGCCTTTTTTTTACAGAATTCAGTTCACAAGGCGGCTCATCTAGAGGTCATGGGCTCCCGATATTGCCTTCTCATGAGCATTACCAACTTTCTTCGCATGAACCAAGCCAACCAGCGGAACAATCTGTGAATTGTAGGTAACTTTTTTTTAATAATTGGTTTCAGATACATGTTGTGTATTCAAATAACGCGTCTGGACGTATCTCGCTCAGCTGGCACTCCTTCTCACTCATTTTTTCATGAACTATTTTACTTAATATTTTCCTGTCCTGGCATACATAGGAGGGAAAAGAGAGGTAAAAGGGGATAAATTGGGTAAAAGTTCTTAATTTTTTGTGTTTTGAGGGATTTTTCAAATTCAAGGAGGAGAAGGGGTGGGGGGATCGAGGAAGAAGGGGAGGAAACTTTAGCTTTATTCACGTCCATACATTTACTTGTGCAAGTTCTTGTGTTTCTGTTTCTTTTTATGTATTTTCGGTTCAGGATCTCACTGACATATTTCCATCACACTTTTCTCGGTCTGCCTCTTGGTACGCTACAGTTTACTTCATTTTCACCACCTGTACTTGTTTTTACAGTATTAAGTTCGCAAGGCGAGACACCTAAACGTCGTCTGCACTGGCGCGTTCGTGAGCGTAAAAATAACTAGGCGACGAACATATGCTGGGTACGTAACTTTTTCACATTATCATGCTAATGAGAAGGTATTAGTTTTATCTGAAATTTGACTTAAAGTGTTTTTTTCTAATCTTCACGTTTTGAGAAAGATGAAAATTGTTTTCGTGATTATTGTTTTTATAGGACACATACTTTTTCTTTCAATCGTGAAAAATTATATCCTAATTTTGGAAAATAACATTAAAAATTCATGAAATGGAATTTTTAGAAACCAGCACGAGATTCGAAATAAAACGAACGAAGAAAAGTTATTCTCCGAGAAGATATCTACTTGTACCCCGCAGAATTTGTATGGGGAAGGGCTCTCGGCTAAATTCCTGGAGCTTTGCTTCCTGGTAGTTTCCGATGTGTGGATCAAAAGTCTCAATGTGTACCAAGTCCAGAAAATTCAAGTTTTTAAAACAGTTCGAAGTTAAGATTTTTATGCATTTTGCCGCATAATAAGGCTGCAATGTTGATCATATAAATCGGAATGATGGTGCTTGTACAAACATAATTATGCATGCATGCATGCATTACTGCACTTACGCATGTACATATATGTATAATATACTGGGTGTTTTCTTTAACTTGAGAGATCGAAATATCTAAAAAATATGCATCCTATGAAAAAAATATCCGTAATAGAAACTTCCTATTTTCGAGGGGCAAAAGCGACTTAGAAAAAACTTACCTCACCCCATCCCCTCAAGAGGCAGTGGGGGCGTAACTTTGTAATTTCAAATGAGAACCCCAATTTTTTATCACAGATTCAGATTCTCCTTCATGAAATACGTAAGTTTTATTCGAAAATTTTTTGTTGATTCACGGAAAAAAACCCCACCCATCATATATACACATACAATATATACTGCGATAGACTCAATACGATAATCCGGCAAAAGTCTTGTGCACCCTCAGGACACGGAGCGAGCTAAGGACGACCGCCTTCTGGATTCTTTCTGGAAGTGTTTTAGCATTTTGTTGACACGCAGGGATGCTTTCCACGCTATGCACTAGTGATAGCTTGGCACCTCCAAGAGCACCGATGATCAGCAAAACTAGCTCAACAGAATATTCTGGGTATAGCCGTCGCCACTCCCTTATGCAATCTTCAGCGTCCTCTTTCTTTCAATTCTCCTTGGCTATGTTTTTTGCAGCTGGTGTCGAAAATTCGATAATGAACATGGTTCGTTTCTCGAAGTCCAGGAGAACTATGCCAGGCTTCAAGTGCGCAACAGAAACAATTGTTCCTTTCGGATGTAGGTCGCACCCGCATCAGCTGAATTACTAGATAGTATGTCTCCTAGATACTCAGGGTGTGCATGACATGCGCAGCAGCTATGACCGAAAATGCCTTGGCTCAAAATGTGGCGGCGGTATGCTGAAGTGGAAATGACACAGTCCTGGCACGCCAAACTCCTCCTCTTGTCGAGAAGCTGTTCGCGGAAGTTTTTCTCATCTGCTTTTTTTTTAATCCGGGCCTTCAGGAGTAAGTACTCGAGATAAATAAGATCTGATGCATTTTGCTCACCACTGATATTGAATTCAAGGCCAAGTGTTTCAGCTGCCTTCTCCGCTGCCTTGTACAGAAACGCTCCGTTGCCCACTTCTTCCTGCTACCTGACCATTTAAAGAAGAGGGTCTCGTCCATTTGCGACTATATATGCTGTACCCAGAATAATCTTTTTGTGAAGACATTCAAGATTCAGTATTCTACTACTACCTTAACGGCGTAACATAACCTTTCGTGACCCGATATCAAGGGATCTTAACTCGTCCTTCGTGCATGGAACCACTCCAAATGAGTGAAGTACTACGGAGACGGCAAGCTTGCTTGTTCCAGGTACTTTGTTCCTCACCGAAAGTTTGGAAGACTAAATCCCTCGAACGAGACGTTTGTATCTGCTTCGGAGAGTATCCTTTATAGATCTCACGGCCATCAAGTTTTTCTCTCTTCCAATGAACCTTGGCTAATTTTTCTAACCCAAACTTCATTTCAGTCTCCTGAGTTTATTTTTCGACAATCTCTAGAGCTAGATGTACTTTGTGTCAAAAATATTCCGCCTGTTGGTCAGCAGCTTTGACTTGTTAAGCTTGCGATAACGGATCTGCAGTTTGCGCGCGAACTGTCAAACCTTGGCAGTAAAATTCGTGCCAGATGTTATGTATTCAATAACACACTAAATGCGAGACGCGTACTGTTTTGCCCAGCCTGTCTTTGTGATGAGTTGATGCATTCGTCTTTTGGTCTTATGATCAGCCGTTTGTTTTGTTTTGGGGTTTCGGTCCGCCAAAGCTCTCGCTGCATTATACACATCACAATTGATAGTTCGGAGGTCGGATTTTCGGAAAAAATCTCCACGAAGCTCGTCATCCAGTTCAGCCAGATCTTCGGGATTGAGAAAAGCCTAAATGCTGATGTTTCTCCGGATCCTGAAGCATCGCTCTACCTCTATTGGACGTCTACCCGCGGTTAGTTTCAATGTCGCCTCTCTTTCTCTGTGTCCAGCTTGTTCTGGCTGCAGTAGAGTAGGTGGTCTGCTTACATAGCCCCTTTTCCGGAGTTCTTCGGCATGTTTTCTCAGATATTGATGCGAAAATAGCGAAAACTCTGGGTTTTTCTTACTCTAACATCTTAGAAGTTTGGTAATGGTATATTACTGGGAGAAGTATGAATACAAATAAGATTCCAAAGTGGCTATGTTCTCTTTCTTAGCAAATTTCTCTTTATTTCAAAAACCCGTTAACATAGAGTCCACAGGGGTATTCACAACGGGATTAGTGTGATACAGAGGAAATTTGGAATAAAAAACAAATTATTTATTAACTTTTACCTTCACAACATAAAGATTATATCTCTTATTATTTGTAGGGAAAGGTAGCTGTCATTAGCTTCTTTCAATATTACATTTTTGTTATTTTTAATGATAAATTATGTATTTTCTTTTTCATTTTGAAATACGAAAATCTGTCAACAGTTCGAAGTTAGTTGAAAAGGCCAACGAACATCATTTTCGCAATAAAAAACGTGAATAAATGAAAATGATATAAAATTATATGATAATTAGTAAATAAGATTTTAACATATGTATATTTACACACAAAAAAATTTTTTTTTTATTTGAAATCGAAAAGAAATTTATTTTCTCACGAATGATTGTATGCAAAATGAACATAGAAAAGATTCACAATTAAAAACCAGACTTAGAAACTACCTCAATTTTCATCTTATTAGAGACAAAAAATAACAAATGAAAAACGAAGAAGATTTGTTTGTAATAGAGAAACTAAACTGATGATACGTTTCAATCTGCAGGATTGTTTACGAATACTTTAACAAAAGTGAGGCGGGGGGAGAGCCCGTGCGAACTGTTGGACCTTCCTGGGTCGCTCACGGTAGTTCTACTGAAAGCAAGATTACTTCCTGATGTTTGGATTTGGACCAGATATATTGATCAAGATGGATTGCTACAACCGTACTCTCATCCAGTCGAAGATCACGTAGATGCAATAATAAAGGGTCATACTATAATTGGTTGATGTATTAATTTCTGTTCACTTTATGAGCAGTTTTCTTTATCATTATGTGAGACTTATGATCACCAACAAAAGAAATTGTCACTTATTTTATCAAGCTTGCTACCGAGGGGGAAACAATTTTAGTAATCCGCAGGAACGCTTGTAATCCTGAAAATTTGAAGTAAATTAGGTAATCCAAGTAACTAACTTGAAATTCAGAGTAATCCAAGTAATTCGAAATAATTAACATAGCTAATTTAGAGAGAGAGTATTGTGGCATAAGGGCGAAAGTGCCAAATTCCAGAAATGCATTTTATTGGCTTAAACTAATTATTTTGACGTATTTCATGTCTCTGTAAAAGATTATGCTACAGCTCGACTGACAACTGGGTTAAAATCCATGTTTTATTATATTATATCATATGTGTTAATAGCCAGTGCTCAAATTGTAGGTTCTCGAATGTACCTGTGCACTAAAAAATAAAATCTTTTGTGTGATACTGATGTTCTTTTGTTATCATAAGTTGAAAAAAGAAAAAAATGAGGACATTTCATTTCTTAGACCACTATGCTGCAATCTCTTCTTTTAGATCGATTGTATTCAAAGATGATTCAAATTACAGAATTTGAAATGATAGTGTACATTAAAAAATACAATTTCAATGTTAAAGTGTCGTTTCTTTGTTATCAGTCGTTATGAAATATAAAGAATAAGGAAATTCCGCTTCGAGTTTACTTTTCAGGTAACTTTGCTTTTAGTCTAATTTTCTTCAAGGATGTCTCAAAAGCATGGAATTCTGTTTTTTTTTTAGATCACTCTGATGAAATCTTCTCGTATTGTTCGATATTCTTCGAAGAAGGCTGGAATTGGACTTCTTGGCAACTAGATGTTCACTAAAAACAAAATTTTCTATTTAATAGTTATGTTTTATTATTATTAGAGGTTGAAAAATAAGAAAAATAAAAAATTTCGTTTTTTGGACCACTTTGATGGAAGCTAGCAGTTAGATTTTCATTAGAATCATTATCTAAATTTGCATTCAAAATTGAAACTTGCTTTATTATAAGGATGTTTATTTTGTATTTTCAGTAGTATGATTGTCTTCGAAGAAGGTTGAAATAAAAGCTCTTGGAATTATAGATGTGCATAAAAAAAAAATGTTTTATATTAATTTGTGGTTTCTCGTTAAAAGTTGTTCAAAATGCAAAAATTCCATTTTTATTCTATTATGCAGGGATCTTTTCTTTAAGACTTATTTTCTCAGGATTCTTCTCGCCATCATCCACATAAAAATTCTTATTATACATGTGCACATTCCTTTTAACAAGTTAGTTTGGTACTTTTAAAACTATGACGAAAAATTATGTTCAAGTATATAAAAATAGGGGTATACTTCTGAAAAGGTGACGCAAAAATATTCACTTGATACTTGGCCTATACAGTGGGCCAGGAGACCCGGTTTCGTGGCCAAAATTCAAAAAGTCTACGAATGTAGCTGAAAATAGTTACTCGGGGGTTTTTGGGGTCGCTGATTACAAATTTGTAGTCAAAAATTCAAAATTCAAAATGGCGGACCCAATATGGCGGCGAAGATTTTGAAAAGTCAACGGAATTGGCTAAAAATAGTTACTCGGGGGTTTTTGGGGTCGCTGATTACAAATCTGTAGTCAAAAATTCAAAATTCAAAATGGCGGACCCAATATGGCAGCGAAGATTTTGAAAAGTCAACGGAATTGGCTAAAAATAGTTACTCGGGGGTTTTTGGGGCCGCTGATTACAAATCTGTAGTCAAAAATTCAAACTTCAAAATGGCGGACCCAATATGGCGGCGAAGATTTTGAAAAGTCAACGGAATTGGCTAAAAATAGTTACTCGGTGGTTTTTGGGGTCGCTGATTACGAATATGTACCCTATCTCTTTTTGAAATCGTGAATGTACGCTGATTGCAGTTAAACTCGTTCTTCATCATCATCCGATAATTCTGTATTGTCTAAGGTCTCAAATGTTTGAGAGAAACCTGGCAATTCAACATTTTCGTTCTGGCTTTCTACGTTAGAGTAACACTCTTCGTCCTCTTGCGAAGTTCCCAATAATCTTTCACTTCCGGAGTAAGGTTCAACACTTTTTTCTTTTTATTTCGGGATTCAAGATTTACAGAACATATGATTGGATCCGAGCTATCCATAGATCTATAAAACATGTCTTCAATGTTTGCTTTGCGACTAAACATTCTGCTGTGAGACAATCTGTCAGTTTTATAATTTTTATTTCGAGATTCAGAAGCTTCTTCGGCGAGCATACCTACTGGAAGAACACTTGTTTTTATGACGTCAGCACCATGCATAAGAATTTTATGCAGTGTCGATGACATAGGAAACCAATTGTAGTTCTGAATGTAGATTTTAGCAGTCGCATCGCATAATGTTTCGAATTTCATTGGGTCAATTGTAAGATGACAAGAAAGGGCGATTAAAATGGTTTTTAAATTACAGAGTAACTTAGGGTCGAGGTTAAGATATTCTGCAAGGAGTTCTGGCTTTTCGAAAGCCTTTCGTGCTGTGTTACCATCATTAGTGGTACCAGAGCCACCTGGTTTTGGCTTGTCCACTATTAATCCCAAATTTTTCCAAAGAACACTTTGTATTTGTTTTTTTCTTTGGGCAAATTCTTGTTTATGTTTATCACTTCTTACTTGCCAGACTTTGATGTTAGCCCTGTAAGAAATATGCAAACACGTTTCGAAGATTCTGATCCACGCATGAAGTGGGGAGAGTCCATATAGCAGAGATTGAGGATCAGGCAGAAAGATTCCCCTATCCTTGTTGTTGAGAGTATTGAACATTTTAGGAGTTGCATGGCACATTGGACAGGTTTGCATCGACTTAGTATTAGTAATAATATTCAATACTTTACCATCTATTAAAGTAAGAAATAAAGAAAAATGGACGCGAATAGAATAATTATCATTTAATTTAATTTCAAGAACTTGTAGTTTTTCGATTTGATCATCCACGTTTTGTTTTTGCTTCAAAACAACATCTGCTGATTCTTTAGTGTATTCTATAGTAAGAGGACGACAACATCTTGGGGATTGCGATGCATAATTGTTCCATAGTATGACACTATTTGCGGTTAACAATCGCAATGGAATAACGGTAGTAACAAATAAATTTCCATCTCTCTGTGGTATGTTTTCTTCTACTGATTTGTAGTTTTGCTTAAAACACGAATAACCAGAACTTCCGTCGAATCCCCAAGAACACATCATTATTGCTTCTATTTCCGTAACGCCCTTGCTTTTCATATACTGAATAATAACTTCTGCTTGTAAATTCGTGATTCTTTCTGTAGTGTGATTCAATAATGCTTGGAGGGTTGTCTCTGCTTTTTTTCCGAAATAGAAACTGTTTCGCTCGATGGCCTGCATTCTGCTTTAGCAGCTCTTACATCGTTATACGTAGGCCAAATATCTGCTTCGCATGATTTGGATTCCAAACGTATATTTTGATATACATTCTTAGAAAGAGAATTTTCAAATAAAAACGCTAAAGCTTCTTGCGCAGTTTTCTTTTTTAAAGAAGTCGATGGTTCATTTAATAATTTTCTAATTTTGCGTGGGGTTTCTGAACTTTCTAAAATACTATCGCAAATGGTAAACAAATCTCTATTTTTAGATTGTTTCGCTGAATAACGACAAGCCATAATTAATCTTACGGGATCGTTTTTCAGCTCAGCACTGATTTTAGATACTTCTCGACGTTTTGAACGATCAGATTTTTTAACAAAATCAAGCGTTGGGCGGCCCAAATGTGAAGATGAAACAGAATGCTGCAATACTGTAGCAAAAGGAACAGAAAAATTTGAATTCAACCATTGAACATTATTTAACTCAAATCTCGCTGACATTCTATTTGCAGCTTGAAATTTCGCATCGCGTTTAAATTTGAGAGATCGTATACTCATCTTTAAAGATTTTATGTCTGATTCTGGGATATTTTTAATATCTAAATTCAGTTTCGAAACAATGTAATCAATAGTCGAATCCAAATTATTTTTCATTACAAAGTAAATAATTTCTCTTTTGGTAAATTCCGACATTATATACAATATATTCGAATCCAAGGGAAAAAAAGTCAACAAAAAGAAGTCTGTAATTTTAATAAGATTTTGAAGTGAGGTTAGCACTGGAAAACAAGTGAAGTACAGCGCAGCGCGGCGAAACAACAGACGTACGCGTGTGTAGCGGCACGCTCAACTCAGGCATAGACACGTCAGGATAGGTATTGGCGTTCGGACGCTGACTCTTTCACTCGCGAATTTTATGTTATTTATGAAAACGGGCAAAAGTGGGCACCCCTACCGTAATGTATACACCCAAGTGAACACACTGATATTCAAAATTTTTTGATAAGTAGTGGTATTGCGTGGTATTCTCGATTCAAAGAAGGTACTTTGCCAATTTAATGTTCTAATTTGTTGCTAACATCAATTTTGTAGAACTTTAATTAAAATTTCTTTATTCAATTAACACTTTTTTTAACTTCTACATGTATAGGGGTGAGAACAAAGAAGGAATCGTTAAAAAATAAGTAAAAGATTTATAACTATATTAAATATTTAAGCAAAAAACACAATAAGATTTTTTTCTAAACTTTAAACTTTGCGTGTCTGTCAACAAAGCAGGATTTTATTAATTACCAATTCATTTACGGAAAATATACCTTAAATATCACTGATTACGATGGCCTGACTTTTTTTAACAAATTCGAAAGTTGAAAAATTGGACTTTTGGCCACGAAACCGGGTCTCCTGGCCCACTATGGTTTCCTTTTATACCCTTGCTAAACGCACTTGAAGGATTTTTGGCGCAGATCAATATAAATTGAGTTATTAATAATTTTGACTTTTTTTAAATTAATTTTTTTTTAATCTCGAAAAATATGGATTTCGGAAAAATTACTGTCGAAAAAAGTTTTAAAGCTGTTTGAAACACATATTTTTTATATTTATACTTTTTTTCTAAAATTAATATTTTTCGAGAAAATATTCAAAAATCAATTTTCAGATTTTTTGTTACAAAAAAAAATCAGGAATTTCATTTTTGTCATTTTTGTCGAAAAATATTAATTTAAGGAAAAAAGTATCAATATAAGAAATATGTATCTTTATGAGATCTACAACTTTTGTGAAGAAACTTTTTTTCCCAGAATCAATATTTTTCGAGATTTTGAAAAAAAACTAATTAAAAAAAAGTCTAAATTATTAATAAAATCATTTATATTGATCCGCGCCAAAAATCCTTCTAGTGTGTTCAACCAGCGTCTAAATGGAACCACCTGGGTCAAATATAAAATCAAAATTCTTGGGTGACCTTTCCGGAAGTATAGTATATATAGTATATAGTATATTTTTTGAGTCCCCCCTTCCCCCTCGTAGATTGCCGTAGATTTTTCACTACGGCCCCCCCCCTAAAATCTACGACGGTTTTTCATTATATACTCTCCCCTTTAAATCTATATTTTTCTGCAGAAGGTGTTATTTTATCGTGTATATTTACTTTACGTTTAACACAAATCCATATAATTTACACTACACTAGCAACGCCCTAGTGACATCTGTACTTTAAGTTGGTTTTTGATAACTACAAGTTTCGGAAAGGTTATTTTGCCAAAATTGGTGAGGTGCATTGGAGGGGCGTTAACAAAAGTACCAGCAAAAATTATCCACTCTAAAATAAAAAAGATGAATTTTCATTCGAAATCACCTCACGTGACTTGGACCTTATCCGTAAAAACATCTCCGTGGCTAGACGTAGCGTTCTTCCCACTCTCCCTAAAGAACAAGAACAAGTGTTCAAAAAAGATGAAGGTAAGTGAAAACATCCTATTATTAAAATGGAAATGGTAATGGAAATCTGATATTGTTAATAATAAAGTAGTGGAACCTCTAGTAACAGTTTTTAAAATTCATTTTTAAAATTTCATAATTTATGGATCGAGGAATTTTTATAATTGAACCATAATATATAATTTTCTTCATTGACTCAGTGGAAATGATTTTTCTTCAAAATTTGTTTTTGGGGTATGTGAAAAATTTGTTATATTCTATCAGAATAACCCGTGATTTTTTCAAATCTTTCAAATATCATACATTTGGCCATCAAAGAGAGGTGTGTTTTGTGAATCGAACAGAATATTAAAAATTTTATTAATGCTAATTTTCAAATTTCTTAAAGAATATTCTGAAAGTTTTTCGCTTGCATCTCATCCAGTGGCGCACAGTGGTCAAATCGGATTTTTGTAAATAAATTAAGCTAGAGGTTACAATTTTCAAACCGATTACAAAGTCCTCTTCAAATTGATTCTGTACTAAATTTGAAATATCTTTATGGTAGCCGGATTTTTAAAAAGAATTTTGTTTTAAGAAAGTGACCGAATATGTGTTCTTGAAAATCAAAGTCTCCTATTTAGTTTAGTCTGCTTGTAATTGATCCAGCATGTTAAAATAGTAACATGTCGTAATTAAATATTACTTTGATATGCTTTTCGATGAAATTTTTACGGAATGAGATATCTGGCGCTCGTGAATCCTCAAGAAAGAATTTTTTCTCATTAACTTGTTTTCAACCAATTATCAATTTTTTATATTTGCTCACCAATATCAGTGAGCATTCCTAGACACATTTCACATTGATTTTAAATAGCCAGAATGATGATTCTCAAGTTTCCAAGCGCAGGAATGTTTAAAAGCTAAAAAAAATTATTTGGTAAATTGTATTGTTATGAATAAATTAAACTAACGAACAATCTACATTATGAATTTTTCGTCTCCATAGTACATGTTTGCGTTTCAATTACTTGCTTTTATTGACAATAATATTATACTCAATCATAACAATTCGTGTTTTGAAAGTTTTCATTAACTTTATAAACAGATTATACAAATAAATGCCACGTGTGGACATTTAAAGGTAGAAAGAATACCTTTTTTTTCAATTTGACTTAAGTTATTTGTCATCTCATATTTTAAAATAATTTTCTAACAAATTCTTCAAAAAAACACATAGTAGTGACGTTTAACCTTCCAGCGGGCGCGCTGTCGTAAAATTTAGGACAACTGCGCAAAATATCCCCCCCTACACGTACAACTTATTATTATGCGCTGAGCATCCACCTATTCCAAGATCAGTCTCTCTCTGACCTCTAGGCAGAAGATTGTGCAAAAAATTTTTTTTTATACGTGTCTTTACGTGTAAGTAGATTACGTATCCTGTACTATTTTCTCTGATTTTTTCCACATTTATATCGTTGCATAGTAGGACCGAATGGCGAAAAGCTGGCCAAAAGTATAAACTGTACATAAAATGGGCCCAATTATATTACTCGGGGGTTTTTTGGGTCGCTGATTACGAATCCGATGTCAAAAATTTAGAAAACAAAATGGCGGATCCAATATGGCGGATGAGTATGCTAAATAAATTTTGGATTTTTTTCAAAATTAGTGTAAGGGGGCTTTCAAGGTCGCTGATTACGAATCCGATGTGAAAAAAAAAATGGCGGATCCAATATGGCAGACGAGCAGGCCGTTGCCAATCATTTACGTGTAAGAACCATTCTGCGATCGAGGTGGTCTGTGACAATTGCAAGGATGAGGGTACTGATGTTCACGAATAGCACAATTGAATGTTTGTATCATTTTTTCAAGTATTCCGTCTTTTATTGTTCACAAAAATGTAATCAATTTTGTTTTACAGTACTGCCATACATCATTTTTTTGAATCCTTATAGCAATTTCCCAACATTTGATCAAAGAAAAAACCTTGAATGTTGAAAACATATCCAGGAGATTTAGGAGAGTGACCTGTGCGACTATTTTCAATTTAAAAATTTTATAGCAGATTTACATGGACAGACTTTCGAATTGTTTCGTTAGAAATGGAAGGGGTTGTTTTTGGGAGTTGTTAAATATTATCGTGAGGTTGGAAACATAATATGGGGTTTTGTAAAGATGGCGCTTGTGACTATTCTCCATTTAAAATTTTACATCGGTTTTACTTGACGACATTTTGAAATTGTTTCGTTAAAAGCGATAAGGGTGAATTTTAGGGGTTGCTAAATATTCTTGATGGTTTAAGAGTATAACATGGAGGATTTTGAACGTGTCCTGTGCGACTATTTTCAATTAGAAATTTTTATAGCTGTTTTACAAGGAGACATTTTGGAATTGTTTCGTTAAAAGTGATAGGGGTGAATTTTAGGGGTTGCTAAATAATATTCTTGATGGTTTAAGAATATAACATGGAGGGTTTTGAATGTGCCCTGTGCGACTATTTTCAATTAGAAATTTTTATAGCTGTTTTACATGGACACATTTTGGAATTGTTTCGTTAAAAGTGATAGGGGTTGTTTTTGGGTGTTGTTGAATATTATTTTGAGATTGGAATCATAATATGGGGTTTTGTAAAGATGGAGCTTGTGACTATTCTCCATTTAAAATTTTTACATCGGTTTTACCTGACGACATTTTGAAATTGTTTCGTTAAAAGTGATAGGGGTGAATTTTAGGGGTTGCTCAATATTCTTGATGGTTCAAGAATATAACATGGAGGATTTTGAAGGTGCCCTGCGCGACTATTTTCAATTAGAAATTTTTATAGCTGTTTTACAAGGAGACATTTTGGAATTGTTTCGTTAAAAGTGATAGGGGTTGTTTTTGGGGGTTGTTGAATATTGTTTTGAGATTGGAAACATAATATGGGGTTTTGAGAAGATGGCGCTTGTGACTATTCTCCATTTAAAATTTTACATCGGTTTTACTTGACGAC
>CAKNXH010002187.1:131754-198766 GCA_932178445.1 Andricus quercusramuli | reverse complement strand
CCCGTAAATCCCTTTATTTCTCCGTCTGGGCTATAGAAAGTCAGTCCTACTATTAATGGAATTTCAAAAGCGTGACGGAAACCTGCAAAAAGGGGTTACTTCTCGCGTGAAATTTACTCCGCAAATGCTCAGAAGCGACTGTTTAAGCATGCCTATTTAGTTCATGACATCCCCCATCACCGACCCCGCCCGTAAATCCCTTTATTTCTCCGCCTGGGCTATAAAAAGTCAGTCCTACTATATATGGAACTTCAAAAGCGTGACGGAAACCTGCAAAAAGGGGTTACTTCTCGCGTAATATTCACACCACAAATTCTGGGAGGTGACTGTTCGAGCATACATTTGTTTCTTGACATCCTTCATCACCCATCCTGCCTGTAAAAAACTCCTCCTATCGCTCCGTCTGGGCTTTAGAATTTCAGTCCTACTACTTATGGATCAGATCCTATATCTTAAATTTGTGTCACAAGATTGTCATTATATATAAAAAATCATAATTACAAAAAAGGAACGTACTGCTCAATCTCGCAAATAATTATTTTTACATATCTCGTAACTAATATGAGTAGAAAAAGATGTTTCATGTTGGCCTGAAATACTTCTTTCCATTCAATTCAAAATCGTGCAATTCCAACTCTTCGATTTTCACACGTATGAAGTTGACTACATATGTATGTACGAAATCGATTTTGGAAGCGGCTGTTCTCGGTCGAGCCATCCAAACGATCGGTCGTAAAATCACTCGTCGTTTTCCACTCGGCTTGAGGGCATTTTCGGGCGAATACCCTCATATAAAGTAAGCTAAACTGAATAGCAAGCTGAAATGATGAAGGATTATGGCCAAATCTATCGACATCGAGGATAGATCGTAAAGCAGACGAAAGCCAAAAATTCCTCGTAAACGGTACCAATTTTCACTTACAGTGTGCCAAGAATCCTTCGCGGGTGAATGGTGCTCAAGAAAAGCTCATGTACTGAAGCCATATACTTCAAAAAGTTAAATATAGAAGTGGAAATAAAATGTGGCACATACCAAGCTATTTCAGAAAATGAAACCTTTCCAAAACGCAACAATTTCAAAGCTTTAATACTTCTACATCAATGCATATTTTCAACCCAACCAAAGTAAATCCTTAAATATTTTTTCCCGAATGAGTTTTCCTGTATATGGATATGAAATTATTGATCCTTTTAGACCCTAAGTAAAATTTTACAAAAGTTTTATTCATTTCTATCAAATTTTCTGAATTTTTGTTCTATTCTATCCAATACCCCTTCCCGAGATCCATTCCTATTCTATTGCATCACTTTTTATCACATTCCTGTCTCATCTATCAAAAGATTGTGTCTATTTATGCCCTCAGTTCACTTGTTGCACCCTCAAAAATGCTATCTATTTCTTATCTTCTTTTATCAATTTTTATCCCGTTCCTATTGCCTAGAATTTTTCTCTATTTACCCCGATTGATCAATCTTTACGGGCACTATTCCTCTTTTTAATAACTCCGTCCTCATGTGCCTCGTTTTAACAATCTTTCAGCATACATTAGGGCAGTTCTTATTCATACTTAGTGAAATTTGGATTACACTTAGGAGTCACACAAAGACCATGAAGTTTCCCATTGATTCAAAATGGGAAAAAGTCAGCTTTCTGTAAATGTAATATTTAAACGCGATGATATGTTACAAATAAATCCTTGTCACAGTATATTGTTCAAAATTCGTTAGGAAATGGGAATCAATCATAAATTTTGAAGTAGAATGATTATAAGCTACGCTCATGGATTTTCAAAGAAAACCCCATAAGTGTCGAATTGTAATTTCACGTAATATTACGGTTGATTAACGCTTTTTGAAATTTTTTTTTATAAATATCATAAATCGGTCATTTAATAACTCTAGTAATCCTTGAATTTATTTTTAATTGTTTAAACAATAGTCATTTGTTTGAACATTTTTTTCAGATTGATCATAAAATGAACGTATTCTATGGACCTGATTAGTTCTTCAATCAATGATAATAATAAAGTAATTTGCCTAAATGATTTTACAATTACTTAAATAGTGCCTGTTGGTTCAAGAATATAGTTCATAAAAAAAAAAAATAAACATTTTATCTCACCAAATTTTCGACGGATTTTAATAATACTAGGTCCTAATTTGTTTTCTGAGAATACTCGTAAATGTTTAAACAAATTTAAATTGTACAAGCAATATTAATTTCTTTGAATATTTTTTCTTTGCCAATTTTCGAAAGATTGAATATTCTATAGGTACTGCTATTTATTTCATTTTACTGGTTTTATGGATTTTTCAAAAGTAAAGAGGACAGAATGCATTTTTTGTCATTTTCCCACAGATTTGATTGGTATGAGTTATCTATTTTTTTGGAATGGAATAAGTAAAATAAAACTGAATTAATAGAAAGAACCCAAAAACAAAATTAAATTATTTTTAGTTGAGAAGTCTACTATTATGTTTTTAGTTAAAAATTTATCTAGCTTTGTTAAAAATTCCACTATTTGTTTGAAAATTTAATTATTTTGTTGAGAATGCAACTATTTTGTTAGAAAAAATTTTTTTGGACAAAAATTGAATTACTTGTTTGGAAGTTGAAGTACTTTTTTGAAAATTCATTCTTTTGGCTAGAGATTCATCTTTTGCGTTGAAGATTTAATTTTTTCAGTGTCAGGAAATTAATGTTCTTGGTTGAAGAATCATCTTTCGACTTAAATGATAGACTGTTTTTTTGAAAATTTCTTTTGTTGAAGATTCATATATTTAGTTGAAAATTCATCTCTGTTGTTAAAAATGTAACTATTTTGTTGAGAATACGTCTTTTTTCATAGAAAATTAATCTTTTCAGTTAAAAATTCATCCTTTTTGGTTAAAAATACAACTCACATTTCATGCACAGATGCGAAAATAATTCTGATCAACTGCTTTATCAAAGGATCAACCGTTTTTCTCAAATTCATTATTTTTGGTTTGAAAATGCAACTGTTTGGTAGAAAATTCGTCTTTTTGGCTTGAAAATTTAACAATTTAGTGGATTTTTTTTTCTTTCATGGTTCAAAATTCGGCTTTTTCGTTTGAAAATTCATTTCTTTTGTTAAAAAAATCTAATTTTTTTATTGTGAATTCAACTGTTTTGGCAGAAAATTATTCGGATTTGGTTGAGGATTCAGCTATTTTGTTGAAAATTCGTTTTTTTGGTTGAACTCAACTGTGTTTGATTTCAAAGCATTATAATGTTTTGATAAAATACTATCAATTATTATATCTTTAGTTGAGAATTAATCTATTTCGGTTAAAAATTCATCTATTTTCGTAGAAGGCTAAACTAGTTAGTTGAAAAATAATAAAAATTGTTGTTGAAAATTCAACTCTTTTGTCGAAAGGTGTTGTTTTTGGTTTAGAAATTCATCTCTTTTGGTAAACAAATTTCTGTAGTGGTTTCACCTATTTCTTTTCAAAGTCGTTTTTTCTGGTTGAAAATTTCACTGCTTGATTTAAAGTTGAATTACTTTGTTGAAAATTTAGTTGCTTTTTTGAAGATTCATAATTTCAGTTGAAAATTCATATCGTTTGTTGGAAATTAAACAATTTTCTTCAAGTTCTTTTGTTTTTGTAATAAATTCAAACGTTTTTGTTGAAAACTCAACTATTTGGTAGAAAAGTAAATTTTTTGTCGAAAATTCATCCTATTGGCTTGAAAATTCAACTTTTTCGGCAAATAATTTTCTTTTTGGTGTAAAAATTCATTTTTTCCGGTGAAAAATTTCATCTTTTTGTATAAAAATACAACTGTTTGGTTGAAAAATGTGATTGAAAAATCTTTCTTTGTTGAAAATTCAACTCTTCTTTGGAAAATTGATTATTTAGGTTGAAAAATCAAGTATTGTATTAAAAATTCATCTACTTAATTGAAAATGCAATTTTTTTACTAAAACTTTAGTAATATAAAGTGTTTCAAACTGAATCATACAAAAGGTGTTTTGTCCAAAATTGGAAACATTTTAGGCCATAGAATACGAATAAAATATTTCTTTTCAAATATCACCCCCATAAGTCTGTTTTATGGGGTCCCGAAGAAACCCCATAAATGAAAAAATGGGTTTTGAGAGTTTTTGGCGCTAATTATGATTCTTTCTGATGCTTTCAATTAAAATTGTTTCTAATACATGAAATACTACTTCATACTGATAATGAGATGTTTACAATAATCATTTAAACAATTCATTATTGTTTTTAGCTATTTCATCTTAGAGTAGAGTTGGAGAGTCGCGGTTTTGTTAAAAAAATTTCCACTTTTTGTCGACATGTCAATTAGAGTTGAGTAATACTTAATTAGTATGAACAAATAGAATTTTTTGAACAATTTATTATTATTGTTAATAATATTCTTTTAGAATAATGCTACAAACTATCTTCTCCTATAGTAATGCTAGATAGTTGCGGTTTTTTCTGATTTTTTTAAAACTTCTTGTCAAGTTTTCACTTGGTGGGTTAATAATTAATGCAAATTAGGAACAAATAATGTATATTGAAATTAATTTAATCAAAGAGGCTCTCAGTAGCTACTTCAAGGAAAATTTACATTTATTATGATCCATATAGAAAATTTAAAGAATATTTCAAATATCTTTTTTTATTTGAGGAAAATATATTCATAAAGAAGAAAGAGATAGTTTGAAATATGATTCTCTCTAATGTTCAATCATTATATTTGTTCATAATCAAAAGGTAAATCAAAGTCAAACATTTTAGAAAAAACCGCAACTTTCTAGCACTTATCTAAGAGGATATAGTCATAAACGATAATAAATGGTGTAAACAATTATTATGGTTAATTTGCATTAATTTTCTATCTAGTATTGCTGAACAAGAAGATAACTATAAACCATAATAATTAGTTCAACCAATTATTTTTGCTAAATTATATTTTTCAGAAAAAACCCGCAATTTCTATCATTACTTAAAGAGAATATCATTAAAAATAATAATGGTTTATTTAAACAATTATTTTTGTTAATATTTATTAACTATCACCTCACTCTAATGTTCTATGACTAATTGTAAAGAAAAATATTGAGCTTCAACTCGATTCACCTAAAATTGAGGATTCTTAATAAAATTAACAAAACCGTCTTTTTTCTCATGGGAAATGCGTGTTAAACCTTATGGGGCTTGCGCCACCTCTAAATATCATTTTTTCCGGAACAAAAAAAAATAGATTAATTTTTTTTGTAGACTCGAACGAATTTCCGGGCGATATGCATGAAGATTCGAAAACAAAATTTTCCAATACATTTTTGGAACACCCTAAGCTAAATTGTGTAAGCTTGTAATAATGTGGAGCAGAAATGGACAGAATTCTCAAGTTTGAATGTCCTTCCTTTGGATCTGATGGCAGGCAGTAGCAATTAGAGCAAACCTTTGCTTAGCTCGTAATTAGGGTTAATCGTTTCACTCCTAACGAGCCGCCTGGCAGCTTTGATTTCGCTTCGCGATTTCCACGAGATTCCCATTCCATGCGTGAGCTTTCCCCATACACCCCATACAAATGTGCTTACTGCTACACAGACGAAATTCCATGTTTACTGACATGTTCCTCCCTGTCCAGATAGTCCATGTAAGGTCGTTATTTGCTTCGTGCATAAGAGGTCGTCCATAAAAAAATTACCAATTTTGGGATTATTTCACCACCACCTCCCCCACCCTCCCCCCTACCGAAAGTGACGTAGTCGTTTGCTGATCAAAATGGACAAATTTTTTGGAAAACAGTTGAATTTTCAACCTAAAAACATTCATTTTCAATCAAATGGTCCAAAACTCAAACAAAAAAGATTTCACATACACCAAAAATGGTAAATTTTTTTAGTCGAAAAGACGAAATTTTTAGAAGACAGATGAATTGAAAAAAATCACTTTTAACCAAGAAAAATGACTTTTCAATAAAACAGTTGAATTTTAGATTTAAAAAATGTCTTTAACATAATAGTTGAATTTTTAGTCAAATAGCTGATTTTCAACCTACAAAAGTGAATTTACGATCAAGTAGTTGGATTTTCAACCAAAAAGATTAATTAATAAGATGCTAATTGCTTTTTGTCCAGTTGGCCAGTTGGTTCTCAACAAAATAGTTGAATTTTTAACCAGATAGCTGTTTTTTAAGCTACAAAGGTAAATTTTCAACCACTTGAATTCAATCAAAGAAGACGAATTTAAAAAAAAATTGAATCCTCAACCTAATAGACGACCTTCTGAGAAACCTGATTAATGTTCTGCAAAAGAAAAAACGAATTTTCAACAAAATACATGAGCTTCCTAATAAATAGTTAAATGTTTCAATGAATAGTTTTATTTTTAACCTAAGAGTAGAATTTTCATACAAAAATTTCAACAAAACAGTTAATTTCTAACAAAATACATAAATTTGTTTACAAATAGTTACATTTTTAAATAAATAGTTTAATTTTTAACTGAAGAGTAACATTTTCAAAAGAAAATGAAAATTTTTCTACACAAAAGTTAATTTTCAATGAAATAGTTCAATTTTCTATCAAATGATCTTCATTTTCAATCCAACAATACGAATTTTCTACAAAACATTTGAATTTTGTACCCGGAAATATGAACTTTCACCAAAAAGGTGTTTTCACAAGGAAATAGTGAAATTTTCAACTAAAGTTATGAATCTTCATTCAAAAAAACAGGAATTTTTTACAAAACAGTTGAGTTTTCTACCCGAAGAAATATCAATTCAGAAGCAAATAATGGAATTTTCGACTAAAATTTTGAATCTCCAATCAAGCATTCTCAACAAGAAAATATCAATTTTCAACAAAAAATGGAACAGTTACATTTTCAGTTGAAAAAAAAAAAATTTTTTGACCAGACAAAATGTGTAATTTTCATCAAAATAGTTTGAATTATTTTTATTTCCTCTTCTAGAACGATTGTCAAATATCACAAAAAGTCTCAATTAATGAATGGGCACTCACATGATGGACATCATTTGCGTAGTGATCAACTACATTGTTATGAACAAATTAAGTCAACAAATAAATAACGTAATGGTTTGTTGAAGAAAAAAACTGTTTTGGACTAAAGTTCCTATATTTTATCTCTAGCGCAACATTGAATGATGAACATGTATGTAATTTATGAAATGATTATTGTTATTAAAAATTATTATAAAAAAATTAGTAGATTCTCATTTTTCTGTAAATTCCATCCCTTTTTCAGTTTTTTTGCTTGATATGCTCATAAAAGTTGCAAATTCTTATCACCAGTTGTTAAAGTATGATAACAGTTTTTTTATAAACAAACTGGTTAAACAAAAGAAAATTTTTGGCATTTTTGTGCATAATTATCATTTTTCCACGCGAGTTTGCCTCTAAATGCGTTAACAGAGAGGCTGAACTGCAGGGAATTGATAGGTATTAACAATGTTCATTTTTCATAAACAAACTGTATAAACAAAAGAAAAATTTCAGCATTTTCGCGCAGAATATTTCGTCTTTTACGCAAGTCAGCCTCCAAATGCGTTACCTGAGAGGTCTAAGTGCAAAACTTTGTTCATTTATAACAATTGCCATTGTTATAAACAAATTTTATTTGAAATAGCACATCTTTTTGTTGAAAATTGGAATCCCTTACTTCCATAAAGCATTATAATAAACAAAACCCCATTTTTAGTATTGCATTAAAGGGATTTAATTTTTTCACAACACTTTGAAAAATGCATTTTGCTTATTATGTTTGTTTATGCAAACAGAGAAGCTTGATCGAAGTCAAGTATTCGTAGAGATCTTAATTCATTAAGTCATTCCAAAGTGAAGAAGTCGAATAAAATATACTTTTTTCACTGAAATGGTAATGCAATATTATATGTATCTTTTTGATCTTTGATTATAACATTTGTTTATAGAATTGAAGAATTTAAATGCGAAATTCAGAGTTGATCAGAAACTGAACAAAGGAAAAAATAGGGAGGAAAAAAGAAAAGAGACAACCAAATCACCACACTCTCTTTTTCTTATTCTTTATTCTTCTTTAGGCTTCTTTAGGCTTCCTAATCAGGGAAATTTTTAATAGGAAACTACTAGAAAATATTTCTATCATATGCTGATAATAATTAAAAATGTGTTGATCTTTAATATTTTTACAAGCTTTTATACAGATTTTTAATTGTTTAAATAAGAATACCCAAAACTCCAGAAATATTACTCTTTCTTATGAGAATTTAAAAAAAGCAATCAACAGCATTATTTTTTTTTCAATTACAGTATGGATGAGAGGAGCTGCGGGGCGATGTGCGGTGTTCAATCAGGCGTGACAAGACAAGAGCGTTGCGGTAAGGCGCTGTATACACTAAAGGTCTGCCGGTGTAACTGCGTGATGACGTTGCGTCAGTTCACTGGAAGCGGGAAGCACACACGTTTGCATAGGATGATGAATCGAATTATCCCGTTCGATCAAATCAGCCTGTCTTTAACATTGACAATAGCGCCATCTTACACGCGAAGTAATGTCTTGAAGTTATTGAAGCAATGTTCAATAAAAAGAGCAGTGAATATCAATTCATTTCAATCAAAAATGACAAACTTCGGTTTGAAATTATTATTTACTATAAGATTTCTTGTTAATAGTGAACTGAAATTCAAATTTCTTCTGAATAGCTCCAAATTGGTGGCGCTGTCGTAGCTACCCAGTAGGCGTATTCGACAAAGAAAACAACGTAGAAGAAGAATTGGATAGACAGAGAGAGTATGATCGTTTTGAAAACTTATCATTGAAACACAATTGGATCTTCTCTGCCTACCTCATACGACAGAAAGAGAGATTTTGAAAACTGTGTTTTTCGTGAACAGTTAAGCTAATATTGATGAAAGTAAGTGATTTTCTGTTAAATAACTTGTTCGTATCTCATTTTTAACTGTATCAGCAAATTTTCTTTCACATTTCCGTTAAATATTCAGTTTACCCTTGTCTCCGTAATAGAAAAACAATGTTCAAAATATTTTTCATTACGCAGGAAAATCCACCGGAAAGTGTTCATACGCCCCTGACTGTTTACGTTCGGAGACCCTGGATTTAATTTCACCGTCAGTCCCAAAGCCGGCACACAATCCAGGATTCATTGCAATCGTATTATTTCCCTCTCTCTTTATGTGCATTTCCATGAATCGATCTTTGAAAGAGGCACCCTAAAATAAGCCGAAAATCCACCCCTTTTTTGCGCTCAACGTAGTTTTTGAAGGAAAGAACATAAATTGACGCAACAAAGCTCAAAATAATCTATGAGAGGGTGGAAAATATGTCATAAAGAAGAACATGTATACAATATGTTTGGATTATTTTTTTCGTCCATAGATAAAATCAATTAATGTACGTGTATAATAAATACGTTAATTCTACTTACTTAACACCATTTCAAACATTAATAACCGAAGAACTACCCCGATCAGAAGGTGGAAAGTATTTCATGACCAAAAACCCAATTAGGGGTAGTTTTTCAATTTTCCAGTTCTAAAAGTGGTTGCAAGGTTAAAATAATGACAAACCCGGTTACAGAATGCATTGAAGATTATTTTGAGCTTTGTTGCATCAATTTATGTTCTTTCCTTCAAAAACTACGTTGGACGCAAAAAAAGGGGCGGTTTTCGGGGTCCCTCTTTGTTTAACTGTCAATCTGTGTGAAATTCTTGATGAAAATAGAATTTAAAAAAATTCCAGTTCAATCTATGATGAAAAACTTATCCTTCTGTTGTCTTTGTTCTTGAATCCAATGAGAGGGGAATTATCCTGAATCTCAAATTCACATCTACATTTTTAATCAACATGAGCATACGGTAAAACTATTTGCTAGTAGTTTCAAATCAAAAATGTCACTGATGAGGAAGCCTAAAAGACTTCGAAACATGTTGGATCTTAGTAGCCTGAAAAAGGTGGATAAGGAATAAGGAAAAGAGGTGGTTTGGTTGTCTCTTTTCTTTTTTTCTCCTTCTTTTTTCCTTTGTAATGTATGACTATCTCAACTGAACCGATTACACTGCTGCTTAGAAACATATCTTTCTGATTTTAACACCTTTCGTGAAATTATGTTACACAGATTGACTTTCTGGAGTATATGTTTTTTTAAAAAACTAATTTTGGAAAACATACTTCCTTTTAAGCCTTCTTATGCAATTTTGTTATACAATTTGAAGTTTTCAGGTATATGTTTTTTAAGATTTCCTCTTCAATATTTTCACAGAAAAAACTAAGAGTAATCTTTACCCTGATTCTTAAGTAAAGATTAACTGCAACAAAAATTACCCCATGTGGGTAAACTTTCCTGACGTCTCGGTATTTTTTTGCTTTTACCCAAGTTTGTAAGGAACTTTTGACAGCTCTAACGATTCGGCAAGTCAGCCTCTATGAAGCCGTACTTATCCGATTTGCCTGTTACAATAACCATCAGCTAACTTCACTTCAGCGATCAAAGCTAGTGGCATCCCATTTTCAAGACGGTGGTGACAACTTTTATGAGAACAAAAGACAGTTTCTGCCCATCGTGGGTAATATTTGTGTTTCACCAATACGAACAGGTAAAAATACGAGGTTACCTGCAACACTATTTACCCTAAGTTTTTTCTGTGTTGATGATTTAGAGGCATGAAATAATATTTTGGTGTACGTCTTATGACCTAGACAATTGAGTTCGAGACAAGCCAAAAAGCTCCCAAGGCCTCTGTGTATCACCACTAATCCATTTAAATTTGATAAAATTATTATATTATCTATCTTTATAATATTTATTTGTTATGCATTAACTTCCGAATTATTAATTTAAAAATCAGTTGTTACAAAATCACAAATTTTATCCGTTGTAAATTTTCAATCCTTAGCAGATGTCAACTGTTTGGTCCAATATTTAGATGGTGAGACGGAACATATAATTACTTAATATATTCCGTTTTCTGCTAAAAAAGGGGTCAGGATAAGCCCCGCTTTAACGTATTATGTCAATATACGTATATGGAAATACATTCTGAGTTTCTTCAGTTGTGTGAGTGACGAACAGAGCGATAGCTGATGTATTTGAATTCCAATTTCTCTATCTCTGATTGCTAACGTCTATCCAATTCATGTTAAACTCTCGTTAACGTAAGAAGTGTCAAAAGTTCATGGTTGCCAAAAGGATTTATTTCAAATAAAGCACGATAACTATTCTTACTTCAATCTCTTATTAAAGAAATAAAAGTAGAATGAAATTTTAATTTTTGTCCCCATCAGAATTTTTGTATCATCGTCATTTATGACTAATATTTTGAAACAATTATTATCAGGAAAACCGTGTGTATGATTCGTTGGAGGTATCAAGTATCTTCTCTCGCTGTCTGCATCATTTACGGGTCTTCCTTGTGCTTTGCTTTTTTTATACTTTTTTGACGAATGGAGTATGGTTGTATTTTCTTTTTCACATAGTGAAAAGGATGGTGACCAAAAATAGGATATGGTTGAATTTTCACTTTTCATATAATGAAAAGAAAGGTTAACGGAAATGGGATATGGTTGTATGTTCACTTTTGACATACTTAAAAGAACAACTACTGGAAAAGGGTTGTGAGGGTATGCTCTAACTGCTGGAAATGGGATAAGATTGTATTTTCACTATTCACATAATGAAAAGAACGGATACTGGAAAATGGGTAGGGATGTGTTCTTACTACTGAAATTAGTTATGGTTGTTTTCTCACTTTCCATGTAATGAAAAGAAAGGTTATCGGAAATGGGATATGGTTGCATTTTCACTTCTCACATAATACAAAGAAAGTTTAACGGAAATGGGATATGGTTACATTTTCCCTTTTCACGCAAGGAAAAAAACGGAAATTAATGAGATGGGGTTGTATCTGCATTTTTCACATAAGGAAAAGAATAGCTAATGGAAAAGGGGCAAGAGTATATTCTAACTACTGGAAATGGGATACGGTTGTATTTTCACTTTTCACATAATGAAAAGAACGGCTACTGGAAATAGGGTATAGTTGTATTTTCACTTTTCACATGATGAATAGGAAGGTTATCGGCAATGGGATATAGTTGCATTTTCACTTTTCACATAATGAAAAGAAAGGTTAACGGAAATGGGATATGGTTACATTTTCACTTATCACACAAGGAGAATAAAGGTTAACGAAATTAATGAGATAGTTACTGGAAAAGCGGTCAGGGTGTGTTCTAACTACTGGAAATGGGATATGGTCGTATTTTCATTTTTCAAATAATGAAAGTAAAAATTACCCGAAATGGGATATGGTAGTATTCACACTCATTACATCATGAGAAGAAAGCTTGAGGGAAATGGGATAAAGTTACATTTTCACTTTTCACATAATGAAAAGAAACATAAACGAAAATGAGATATGGTTGTATGTTCACTTTCCACATAATGAAGAGAATGGCGTCTGGAAAAGGAGTAAGGGTGTATTTTTACTACCTGACTGAATCTTCACTTTTTACATGATGAAAGAAGAGGCTGCTGGAAAAGGGGTAAGGGTGTGTTCTTACTCAGCCCTATCTTTTTTCAGATAGAGACCCTTTGGCAAAAGACACGTTACATCCAAAAATGTCCCATTTTTTCTACCCTTCGGGTTGGAAGGGAATTCTGGAAATGGGGTATGGTTGTATTTTCACTTTTTACATGATGAAAAGAACGTCTACTGGAAAAGGGGTAAAGTTGTGTTCTTACTCAGCCCTATCTTTCTTTTAGATATAGACCCGTTAACAAAACGCGCTACATCCTAGATTCCTAGAATGCTCCTTTTCTTCTGCCCTTCAGATTTGAGAGGGACTACTGGAAATGGGGTGTGGTTGCGTTTTCAATTTTCACATAATGAAAAGAACGGATACTGGCAAAGGAATATGGGTTCAAGCCTATACAGCCCTATCTTTTTCATATATAGACCCTTTATCAAAAAAAACGTTGCATCCTAGAATGTACCTACTATTGGAAACGGGGTAAGGTTGCATTTTCACTTTTTACATGATGAAAAAAGGCTACTGGAAAAGGGGCAATGGTCAGTTCCTACTCAGTCCTCTCTTCTTCCAGGTACAGCTACTTTAACAAAACGCGCTACACGCTATCGCTATAGTCAGGAATATAACATCTTTTCACATATATTTCATTGATTCTGTAATGTTCCACGCAAATCAGTCAATAATTGACCGAGATATCCTATACTGGTAGGAAAATCGATTTTTAGTGTAACATTTTCGTGGTTATAGGTAACTGTGATTCACAGGTGTGAAAATCCTAATACGCCTGTCTATGACACTCTATCATTACCAGAATTTGAGAAAAAATCATGCCACTATGTTACTTCTATCAAATGTTACAATGAAACATGGAGAACAAAAAAAAATGAAAACACATAAGCCTTTATTTTGCTGCGCGTATTCGATTAAAAAGTGCCAAAAATAAAAGTCGACAGAAAGAACCGTTAAGAAAGTACCTGAGTTAGTTCGTTAATTCCCCTTTGTTCAGCAAGAAAATCGAAATCTCTCGAATCGAATTGCAATCTTGTAGAATCTTGGCAGTAACCAAAGAAAGTCATTGTTCCCAAGGCGATGAGGCTGAGTTTGCTATTAAAATACGCTTCTGCTCTTCTAGAAGAGAAAAGGAAAGTCGAGGAAGAAAGTGATGAAAAAAGTAAAAAAAAAGGTGATGACAGAAGAAAGGAAACGAGGAGGAAAAAGAGGCCTGGGTCCTTCCTATCCACGTGATGAATGCCATCTCCCTGGGCAAGGCGATAAAAACACCTGGAAAACTCATTTTCCCACTATCCTGATTCTTATTTTCCTCGGCCAAGGAAAATCGAGTTTCACATGCGACAGTTAACCAGCCTCTTTCCCTCCGTACATTATTGTATATGGCCCTCTATTGAAACTTTTTTTTCACCTTTCGTATACTCGATTGAAAATAAAAACTCATCAAGATTGATATTATACTTTCAAATTTTCTTCTACACTTGCATGCAATATTGCAGACATTATCGTCAAGTTTCAAGAAGAAGATGTCTTGCTTGATGGCAGAATGTAACTTGAATTATGCAAACTACAATGTAAAGTAGAGGGGGAATATAAATTCGGATAACAATTTTTTGAAATGCTTAAAAAAAATTAGTTTAAAAAAATGTTCTTGAAGAATTTTGTCCTGTTTTCAAGCAACTTCTCCTTTTTTTTAATGCGAACTGAATTCGTTTCGTTGGAAATTTATCTGTTTGAGTAAAAATACTATTCTTTCGTAGAAAATTCAACATTTGGTTAAAAATTACTTTTTGGTTAAAATATCAACTATTATATTCTTTGTTGAGAATTAATATTTTTTGATTGAAAATTCGACTACTTAGTTGAAAGTTAAACTTCTTTGTTGGAAGTTCTTTTTTTAAAGATTCATCATTTTAGTTGCAAATTCTATTATTTTGTTTAAAATTGTACTACTTTTTTTAGAACATTCAACTATTTTGTTGAAATTAACTTCTAGATTGAAAAAGAACTGTTTGGTTGAAATACCATTTTTTACATTTGTTATTACGAATTAATCTGTTCAGTTGAATTCGACTACTTTTGATTCAAAATTAGAAATCTTTTTTCTTTTTAACTATTACAATTTTTCGTTATTAATGATTATTTTTTAATTGCAAATTCAAGTAGTTGGTTGAAACTTGAACTTCTTTGTTGAAAGTACATTTTTTTAAGATTCATATTCTTAGTTCAAAATTCAACTATATATTTTGTCAAAAATTTAATTATTTTGTTGAAAATTCCATTATCTTATTAAAAATTTATCTTTCTGTTCAAGAACTCAAATGTTTTATTGAGAGTTGGTCTTTTTGAATTAAAAATTTATTCTTCGAGGTTGAAAATTCAACTGCCTTCTAAAAAATTCGTCTTTTTGCTTTAAACGTTTGACTATTTAGTAAAAAATGTAACTGTTTTTGGTGGAAATTATACAATACTTTACCACTATTTTGTTGAAAGTTCATCTTTTCGGACTTGAAAGTTAACTGTTTACTAAAAAATTCGACTTTTCAGCTTGAAAGCTTAGCATTGTATTCAATATGATGCCTATAAAACACTTTCATTTAAACAGTCTATTCTCCTATTATTTTCCCATTTTCGTGAAAAATGACCCTATTTCCCCTGCTTTGAAAGTATTTTGTGTTGTGAGGTATGTTAAATTATTATTTTGGTATGTTTTGTATGTTATTCAAAGCACGTTTTTTTCTCATCAAATTAAATTGAAGAAGGAAATTTTATTTAAAATGAGAGGGGTGGAGGTTGGTTTTCGTATATGGGGCATAATTTCTGAAGTGTACCCACCTCAAAAATGAAAGTAGTCCGATCGGGCTAAAAATTGGCCTAATTGTAGTCCTATGAGATAGTACTCCTCACACCAAAAATTAATTCATTTTGATGATTATTTATCAAAGTGGAGGGGGTACAATTTATAGGGTTTTCAAGCAAAGCCTTACTTTCAAACGTTTGTAACTTTTGTCCTGTTGCCTGAAACAAAATTTCACGTTCAGTATTTTCGATAGATTTTTTCACAAACTTTCTGTTTGTGATAACGATTTTCAAAAAAAGTCAAAATTTCACCCGAATTTTTGAAAATCAAAAATAAATTTGACTTTTTTTCAAATTGCGGCACTTTTTTTTTTCTTCAAAATAGTTTTAAAAGAAAGCTGAGATTTTTTCCTATGAGACCTCCAATTTTCAGAGTGGAAAATTCATTCGTCTTTGAGTAATAGAACGATACGTAAACAAGATGCCGTGATAGGGTGAGTGGCGCGCGATTTCCCTCAGTGCGCTCACGCCGAGGATCTTTGTGCAACGCTTCAGTGCCAGTTTTTTAACTTAAGTAATATTATATGCTACTAGAATAACTGCTCTCTGCATTGCCAGGATGAACTAACAAGGCCTGCATTACGGGCAGTGTAAAATTGATTGGGAATATGCTTTATAAATTATAAGTGAGAATATACATCTTTTGAATTTACTCGAGCATTTTTCACTTTCTACTTCTGCCACTAGATGGCTGTCATCCAGTAGATGGTTGTGATTCTCACAAGAGAAGATAATTTTTAACAGTATAAGATACTGGAATTTAATATTCCTATTTTACTCGCAGATTTTATCTGAAATTGAGTTTATCAAAGCAGGTTTGTACTTAAAATTATTTTATTCTTTTTTCCCCCATTCTTATTCTCCATTATCTATTATTCCTAAAATTGTATTTTTGGAAATATCGTCTTTGGTTATTCTTATCTAAGATTCTCTTCGAATTTGAAAACAATACTTTTTGCACGATGCCCTCTGAAAAAGTGATTAAAATTTGGAAGAGTAGATGTATTAATCCTTTTCAAAAAGTGCGGCATAAATCAACTAAGCTTAAACTCCGTTGTGTTTCCCAGGACTTTCGTTCGAAATTCCCTACATTTCCAGAAGGAGCTCCAATTTGCAGTTCATGTAGATAACAACTCATCAACTCAGCGGGAATATCATCCTTGAACTCTGGAAATGTTGCAGAGCCTTCTGGTAGAGATCAGGTAGATACTGAGGACCATGGAATGATTTCTGACGATGATGAAGATCAGCTCTATGACATCGAAGAAGATTTAGATGTCTTAGACACCAAGTTGCAGTGTGAAAACAAATATCATGAAGCTGGTGTTGAAGTACTTGGTCAAATCATCGAAAAATTCAATGCCTCTAAAGATCTTGAAGAACAATTTCAACTTCTTTCGCTTGCCCCAAAATCTTGGGGACGAAAAAATCGATGCAGGTGTTCAATACATCAGAGCGAAAAGCAAGGAACGTCAAAAAATTAGTTGCGGAGCATGGAATTCTGACGCTTCCGAATCCAAAAAGAGGAAGAGCATTGACACCTGAAACTGAAACTATAGGTTACTACTGTGTAACCTCAACGAGTTATATGCTCAATTCACGTCAGAATACGTAGGCCTGAAGATCAGCATTTCGAAATTCACAAAACTCAGACCTCGTCATTGTGTTCTAGCAGGAAGTAGTGGCACACATAATGTGTGCGTTTGCGTGCATCACGAGAATGTCAAGTTGATGTTGAATGAAATAAATATTCAACATTTAACAAAGGATACTGACATGGTGCTCACAAATTATCACGACTGCCTGCATGCTATTGTATGTCCTGACTCTTCAAGTTCCTGTCATTTAGGAAAGTGTGAAAACTGTCCAGGTACTGCAAACTTGAAAGATAACATCACAAAAGCTTTTGATGAACATTGTATTAATGAAGTGAGGTTTGAAATTTGGCTACAGACCGACAGATGTACTCTAAAGACTCTGGTAATGGATACTGATGAATTCGTAGATGATTTCTGTGAGAGGCTGTTGAAATTAAAAACTCATCACTTCATTTCAAAGGAGCAATCATCTTTTTTTCAAAAACCTGAAGGAAAATTTATTGCCTGGGGAGTTTTTGATTTGCTTCGATTTCGCTGAGAATTACGCCTTCATAATTCAGAATGCAGCGCAATCATTCCACTGGAATAACGACCGAGCTACAATATTCACTGTCGTGATTTATTATAAAACAGATGGAGAGCTCAAGCACGTAAGCATGGCAATCATATCTGATAACTTAGCTCATGACACGGTGGCTGTTCACGAGTATCAGAAGATAATAGTAGATTACTTGAAAACTCATTTCAGGCCAAAGAAAATCTACTATTTCACTGATGGTGCAGGGCAACATTTTAAAAATAAGAGTAGCTTTATTAATCTCCAAGCCCATGAAGAAGATTTTGGTATC
Organism: Andricus quercusramuli; assembly: GCA_932178445.1. Classification (NCBI taxonomy): domain Eukaryota; kingdom Metazoa; phylum Arthropoda; class Insecta; order Hymenoptera; family Cynipidae; genus Andricus; species Andricus quercusramuli. The sequence goes on along the minus strand of CAKNXH010002187.1, from coordinate 180,918 downwards.
CAAGCTGAATGGCACTTCCATGGTACATCTCACGGTAAGGGTGCATGTGATGGTATTGGAGCGAATATAAAGAGACAAGCAGCACGATCAAGCTTACAATGTTCTCCGAAACATCACATACTCACTCCCCATGCTTTTTTTCAGTGGGCAAAGAGTAACTGTAAGGAAACCGAAATTTTTTTCAGCAGCAAAGAAAATCATGCCTTAGCTACCGAGTTACTGAAAGCCAGATTTGACAAAGCTGTCACGATACCAGGTACATTACAGTACCACGCTTTCATTCCCACTCAAGATGGAAAACTTCAACTCAAGAAGTTTTCTTCGTCTGAGAAATACGACATCTTCTCGAATGGCAAAAAACAGAAACCGCAAAAGAGGCCTGCAAAGAAAACAACTGTTGAAACTATCGCCAAAAAATCGAACAGGAAGACACATAATATTACCATATAATATTACTTAACTTTAAAAAGTGGCTCCTAAGCGTTGCACAAAGATCCTCGGCTTGAGCGCACTAGGGGCAATAGCGCGATACGCCTTATCACGGAATCTTGTTTACGTATCGTTCTATTACTCGAAGACGAATAAATTTGCCACTCTGAAAATTGGAGGTCTCATAGGAAAAAATCTCAGCTTTCTTTTAAAACTATTTTGAAGAAAAAAAAAGTGCCGCAATTTGAAAAAAAGTCAAATTTATTTTTGATTTTCGAAAATTCGGGTCAAATTTTGACTTTTTTTGGAAATAGTTATCATCACCAGAAATTTTGTGAAAAAATCTATCGAAAATATTCGAGGTGAAATTTTGTTTCAGGCAACAGGACAAAAGTTACAAACGTTTGAAAGTAAGGCTTTGCTTGAAAACCCCGTAAATTGTACCCCCTCCACTTTGAGAAATAATCATCAAAATAAATTAATTTTTGGGGTGAGGAGTACTATCTAATAGGACTACAATTAGGCCAATTTTTAGCCCGATCGGACAACTTTCATTTTTGAGGTGGGTACACTTCAGAAATTATGCCCCATATGTGAATTCATCCTCTCGGATTCAAGCTTTGTGTGATGATCGCTGACGAAGAAGATGTAACATTTTTTTTTTCTAGCCGGGGATTGATTTTGTTTTATATATGAATTTTTAGTAATAGTAACGTTGTATTTCAAACTCATCTTGATGATATTGATTATTAAAAAAAAAAAATTCGTTCAATTTTCGTTTACTGTGTCCTGTTCTGTAAACTGTGACCAACAATATATGTATATTGATCCCAATACTGGCAGGACATTCAAAATAGCCCTAACCATTCTACAATTGAACTTGATGAAAATACATATTTAGAATTAAATCATAATGAAGAGGAAATCAATGAATTGTCGATTGATTCAAGGAAGATATGATTTCAAAGTAGCCATAACAAGATTATAGCGGATTCTTCTTCTTCTTGAAAAGAAAACTCATAAGCCAAAACTTACTCGCACAAAGAGGTCTTTATGATTGAATAAAATTCAAAGTTGTTACGAGTTTTATGGTGGCTTATTTTGTGACATATACGATAATTATTCAAACTAAGCAAATGCAATACTTTTTGAAAATACTTTATATTCATTTAGATGCTGAGACATGAAATCCTGCACAACGAGGTCTCCATGATTAAATGTAGTGCAAAATCGTTACGGCAAATTACATAGGCCCCTTTTTATAATTAATTCTCATTTTCTTCTAAGCTCACGTTTACTATCCAAATTCTAGAGTGAATTCTGGAGTGCAAAGTCGTTATCGTAGGAAAATTGAAACTGAATCTAATTTTAAAATAGCTATAACAAGGAGAAATATATTTATTGATATAACATTTCTGTGAGTAATGGATTGAAATATTTGGTTTGGACAATCAATAATAATATAACTAATTTTTGGTTAACGAGGCACTTTTTCTTATATTAATAAACCCCTGTTATGTAAAAACCACCCCTAAGAGACTTTTTTTTTGTTTAGCAGGTAATTTCAATGATGATACTTATAACAGAACTGTTTAAAGCATTTTTATTTAGGTTCGGGCACGTACATTAGGGTGGTCCAAAAATGCATTGCAAAATTTTTTTCACCGTAGAGGGCAAGCCCCCCCCCCCTAAAGAAAAAAAATTTTCCATTTCCAGAGAAAAAAAATCCCATTTAATTAACATGGGGAAATTTTGGATTTTCGAAAACTTAACTCATACTTCAGGGTTTAATCGAAACGGGCCAAACTTTTTAGGGATTGTAGAGAAGTACCTATGAAATAAAATCATACTGATAACTTTTTTTTTAACCCATCCTTACCTCCCCCCCCCCCACAGCGCCCCAAATATGACCCCAAAATCTAAAAACTACGTTTTTACGTATTATTGTTATTTTTTAGCAATTTTCGTCGTCTTTTTCATATAAATAATTACTAATGGACAATTTGAATATTTCCCATGACTTTTTAAACGATTTTTAATATTTTAAACAAATATAACTTATTTAAACAATTATTTATTCCCAAAAAATGTAAAAAAAATCGTATTTTCTGATTGAAATGTAATATTTTGGCATTGTTTGGAGTAGTAATTCTCTTAAAAAATATTATGTGATTATTTAAACAATTACTTATTGCTTCTTCTCTGAATTTCTAAACATTGACACAGAGATGTCCAGTTTTTTCTCAAATTGGTATCCTATGCTACTTTTTGTTAAATAATTATATAATTTTGACACATTTCTTCAAATGTTTAGTAAATTTCTATTTGTTTAAACAATTTTTATTTGCTTAAGCATTTTTTTTCGATAACTTTAAACGAATAAAATAAAATACATATAATTACTTTTCTGACTGTGTAGTGTATAAAAAAACATTTTAACCATTATTTAATTGTTTAAACAAATACAATGTGTTTAAACAATTACTCTTTCAAAAATATTTTTCAAATCGTATTTTCTGAATTAAACATAATATTGAATGATTTCAAGGAGTAATAAGTTCTGCTAAAAACTTCATGTTATTGTTTATACAATTAATTATTGTTTTTTTTTCAAATTGAGTATTGATGGTTTACATCTTCTTTGGCGCATTATCAAATAAATCATCAAAGTCATAATAAAATTAGAATTATAAAAGTGTATTTATCATTGCTTTCTTCATATTTCTTCATAATTAGACTGCATATGTAATGGATTTAGATTATATTTCATTATAGCATTTTAAAGTCTTATGAATATCAATCTGACATTCTGGAAGACACAAAAAATATATATTAAAATATACTTACGAGAATAATTCCATGTTTAATATTTTATATTATTGATCGACATTTTTTAATAGAAAACTGCTGGAAATAATAAAAATTGTTTAAACAATAACAGGACGTTTTTAACAAGAATTAATACTCCTCGGAATCATTCAATATTATGCTTAATTCAGAAAATACGATTTAAAAAATATTGTTGGAAAAATAATTGTTCAAACAAATTATATTTATTTGAACAATTAAAAAATTGTTAATATATTCTTCCTATACACTACACAGGCAGAAAAATAATTATTTGTATTTTATTTTATTTCTCTAAAGTTATCGAAAAAAACTGCTTAAGCAAATCAAGATTGTTTAAACAAATAGAAATTTATCAAAAAATAAAAGATAAGTATAAAAATTATATAATTATTCAACAAAAAGTAGCATAGGATACCAATTTGAGAAAAAACTGGACATCTCTGGGTCCAGTTTTAGAAATTTTGAGAATAAACAATAAGTAATCGCTTAAATAATTACATAATGTTTTTTTTTAAATCACTGCTCCAAACAATGACAAACTATTACAACTCAATCAGAAAATATGATTTTTTAAAAATTTTTTGGGAATAAATAATTGTTTAAATAAGTTACGTTTGTTTGAACAATTTAAAATTATTTAAAAAGTTATGGGAAATATTTAAAATGTCCATTAGTAATTATTGGTATGAAAAAGACGACGGAAATTGCTAAAAAGTAACAAAAATACGTGAAAATGTAGTTTTTTTATTTTTGGGTCATATTTGGGGCGCTGTGGGGGTTTGACAAGTTTCGATCAAACCCTGAAGTATGAGTTCAATTTTTGGAAAATCCAAAATTTCCCCATGTTAATTGAATGGGATTTTGAAGTGCCCGGTGGCACGCGTTCATCTTCGAATTTCAAAAAAAAAAAAAAATTAGGAATTTTTTTTCCCCGGAAATGGAAACTTTTTGGGAGGGACTTGCTCTGTAGCTCGAAAAGCAATTTTTTGACATAAATATTGTATGTCACAACTTGGGTGTATGATATGATAAAGGCACTATCATTTTGGCATTCGTAATAATAACTGCGCATTTATAAAATTATGAGGCATGTATATGAACCGAAAGAAAAGAACATTTGTTCAGTTACAAATTTGCTTGTGTTTCTATCGTGTAAAGTATTACTACATAAAATGATAATCAATTCGTTAAATATAATATCGTTATTGTCAATATCGTTCAATGCGGAAAAACTCGGCATTAAGCCTTCAGAAATAACACCTCAGGAGGTGCATCTCCACGATGTCATAGAGGATATTATGAGGAGAAATATGTTTGATTCTTAATTTTTTATTGAAAATTCAGTTGACTTACAATTTGGTTATGGGGATAGTCAAATTGACATAAAACCGATTGAAGATGAAGAACAAGAAAAAAAAACGATTATGGTGAAGTACCTAGTTGTTTATACTAAGAGAAGGTCAATTTCGACTATGAAAAAGAAGCTCTTGACAATTGAGAAGATGGCAAGAACAATTCAAAAGTGGTTGTGACCGAGAAGATAAGCTATACAACGTTGCAAAATACACTTTCGATAATTTGAAGGAGGCTATTGATTCGAAGATGACAGTTCACAATATAGATCTTCGAAGATGAGCTTGACAAAAGAAGTGTGAATTGGACATATCAGGGTTTTAAGCATCACGTTGGTGGGTATAGAAATTCAAGAAACTGTTTTTTTTTTTTTTAAGAAAACGTTGTTTCGCGAAAAATTACACAATTCATATCTGTGTCATCTTAACATGAAGCTAGAGATATAGAATAAGAATGCGATGTTCTTGAAAACAATGTAGGATCAGAAATTCTGAGGTATGGGGAAAGCAACATTTTCAATTCCGATCAAAGTGGCTTCAATTTGAAAATACACAGTGGAAGAACTTTGAGCTTTCAAGTTACAAAAACTGTGGAAAATGTTGGTCAATCGGTTTCCTCCACCACGCATAGCTATACAATTCAGCCAACCATATCTGCTGATGGAAGATTATTTTCACCCTTTCTTGTAGTTTTAAAAGAACCATCCGGACAATTTGGACCAAGAATAAAAGAAGGACTTTATAAGGCAAACAATATTTATTTGCAAGCTTCTAAATCCGGTAAACTTTCTTTCGAATTGCTACAAATGTAGCATCAAGATGTATTTGTCCCTAGCGTAGGAGAAAATTCGGTGTTATTATTAGACTTATGAAATGGCCAGTGTGAACGAACAACTGGGAGAATTCAGCCCTTGGATGTGTTTAGCTTCAGGATTCGAAAGAATTTTGCACGAAAAATCTCTGAAACTACTATTCTTTTGAGGTCTGATATTAACTTGCATATTGGGAATAACATTATAAAATTACAGTCCCTTACACATAATCAATTCTCTTCACCTAGATTTATTGACGTATTCAAATATTCTTGGTGTAAAAGCGGATATACAGAAAATTGACCTCCACATTTTGATAACCCTGTAGACTTTTGTTTCAACAAAGATATGGAACCTTCTTGTAATATTTTGGGTGATGTTGCAGTAATAACATGTGCAATTGTGCATGGTGCAAGAAGAGGTTGTGCATAAAACACTTTTTCGAAGAATATCAGTACTGTGAAAACTTCGTGCCTTAAAAATAGAATCATATTGTTTCTTTTCGAATAATCTTTCATTATTTCAGAACATTTTAGATTAGAATTAGAATTAAAATTAGATTAGAATTCTATGCTCAGTCTCACAAATGGTGACATTAAAACACACTTATCATATCACACATTTGCTTCATATTTCGTAGAAGATATATTGCAAGACAAAGGCCTTAAGCAATAAGGGTTAAAGGGAAGATATGTGTAAGGATGAGTGTGTGTGTGTGTGTGCAATTTTCAACAGAAATATGTACATGCCTGAACCTAAACCAGTTTCTTATTCATTGATAATATTAGAGAGGTGGATCACACCCATTTTAGGGGTTATTTCGAATAGCACTGATGATTCTCAATGGAATTTATCATAGGGCAAGTGTTTTTACAACTCACGCGAATATCGTAATACAGCATCAACTTAAACTTAAAAGAATCACGTCAAAGAAGTTCCGAAACCAGTAGTAGGAAAGAAGTATTTTCCCTGAAAAGAAATTACGTTTCTATCTTTTTCACCTTTTCCCACTTACAGCCGTCACGTCGAAATAAAATTCTGATTAAGGACCTGATTTTCAATGTCTCGAAATCCGTCTTTCAAATCATATCAAAAGAGCTGGTAAGAAGGGAGAAAATAAAACTGAGGAAACTTTTTGCTTTCGAGGACTACCGACTCTTCTGATATTCCATGAGCAAAAAAAAGCCTTTCGACCGGAAGTCGTTACCGTATAGCGTCGACTTCGTTCAGCGGAGAGAAACGAGAAAGAAAAATAAAAAGAAAAGTTGACGTCGTTTTGGATAAGAGAATGATTTTGCATTTAGTTTGCGCCTCAAGTGTGAAACAGTATCGTTTCTCTTCTTCTCACGTATTCGTTTAATCACGGATTATTATTCAATCATCACTGAATTTTCAAATAAGAAAAAGCCGCGAGATAAAAGGAAGGCAGCAAGCTATTAAAATGTCAAGTCTGCATAGTTTTTATAATTAGAAAATCATTTTTGATTGTAAAAAGACTCTTCGAGTAACCAAAAGTTTTTCTTTGCAGCAAATTCTTTTTTTGGAATGTATTCAAACATTTTTTACGTAGGATATTTTAAAGTCTACGAATCACTGCCAAACAAAAGTTAAAAAGATTCATTTTTAATTTATTTCTTACTTATTTTTCAATATTTTCAATTTGCGTAGTCCGATTATTTATATTCTAACAAAATTTTCAGTTTTATAACATAATAGTTTGAAAGTATTAAAACTGAACTTTAACGCTTATTTGAACTATTATTCCTTATTCTATAAATTATCAAAATTTTCTATTTATTTGTCGCAGGCTTTACATTCTTTTCCCCTTTTTCTCTTTTTCTACTTGAATGTGAACTGAATTAATAGAATCCAGTAAGAAAATCTAAGTATTTTTGCATGAAAGTTAATTCTTTTCGCTTTCTGGTTAAGAATTCATCTCTTTTGGTTAAAAATTTTATTATTTGAGTCAAAATTTAATTATTTTGTTGGAAATTGAACTATTTTGTTAAAAGGATTCCGTTTACGGTTGAAAGTTCTACTTTTTGGTAGAAGCTTTATCTATTTTGTTGGAAAAATTTTTTTTGTTAATCTATTTTTGACTGAAAATTGATCGTTTTTAGTGGAAATTCGACTATTAAATTTTTATTGCGAATTTATCGTTGTTGGTTGAGAAAAACTATTTTTTGGTTAAAAATTGAACTACTTTCTGAAAAATTCATGTTATTGGTTGATGGTTCAACTATTTTGTTAAAAATATAGTAATTTTCTTGACCAGGAATTTAATTCATCCATTTTTCGATAAAAATTAATAGTTTTTAGTTCAGAATTCAACTATTCAATTTTTCATTCAGAATTCATCTTCTTTAGTTGAAAATTGAATTACTTTCTTGAAAGTTAGGCTACTTCTTTAGAAATTAATTTCTGTGTTTGAAGATTTAGCAACTTGGTTGAAAATTCGCTCTTTTTTTGTTTGAAAAGTACTCTTTTTGACTGAAAATTCACCTATTCCACTGCTGGTTGAATATTGGTATTTTTTAGTTGAAAATTCAACGATTTGGTTGAAAATGAAAGTTTTGTTTTGTAAATTTGTTGTGAAAATTAATTTTTCTTGTTGAAAATCAATTTCGCTACCTAAAAATTGAACTATTCCATTCTGGATGAAAATTCATAGCTGTTAGTTTAAAATTCAATTATTTGATTGAAAATTAACTTTTGTGTAGAAAATTGAACAGTTTTGTAAATAATTCGTCTTTTTGGCTCAAAAAATTAACTTTGTGGATGAAAAATCATATTTTTGGGTTGAAAATTTAGCTGTTTTCGAGGCAAAACATTTTTTGGGTGAAAATTACACTCTTTTAAAAAAATATTCGTTTCATGTAAAATGTTTATTTTTTTGTTGTTGAATTGACAACTTTTTCGCTTAAAAATTCTACCATTTGCTTAAAGATTTAATAATAACAATTCATTAATGATTTATTTGGTTGAAAATTCGTTTTTTTTTTCAGTTGGAAATTGATTTTTTTAACTCGGAATGTAACTAATCCATTTTCGTACAAAAATTGATCGTTTTTAGTTCAGAATTCAACTACTACATTCTTCATTGAGAATTCATCTCTTCTGATTTAAATTCATAGTTTAGTTCATTCGACTGAAAATTAATAGTTTTTATTCCAAAATCCAACTATTACATTTTTCATATAGAATTCATTTCTTTTGGTTGAATATTGGTAGTTTTTAGTTGAAAGTGCAACAATTTGGTTAAAATTTTGTTTATGTTCTAAATTCGACTTTTTTGACCAAAAAAAAATCTTCTCCATTGAAAATTTAACTATTTGCTTGAAAGTTTAACTTAAAAGCTTAGCTTTGTTGAAGATTCATTTCATTGGTTGAAGATTTAACTTTTTTGCACAAAATTTATACTTTCGTGTTGAAAATTGAATTGTTTTGTAGAAAATTCGTCTTCTTAGATTAAAATTCAACTGTCTTGTTGAAAAATCGTCTTTTTGGGTTGAAAATTCTATTATTTTAGTACAAAATTTAATTATCTGTTTGAAAATTGAAATTTTTGCTGAAAATTAAGTTTTTACTTAAAAATTCACATTTTCGGTTTGAAAAATCAGATGTTTTCTGAACAAAATCTTTTTGATTTGAAAATTCAACTCTTTTGTAGAAAATTTTTTCGTTGTAGAATTTGTATCCTTTTTTGTTGGAAAGACAACTTTTTGGTTAAAAACTAATCAGTTTTGGTTGAAGATTCAACTATTATGTTAAAATAAAAATATTTTTTATCACACCACCGTTATAAGCGCGATTTCAGGTTCTGCGAACGATACATAAAATAGCACATTTTAGCATATGCATAGTACATATTTCGCTGAGAATTGATCTTTTTGGTTCAACTGTTCCTGATATAAAATTAAAATCTTTTCTTGGTTGAAGATTCATCTTTTTTCATTACAAATGCAATTCTTCTTTTGAAACCACAATATACTTCGACTTGAAATCTAAAGCGTTTCATATTGAATTAAATAGGGTGCCTCTATACATTAATGTTATTTAGAAGAATTAATTCATCTATCATTCCCCTATATATTTGTATGTTTTGTGTTTTATTTTAGGCGTTCCTTAAACGAAATCGAAGAAAACATTTTGATTACGAGTAGATAAACGTACTTTGAAGAGATAATTTTATTTAAAAAAATGATTATTCAAAGAAAAAGTGGAAATAGACTAGGACTTAAGGTGCTTCAAAAGACTCGCGGTTTCGTAAGATCCAAAATACGTCTACAAAGATGAATTGTTGGATGTAATATTATGACCACATAATCCAAAAGCCATCATACCGGTTTGGACAAAGAGTTTTTTCTAAAAAATTTTCTCGTTTTTTTTTTGTAATTGAAAACGGAGACTATTGTATACGCTGGGCTGCAGTCTCCACACGGTGTTGCCGGTCTTAGGCGAAAAAATACACTCCATTTTCAATTATAAAACAAAAACAAGAACATTTTCCGGAAGAAGCTCTCTGTCCAAACTGGTATAATTGCCTTTAGATTATATTAAAAGTATTATATTAAATAATTCATCCTTGTAGACGTATTTTGGATCTTGCTATAACCCGAGTCGTTTGAAGCACCTTAAAGTGATCAACTTTTTGGCAATCAGCCTAATAATTTATAAGTACACCAAATTTAATTCCAATTAAAATATTCTCTGAATGCTGAATTTACTTGTGAGGACCAAATTTAATTCGTTTCAAAAATAGACGTACGTAATTTTTATGACGAAGAAAATCGACGTCGCTGATGCGAGGACATCGAAGGAGAAAAGTTTGTCGATATAGGAAAGTGATAAAGCAGGTACATGATATATAGGGTCTTAAACTTTTAGAGTTCTTCCTTGGAGGCTAAAATCTCACAAAGACACAAGAATATTGGAAATAGGAGTTACTTCCAGTAGATCGGACAACTAGAAAATAGCAAAAACTTTATGTTCTTTCACATTATAGACTTTCAAACCTGATTAAGAAATTCATATTAAAAATGATGTTAAAAATTACAATCAAAACAAATTATTATGAACTTAAGTTTATCCCTTAAACCCTCTATTTTCTGCATTTGAATTCGAAAGTAAAAACAAGGTATCCAACGACCTTAAAAACCTGGAAATCTCCTTGAATTTTCTCAACTCACGAAGATTTCACGGATTTCAAAAATTTTGAAAAGGCGTGCACATCAGATTCCAAATATTTCACAACAATTTCACAAAGATTATAAAACATTCAAAAGTTTTAACAAATTTCAATAATTTGAAAAAAGATTTCAAATAATTCAATGATTTCGACGAATACGAAAGATTTCACAAACTAAGAATTAAGAAAGATTTCACAAAGATTTCAAGAGATTTAAAATATTTCAAAGATAAAAGAAACACATGTACACCAGATTTAAAAGATTTCACAAATATTTTTAAACTTTCAAAAGATTTCAAAGACTTTAAAAATTTCAAAGTTTTGAAATGATTTCAAAATTTTTTAGAAGATTTCGAAAGATTTCATGGAGATTTCAAATATTTTAATGATTCCAAACTAATACAAAAGTTTTCAGAAAGACTTCATCAGTATTTTAAAGATTTCATACAAATTTCATAAAGATTTTGAAAGAATACAAGAATTTCAAAGATTTCAAAAAGGGTAAAATACACCAGATTATAAGGTTTCAAAACATTTCAAAGATTTGGAGCGATTTCGAAAGATTTTAAAACACTTGAGAAAATTTCTAATGATTTTAACGAAATTTCAAAGATTGAAAAGAAATTACATGTACGCCAGATTTCAAAAGATTTCACAAAGATTTCAAATATTTTAATGATTCAAAATTACTACAAAAATATTTTAGAAAGATTTCACAATGATTTCAAATATTTCATGAAAATTTCATAAAGATTTCACAAGAATGCAAGAATTTCAAAGATTTCAAAACATTTCAAGGAATTGAAACAATTTCAAAATTATTTAGATTTTTTGAAAAGATTTCACAAATATTGCAAATATTTCAATAATTTCAAATTTTTACAGAAGATTTCAGAAACATTTTACAAATAATTCAAAGAATTAATCAGGATTTCAAAAGATTTCAACAATTTCAAAGATTTCGATCGATTTCAAATTTTTTTAGACGATTTAAAAAAATTCCACAAAGATTTCAAATATTTAAAATGAATTCAAAATATTTCAGAAATATTTTAAAGATTTCAAAACAGTTTAATAATTTCAAACGATTCAAAATTTCTTTAGAAGATTTCAACAGACTCCACAAATATTTAAATGATTTCACAAAGATTTGAAATATTTCAATGATTTCACAAAGATTTTAAATATTTCAATAATTTCACAAAGATTTTAAATATTTCAATGATTTCAAACGAATGCAAAATATTTCAGAAATGTTTTAAAGAATTCATAAAAATTTCAAGAGATTTCAAGAATTTCAAAGATTGTAATGATTTCAAATTATTACAGAAGATTTCAGAGAGATTTTATAAAAAATTTTAGATTATTCATAAGGGTTTCAAGAGAATTGAAGAATTTCTGAGATTTCAAAAAGGATACAGTATACCAAATTTAAAAGATTTCAAAATATTTCAAAGATTTTGAACGATTTCAATATTTTTTAGAAGATTTCAATGATTTCGAAAAGATTTCAAATATTTGAATGATCTGAAACGATTACAAAAGATTTCAGGAAGATTTTATAAATATTCCAAAGAATTCATGAGGATTTCAAGAGATTTCAAGAATTTTGAAGATTTCAATAAGACCACAGCACACCAGATTTCAAAGATATCAAAACATTTAAAAGATTTATACGATTTATCAAAGTTTCAAAAAATTTGAGAAGAATTTCAATGAATACAAAGGTTTCACAAACAAAAATTTCAGAAAGATTTCACACATTGTTCAAAAGATTTCACAAAGATTTCAAAAATTTCGAAACATTTCGAAGTCTTCAAACCATTTTAAAATTCTTTAGAAGGTTTAAAACGATTTCACATTGATTCCAAATGTTCCCGTACTTTAAGACGAACACAAAAGATTTCACGAATATTTCAAAGAATTCTTAAGGATTTCAAACGATTTCAATAGCTCTTAAAAAATTTGAGAATATTTCAAAAGATTTCAACGATTTCAAACGAACACAAAAAAAAAATGTTTTACACATATTTAAAAGATTTCAAAAAATTTCACAAAGATTTCAAAGAGATCAAGGATTTCAAAGATTTTACAAAACTTCCAACAGATTTTTCAAATATTTCACACAAATTTCAAGGTTTCACAAGAAATTGAAATACTTTAAAAGATTTCAAATGATTTAAAAAATTTCTCAAAGATTTCAGAGATTTTAAGGATTTTAAAGACTTCACCAAGATTTAAAAATATTCCCGAAGATTTCCCAATGACGACTTTTGTTCGCAATAGATTAAGAATTTGTCTATTCATTTAATTATTTGATGTAAAAAAGGAGACCAGAAAAACTTGATTTCTTGACTTCGAAAAGACCTTGAATTTTGTTCCGAAGAATCGCTGGACACCCTGTAAAAACTTTATTCAATTGGTAAGAGATAAAAATAATCCCTAATGCTAATCTGGTGTAATTATGAATAATTTAAAACTTCATTATCATTATAAAAGAACAAAAAACACTTGCGTCACTTCGTGCTCTTTGAACTTATTTAATAGATGATAAAGTAATTGCTTTTTTCTAATTGGATTTTTTTAGTTCATTTCAGTTAGCTTCTGCCAGATTTTTCCATTTTTTTTCTAGATCGTTAAGATTTGTGGAAAATGACTTTTGAATTTCTAATAAAAACTGAAGTTACTGATTTATTCGAAAGGTAATCAATGTGGTGAAATTGAAAAATAAATCAAAGTACGATTAGTGGAAAGTTTATAAATAGAATTTCCTGTCAATAAAAGGAATTAGTTCAATGAATTAGTATGAAGATTTTTTTTTGTTTGATGAAAAAAATGAATTAATATTTTAGAGGAACGAAAAAATATATGAAAAGTAGAATATAGTATCGACCACTTTTTGAAGTTTTTGAAGTCGATTATTCATTATTGTTTATCAGTCTTAGATAGTTTGTAAACTTGTTAAGTATTTAAAGGAAAAAAAGTATAGAGCCCTTTTTGAAATAAATAAAATTCAATTCTTAATTCTTTCTAAATAAAAAATGTTCTAGTGAAGTCTCTCGAAGATTTTCAATTTTTCTCAAAAGTACTCATTAATCTTCAGATTTTTTTAAAGCAACATTGATTTCAACAACTTTTCGTTTGAAGATGACTGAGGCACACCGTACGACTGCGTATGACGCTAGGTCAAAATACTTGGCTGAAATTTTGTAGCCAAGATTTGAGTGGTTCGATAGCTGAGTTGGTTAGTGTGCGCAGTAGAATAAACGGGTTCAGATAGTTAATCTAGGGTTCGAATCCTCAGTGAGTGCGATTTTTCAAAGCGTTTAAGCATTTGATTATATGTGTGAGTGGCCGTGTGTGCTAACTGGGTATTAATAATGTTTACAAATGAAGATTATATAATAATGATTTCAAAAATAACTTTTTTTCGTTGATAAATCGTGTTTTGAATTTTCTGCGTCTTTCGCGTGGAATTCAGATTTCTTGTCTAAGAGAATATAAAGCCGATGTGTTTCAAATGTTCAGCGATATCCAAACAGATTTTCTATCACTTTTATAAACATACATAATCCATACTTTTCTACAGAATATTCATCCTTTTCATTTTTACTCATCATATAATGAAAGCAAAATATTGAATAAAAACGAGTTCCTTCTCTTTTTTTTATGAAAAGCAATATATGCATTTCTATGTATAAAACAGAATTTTCCACTATTTTCAATTTCATGATCCCATTGCATTGGTGCAGGTATACGTATTACTATCTCTAGTACAACACTCTTCCTACCATATCTTCAATATTTTCGAATATGAATTTTATTTTATTGGTCGTAACATTTTCATTGAAAGAAATTATTAAACCAACCAACCTTCTCTCAACGGATAGATATATTTTCCACTCCACCAAGGAGGTTTGCAAGATATATAAAATTCATCGCAAAAATTTAGACGACTAGATACGGTATTTTTGATATTTTTTTATTCATATTTGTTGAAAGTTATACATTTTTGATTCAATACATAAATAACGTGTATATAGTAAACACGACAGTTAATATCACATTTGTAGAACTAATTTTCATTTGGGGATATTTCATCTGCGTAAGACAGATGCATTATCGATTTATTTATTTGATTCACAATGAACAGAAGGAAAGATTTTTTTTAGTAAAGCGCTCACTTCCAAATATTTTTATTTGAACAGGATTTTCAGATTGAAATTTGGGTAAGTTTTTGTTATATTATGCCATTAGGCCATTTCCTTTTCGGGGTGAGCGTGGCTCTCTTGGTTATTTATTTATTTAGATGACACGTTCGTTCCGCAACACTGCTCCGAACCAGGTTGCTGATCAATCTTTCTATACATTCGTGTTTCAACTGATGCGATGGAAGAGAAAGAAAGACAATTGTATTACCTGGGTAAACCTATTTTAAAATCAAAAACAAAACAAAAAACATATATGGACATAGATATATGTTTCCAAAATAAAGAGAGAGACTATATACAGCGGAGAGATATACAAAATGCGTGCCTCTTATAGGGTCGTATGCAATCTATCAAATAATTTGGCTCTCAATGTGGGAACGGAGTATGACGCTAATGAGTTTTTTAAGCTGTTAAGGAGGCGTGGGGCGGCGTAGGAGAAGGTAGCTTCGGCTTTGGTAGTACGTACTCGTGGAACAAACAACCTGCCGTCAGATCGTGTTGCAAGCGATTTCCGCGCGCGCTTGTTTTCCACAAAAGATAAGAGGTCCGCCAGATACTCCGGTACCCCCCGGGACAAAACCTTAAAGGCGAGGACACCGAGCTGCACGACCCATCTTTGGTCCATCTTAAGCCAACATGAATCACGGAGGGCTGGCGTAATGTGGTCGAACTTCCTAACCCCACAAGAGAATCTGAGGCAGGAATTCTGTACTTTCTGTACCCTCCTTTTTAGGGAAACGCTTAGACAGGGACCGTAGCTCGTGTATGCGTAATCGAAAAGGGACAAGATTAAGGCCTGACAGAGAAGGAGTTTGACCTTGATTGGGAGTGTGCGACGGAAAGGGTACAGTTTTCTCAGACGGATATACGCAGCTTTAATTTTTAATAACACGTGCTCCTCAAAACTCCAATCTGACTGTAGAATTAGGCCCAAGTTTTTTGCCTGTTCAGTGATAGGTAGTTGAACGCCATCGATAGTAAAAATGGGTAAACTTACATCTTTCATGTTGCCGATTTGCAAAATGGCAGATTTTTCTGGGTTTATCACTAGAGCGTGCTCCCTTGCCCATTTAGCGATATATTCTAAAGCTAAATTTAGGAGTAATGCACCGGAGACAATGTCTTCTAATTTAAAACGAACGTATACTTGTGTGTCATCCGCGTACATGTGTGCAGAAACCTTCACCTTCTTCTGGGAAACCGTCTCCAACGAAGATAAATACTTAAGCAAGGGCTCTGGTAGATCATTGGTATATATCGAAAACAGTGGTGGGCTGAGAACTGCTCCCCTTTCTTATTGGTCGAGAATAGGATGAACGCGACGTTTTTGTGTCAGTTATAGAGACTCACTGACTCCTATTTTAAATAAAACTGCTAAACCAGGACAACGCATTTCCGGTGAATCCCTCTGATTCCAACCTGGCCAAAAGCAGATTGTGGTCTAGAGTTTCGAACGCTCGCGTTAGGTCTAGCAGAGCTATAATTGTGATTTCTGAGCAATCTAAGGCTCTCCCTATCTCGTCTGTCACATGTAGAAGAGTTGTTGCTGCCGAGAACCCCTTTCTGAAACCAGACTGAAAGCGTGGTAGGATGTTGTGGTTGTTGATGTAGGGCGTCAACTGTTGCAGACAGACTTTCTCCAATACTTTCGACAGGAATGGAAGGATTGTAATTGGGCGCAGATCCTTATAAGAATTTGGCCGAGCAGTTTTAGGAATAGGTCGGATAATACCTTCCTTCCACGCAGATGGAAATATTCCTGACCTAAACGACGTGTTGATAATGTCCAGAAAGGAAGGCAGGCACGAAGGGATACATAGGAGGAATGCAGTACTGTTAATTCCGTCACTCCCAGTAGCCGTCGATTTAACAGATTTGACTGCTTTATACAACTGTGCGAGGTCGATTTCCTGAAACCGAAAAGCAGGTCGTATGTTGGAATTTATTGAATCACGAATGTCTTTAATGACCCTGTCCGATTGAGATGCTAGTGGAAGGGTATCGAGGATGAAATTCTTGATCGCCGTTGGGTCGGGTAGCAAGTCTCCCCATGAATGTTTGTTCCGTCCCGACCAAACTCCCGAACGATTGATTTTTTCCCAGGTGTGTAAGGAAGACGGCCTTTCGGGCAGGGATGAAAGGTACCCCGCCTTTTCATGCCGCATGGACGCCGTAGCCATGTTTCGCAGCAAGGTAAATTTCGCATGATTTACATCCGTTTTGTTAATGCGCCATTTGTACCGCGCCCTATCCCTGGCCCTTGAGATTTTTTTGACAAAGTCAGTATACCACGGAGGCTTAGGTCTCGCGATTCTGAATTTTCGGAGCGGGCAGAATGTGTCTATTAAACTCAAGACTAATTGAGAGAAAATAAGTACTTTTTCATCCACTGTGTCAGCATTAAAAACCCTATCCCATTCTGCCACCTCTGCCGCCCTGTCGAACTCACTTTGATCTACTCTTCTGTAATTTCTACCAACACGGAATAAACCCGGCCCAGTACCAACATTCAAATTAACTGTACAGAACGCCATATCATGATCGAATTTTTTTGACAGCTTGATCACGCCTGAGTCAATAATACGTAGTTCTTCACTTACAAAGATTAAATCTAAAATCGATGACGACCTAAAGGTTGCCGTTACACGTTAAAAAAATGTTTTTCCTGCTAACGTACTTAAACTGTTTGCGGGCTGTTGAGCGCCTCGTTTCAAATGACAGCTATCTCTTGAATAATCGGTCCAAACACTCTGTCGCTCGCTTGATTAAGCCATGCGAAGACATCAGCACCCAGAAGCACATCACTTTTTTGCAACAAAAAACCTCGCAAAACAGTTCAATTGAGAAGCACGCAGTTTCATAACCAGTCATACGAAGAGGTTATTGAACAGAAAATCACTTAACTTTATAAATATTAGATTAACTGTCTACGGAAAACACAGTTTCCACAATTCTCACGTCGACACTTGATAGTCTGAGGTTACAAAACGCTGCAGTGAAACTCCGATGCTTGAAGTCGATTTGACCTCTCTTTCTACTATCAGAGATAGACAGCGTGGTGCGATCGCTTTCGACACGATGGTTTCGAAATCTCTCTTCCTATCGTATGAGGTAGACAGAGACGATCCGATTGTGTTCCAATGACAGACCTTACTTTTCTTTTCGAAACGATCATACTCTCTCTCTCTCTCTCTCTCTGTCTGTCCAAAACTTCTTCTTTTTTGTTTTCTTTATCAAATACCCCTGTTGGGTAGCTACGACAGCGCCACCCATCTGGAACTATTCAGAAGAAATTTGAATTTGAATTAAATCTCATCAAGAAATCTTATAGCAAATCATCAATTTTAAATCGTAGTTTAACATTTTTTATTCAAATCAATTGATATTCACTGCTCTTTTCCATGAACATTGCTTCAATAACTTTGAGATACTACTTGGAGATATATATTCGCGTGTCAGATGGCACTGTTATCAAATTAAGTGAACATTCCCAAAAAAGCATTAATAACAGAACATTGTTAATCTAGCTTTCCAATTTACTAAGCGCCTTTACAAATTATACTGTTGAAAAAAATTCTGTAAAAACAAAACCATGCAAGAACTAGACATTCAAAATTGAATCATTTTAAATTTAATAATGTACCAAAATGAACAGTTCAAACTCAATGCTTCGAATTATTTATTATTGCAGTAAGTACTTTATACAAATTAATAAGGGAGTCATCATAATCTTGTTTTATATTTATATATTACTATTAATTGGAAATCAAAGCATCTGAAGTTAGCAGGAGATAAGAACTTCGAAGCTAATTTGAAATGATCCATATATATATATGGAGAAGTTGAAAGTTAGTTAAGAATATATTATTTTGATCGTGAATGACTTGGAGACGACTTTATTGTGTCCAAACGGGCAGAGTTACATATTCCCGAAAATATAAATATTGATTTTTCATTTTAATGAATTCTGCGTCGAAGTATATCCGTGATCCTGGTGTAAATTGTGCTGAATTCGTACTTCGATATTGACTATATCTAGATGAATGCCTGTAGAGCAAGAGATAATTATTAATATGCATTATGTTACTATTCCAGAATGCTGCATCCAAATGCTTTCGAAACAGAGCTGAGCATCAATAGAACTGTGCATCATAATATCAACTATTATTATTATCCCACAGACTAGCTATAACTTCGATAATAATAAACTCTATTCATAAATGAAAACCTCACCAGTAAAATCAACATAGTTTGTTAAATGAAAGTTTACCAAACTGAATCGGTACCCTTGAAACGTAAACATTCAGGGCACTCTGAACCGTTGCCAATTGGAATGCATAATTTTGCGCAATAGACTTGAATAAGTACTAGCGCACTGCGGACCTTCCGAGGCGAGAGTCGCAACCATACCTCGGTCTGTCCGCTGAGAAACTGGGAGAGCCAGCAGTTCTTGGAATTACAAAACTGGACCTATGGGACATGGAGTGTATCTAAATTTTTCAATTTATTAAATTGATAAAATTACAAAAATTCAAAGAAGAAGAAGAAAGAAAAACGGGGGACTAGGAGAGAAAGGAACGAGAAATAAGAAAATAAGAAATGGTAGTGAAGAAAAAGATACGAGAAAGGAAAGGAGGGAATAGTGGAGGATATGTTACTAGAATGTAGCAAGCTTGGAATGAAATGATAGGGAATTTATCAGAGAATGATTCAGTAATTATGAAGACGTGAATAGATGAAATAGGATGGAAAAGATTAAGGGGAAGGTTACCAAGAGGTTCTTGATGGTATTTTTGAAATGCAAAGAGGAAGAATAAAAGAGGCAAAGCAATGGGAGGAATATTGATGGGAATAAGAAAGGAATGTTTAACAGAAGAGGATAGAAAAGAGATGATAGAACAAAAAGAATAATTAATAGTTAAAAAGGTAAAAATGGGATGAGAAAAGTGGAAAATAATGGAGGTGTATGCGTATACTTTTGAACTTGGGCATCTTTACTAGGAAATATTGAAAATCTAAATGTTTTTGTGAAATGAAAAATTCAGATCTAATTAAAATAGCATGCACTACTTTTTTAAATATAGAATAAGAATTAATACAAAAATAAAATACATATAAAATGAAAATTGATAAATTATTTTCAAAAATGCACTATTTTTGTAGATTTGCATTTCCCTTTGTTAAGTTTCATTTTATAATATCGTTTCAATTACAGATTTCCTCAAAATGAAGGCTGTCGATACTGTTATTTCATTTGTAGCCCTAAAAAAATATTTTTTAATCTTGTGAAGCAATAAATTATGTAACAGTTTTTCAAACTTATTTATCTATGTGAAGCAAACCGCATAATGCATAATCACATCTCCCTCGCAATAACACCATCTTAGCATGTAATAATCGTTCAATGAAAAAAATGATACCGAAACGCATGTTTCGTTCCATTACCGGCGTGAAAGGCATTGGATGAGAATTTTTTTTCTTAGTTTGATCCTTAATCGCTATGCGTTTTTGATTGCATATTACTTCTAGAAATATTATCATAGTAATGACGCATACATGAATATAAATTGGTTTTCTTGTTTATATATATATATAGATATGGGAAAACCTTTAGCAACGGCAGTAGATCCGCGAGTGGATTATCTAAGCAAACTCATTTCGAATATGTTAAGTGGAAAAAGGTGGTGAACTTTGCCAAATTTAGAACTTTTTAGTAAAAAAGCAACATGTTTTAAGCAAGATAGTCAATTTATAATAAAGGAATTTTTTCTAATTTTTTTTGGGTTAATTACTCTGATTCTTGGTGTACAGATGATTACATAGGATTGCATAAGATTGCATATTTGTGAATGAAAAATATTGCATGAGATTGCAAAAGATTCCATGGATTATAGGTAATTCATTATTCAGACAAAATTATAGAATAATCAGCATTAGAATAAATAATATACATATAAACTTCATACGGAAAGAATCTGTGAATTCCCTTAATATCTCTAAAATTGCTTAAAATTTCGTTGAAATCTATTGAAAGTTTCGGAAATATTTTTATATCCAATAAAAACCTTGAAATCTGTAAAAATCCGAAGATTTTTCTTGAAATCTTGCAATCCCTTTTAAATTTCTTCAAAATCTTTAAAATAATTGGAGGTTCTATAAAATATCATAAATCTTGTGAAATTCTTCGAAATTGCTCTAAATCTTTGGAAATCTTAAAAAATTCGTTAACATCCAGTGAAATTCCTTTGAATCTTTGGAAATCGTAAAAATCCATTAAAATAAGTAGAATTATCTGAATTTCCTTGAAAGTATCTCAAATTAAACTTATTCATTGAAGTTCTCTAAGAAAAAGCTTTAATACATAGAAATCTTCTAAATCCCTTGAAATCCTTGGATATCCAATAAAATCCTTTCAATCTTTAAAAATTCCTTCAAAAACTTTGAAATCCCTCAACCCTTTGCGGCATAGTGCCATACATGTATGGCATGTTTTTGACCTCGTTCATAAATATTTTTCACATAGCTTTTAACAAATTATGAGAACATTTGAAAACCTTGAAAACATTTTATTTGTTAACGGAATGGATTTTATGAATAAACAAAGCGAAAAAATGTAGCCTTTTTACGAATCAAATGTAATTGCGACTAATCAACAATAGTTAATCAGCTGAACATAACGTCAAATGCGTTTTTTAGGACGCTGATCACGAATCTGGTGTCAAATTTCCAAAATTCAAAATACCGAATTCAATATGGCAGACAAACAATTCTTGAAAAAGTCCCATGAATTAAAGATGGGTTTTCGGGGGTTTTGGTTCGCTGATTACGAATCTAAAGTGAAAATTCAAAATGGAGAATAAAATATCGAGAAAAAAAATTGAAAAATTGGTCCCGTGGATTCAAAATGGGTCCTTAGGCGGATTCCATGTGACGGATAAAATTAAATTGAAAAATTATTATTGTGTCCGCCATATTGAATTTCGAAATTTTGTCTTCAGATTCTCAATCAGCGACCCACAAAACCCCCAAGAAACCAGTTTGAACCCACGCAAAGTGGGAGAAAAAGCACATTTTTTGGAAAAAAATCGGCTGACAGTGCAATTCTCAGTGGATTTTGATTTTTCTTTCTTTGAAATGACCATAAGGCTTCCACGTATAACGTACCTTTTATATTTCAACTTAACGGAAATTTTATTATTTAGCAACAAACTTACAACTTTTTGTTGCTAAACTTTTCCGTGATATCATTTCTTCTAAGACTTTGAAATTCAATAAAAAGGGTCATAAATCAATTTAATAACTAAGTGAAAATAATTTTTAGTGGGTCAGAGTAACGAAAAATTTTTTATAATTTTATAAACAAATTAATTAACAAAAGACATTTTTTCGTGATTCGGAATGATTAGCTAATTTTGAACTATAGCTTTTGTGAATAGTATCTCAGATAATGATGTGCGCTCACGAAAAGTTAGGAATAGCTAATGATTACCGATTATTTAAACAATTTTTGCAAACAAAAGCACATTTTTACAATTTTTTTAATGAGAAGGCTTGATTTTTTTTGCGAATTCAACTTAAAATATTGTTGCCTGAGACTCCTTGCTATCATATTTTTTATAGTGACCAAAAAATGTTGATTATTTGAACAATTTTTAAAAACAAATGCATTTAATGAAAATTTTTTGGATGAAAAAGCTTCTTTTTTGCGGAATCAACTTGAAATGTCTTTTCTAAGACGCTTTACTATCATATTTTTCATAGTGACCAGAAAATGTTGATTATTGAAACAATTTTTATAAACAAATGCACATTTTGACCATTTTTTCATGAAAGGGCTTGATTCTTTTGCGGAATCAACTCACAATGTTTCGCCCAAGACTCCTTGCTATCATATTTTACATTCC
Organism: Andricus quercusramuli; assembly: GCA_932178445.1. NCBI lineage: Eukaryota > Metazoa > Arthropoda > Insecta > Hymenoptera > Cynipidae > Andricus > Andricus quercusramuli. The sequence goes on along the minus strand of CAKNXH010002187.1, from coordinate 158,172 downwards.
CGGGTAGAAAAATTTTGGTATGGGATTGATCTAGGAAAACATCTGTGAAATCGTATGGGAGTTATCTCTCAGATAGTATAGTGAAAGTATGCCATTTGAGACGATCGCATACTTCATGTATATTTGAATGAAGTATAGTGGATGTATAGCTCAAATATAGCTAAAGTATAACAATGTATAGTTGAAGTATAGGGGAAGTATTTTTAAAGTATATCTGAGAAGTATAGCTGCAGTATAGATAATGTATAGCTGATGTTCAGTCAAAGTATAGCTGAAGTATATCTTTTAAGTATAGCTCAAGTATATACTTCATGTCTAAAGTATAGAAAAAGTATGGCCACAGTAGGTACAGCCATATCGTTGCTGATGATAGATAATCAGTTATCTGAAATACATGAAAATAGAGATCCAGAATCATGATTTTCATAATTTCAAAGGATATTGTTTAAAAATTCTAAAATAAGTAAAATGCTATTAATATTATGTTTATAGGATTCAAAGATTCTAGATCTCTTACCAATATATATGACATAAGAGTCATATAGGTAGTCCGTTACATATCCGTTGAATATTTTGTATCCTCACGAACAATATTCAAAATATAGTTGACTTGCGAAATCAATTTCAATCGCGAAATTTTGAAATTTTTAGACGAGCTGTCATTCATGATACATTGTGTTTTATCACGTTGCTAGGATATCTTGAAGAACAAATGAGTGCAATTCTATGTCCGATACTTTTGCCATACTTAAGTATAAATGAAGTATAATCTGTACTTCAGCTATACTTAAGTATAGATGAATTATATCCTATACTTCAGCTATACTTAAGTATAGAAGAAGTATATCCAATACTTCAGCTATACTTTAGATATACTTCAGCCATACATCAGCTATACTTTAGATATACTTTATCTATACTATTTCAATATACTTGAAGTACGGGATCGTCTCATTTACCATACATTTTTTATAATTTGCGAAGTCAATGATTGATCACTCCCATACTTATGATTTTTACTCGGGTTGCGACCAAAAAAAGTTAAGTATTTAAACAATTTCTATAAACAAATGCACATTTTAAGCATTTTTTCATGTTTACCATTTTTGTCATTAATAGACTTGATTTTTTTGCGGAAATAATTCGAAGTATTGTTATAGGCCAAAGGTCCTATAGTTGGCAACCACTGTTGAGAATGATTTGAGCACGTAATTTCTCAACTCGATTTTCTTAAAAGAAACTCGAGTGGAAAAATGTTAAGCCTAAATCATTTTACAACTGTGTTTGTCAGGAACGAGCTTGCTTTCACCCACTTGAGTGAATTGTCAGGTAACGGTGATTAAGACCCAAAACATTTAACCGAGTATTATCCTATTATTTTGGATTCTTGAACGGCGCGCCAGGTTAGCAGCTGTCCTGCCGGGATTTTCCCCGGGGACAATAACAAGTGCTTAAACACGTGCGTCAGGCACGAAAACAAGCCGGTAGGCACGTACGGGCAAAGTGAAGACAAGCTGCTCGTCACGTACGCCGGCCACGCTATTCTCTGTCCTCCTCTAACCTGAGCGCGTCACTACAGAGGATCTCAACGCAAAGGCTACGTATAAGCTTTTGATATTCTTTTTTTTTTACTTACTCGAAAATCTAAAGTAATATATATTAGTCTCTATCACCCACCTGATTTACCAAAATAAAATTGCTTTCCATTATATTTTCTTTTACGATTTATATTTTTATATTTTGTTTGCCGGTAGAATTTAAATTAAAGATACGATTAACCTGGAAGGACTCGGCCTGTGTTTCAACGAATTATTATTTAGGTCCTAATTGTTTTTTTTTTTTTGTTCATTTAACGAAATATAAATTAGCAAAAACTATGTAAAATATTATTTATAGGATAGAAATTACAAATTAGAAAAAATAATGTAAATAGAGTAGTCCCATTTTCGCACAATCAAAATTTAGGATAGGAGAAGAATTTTGATTATGTTTAATATTATAGATTTTGTTTAGGAATATTTTTAATATTAAATTAAAGTTTTTAAAATTATTGTAAACGGCGAGAGGCGCGTGAGATTAGCGGCAGGCAGCACGGAGTACGGTGTCCCCACCGCTCCGTTGCGACTCCAGTTTCAAGCGTCTTAGCCAATCAGCGAGTCCGCTGCCGCTCCCTGCCTCGCTCTGGCTCGCGCCCCTCTCGCCCATATAAGCCGGTGCACGAGCAGTTCTCGTCACTTGGCGACTTGCAACCTCTCCAGTTGGCACTGCGGGCTCGCTCTCTCTGAAGCCCCGTACCCAGCTGATCACGAGACTTTTGTGTAATAGCCATTCGAACATAAAGACAAATAACCTTATCCTTGCCTTGTTCTTTCTACCATTACCTCTTCACCTCTCTCTTTCTCTCTCTTCTCTCGGTTGACTGGTCTGCCTTCGAGGCCCCAATCCCGAACTCTCTCTCTTCTCTCGGTTGACTGGTCTGCCTTCGAGGCCCCAATCCCGAACTCTTTCTTTCTCTCTCTTTTCTCGGTTGACTGGTCTGCCTTCGAGGCCCCAATCCCGAACTTGCTTTCTCTCTCTCTTTCTCTCTCTCTCTCTCTCTTTCTCGGTTGACTGGTCTGCCTTCGAGGCCCCAATCCCGAGCTCTTTTCTCTCTCTCTCTTTTCTCGGTTGACTGGTCTGCCTTCGAGGCCCCAATCCCGAACACTTTTCTCTCTCTCTCTTTTCTCGGTTGATTGGTCTGCCTTCGAGGCCCCAATCCCGAACACTTTTCTCTCTCTCTCTTTTCTCGGTTGATTGGTCTGCCTTCGAGGCCCCAATCCCGATCTTCTCTCTCTTTCTCTCTCAAATAACTCACTCTTTCTCTATGCCTGGCAGAAAACGCCGCTCTTCCCGCCCCCACCGAGGTACTCGGGATCGCCGACTCCAGGCAATCAACGGCCTCCCTCGCCTTCCTTCACGATCCGTCCAACCTCCTGCTCCTCCAGCAGCTCAACCTTCCTCTCCTACAAAGCATCCTATCCTTCTCATTAGCTCTAGCCGAACCCTCTCTCCACGTTCCCGGGTTCGGTTCATTCGTATCCCTTCAGCTCCCTCCTCCTCCTCGTCGTCGGGCCGCTTAGACTTCTCGAAGCGTTACGACGACCTGGAGCCTTTCCGGCCACACGCCATCCCAGTAACTCCCAAGAAGGACTCTCCTTACAACTTCTTGGTTCCCACTACTCCTGAGGGACCTTTGCCTCCTACTCCAGGCAAATGCTTCCGCCACACCACTCCTACCTCTTCCACCCCCTCTTCCACTACCTCTTCCTCTCCCTCTGATTCCTCCGCCGACGTGCTCATCCTACACGCCGACGACTTCCTTTTCGGGTGCGAACGGCGGCCCACCAAAAAAACTTTACCGTCCGTCGCGGCCCCTCTGTGCGGCCCCGGACCATCACGCACATCCGCGCCTGCCGACGCGTAGGGCTCCGACCGGCCGATGCCCGACCGGTCCCACAATAGCGCCTGACCAGCGCCGCACCAGTACCTGGCCAGCGCCCGACCAGCCTTCCTACCCGAACTGACCAGGACATCCAGACCTCACACTCACACCTGTGATTAAGTCGGCCATCCCACAAAACCGGCTTACATCAGTATCTTTGCAAAAGATTCTTTGCTATCATATTTCCATATGTAACAGAAAATGATGATTATTTAAGCGATTTTTATGAACAAATGCACCTTTTGATCATTTTTTCATGAATAGATTTGATTTTCTTCGGAATCAATGCGAAATGTCTTGCAAAAGAATCCTTGCTGTCATATTTTTTATAGTGACCTGATATATGACAGCAAGGATTCTTTGGCCGAAAGTGGAAAAATAATTTAGTGACAGCTCAATTCTTCATAAATCACACCAAATTTTTTTTAGAATTTTTGGAAAATCTTTTAGTAGAAGCTCACACTGTGCAAACTTGGTTTTATTTATACAGAAATTTTCGGTTCAAGCAAAAACTATAAGCCTATAAAAGTCCTGATCATTATTTTTTCATCCAAACAGGACAGGAACATTTCGCATTTCCCATTGATTCCGAAAAAGATTCAAAACTATTCATAAAAAAATGTTCGAAATCTGCATTTGTTTATAAAAACCGTTTAAGTACTTATCATTTTCTGTCACTATTAAAAATATGATAGCATAGAGTCTTTTGCAAGATATTTCGAATTAAGTCCGCGAAAAAATCAAGCCTATTTATGAAAAAAAATGCTCAAAATGTGCATTTGTTTATAGGAATTGTTTAAACAATTAACACATTATGGTCACTATAAAAAATATGACAGCCACAAAATCATTCTAAAAGCCTTAAAATCCGTCGAAATTCTCTGCAATTTCTTAAAATTTCTTAGAATCCATTTAGATCAAATTTATGTTGGGTTAACAATATTTTATTCAAATCTTTTTCTGAGTGATATTTATTGAAATATTATTATTTCAGATAGGTATATCAAAAATGGAAAATAACGTATCCAAATCGAAGTCAACAATACAGCATTTTTATGCTGGCCAGAGTGTCTTCATTACAGGTTAATATCAAAAAGTTTTAATTGATAAGTAAATAAAATATTGAGAAGGAAACGATATATAATAAAATATAAAAATCGTAATAAAAATTGTAACACTCTTTTTGGAAACAAAAAAACAGCTCTTAAAACAAAAACTCTGTCATTTACAGGAGGTACAGGCTTTTTGGGAATAATTTTGATAGAAAAGCTTCTCAGATGCTGCTTTGAGCTATCTTCTATTTATATTTTAATAAGACCAAAAAAAGGACAAGATATTCACAAACGACTTGAAACGATTTTTTCAGAACCGGTGAGTTCTTAACTCTACATACAATGTATTTTTTTAAATATAATATAATTAACTTAATAATTCATAATAATTTATGTACCGTTTTTTGTTCTGCCTAAAATACTTGAGTGAACGTTCTGTTGAAATATTGAAAACTTGCACTCTGTCAAATCGGTGCGTATATTGATAATTACCAATAAAGTGAAAATTGAAACGATTTTTAAAGGGTTTGCATAATATGTTCAATACATGGATTTTATGTAATTTTTTCTGTTGAATCGAATATCCTAATCAGTTTTCCATAACTCACAGATTTATGCAGATTCTTCATAACATTGAAATTAAACGATTGACACAAAAAAGGTGTTATTTCAAACTCTTATTTTCTACACAGAAAAAAAATCGCTTAAATTTCAGGTGAGATTCTATGACTCCTAGATAGAGAGAAAAGTCTGATGGGATTTCAGCAAATTTGATTAAATAGTCGAAAAAAGTCAATTCATTTTCAAAAACAGAGCTACTGAAAAAAGTCTACTAATTCTCATAAGAAAGTATTTCAAAAACTAAGCGATCCTTTCTGATATTAAATAGACATTTCTCTCGAGTTTGAGCGGCAGTCGTATAATTTTCCAGAAAAGAAATTCAAACAAATAGTTGATGAATTATATCGAAAAGTCTATGAGATTTATTTGATGGTAAACGACTTTTCATATGATTTGTGAAAAAGAATGTATAAAATAAGTAATGGAAGAATTAAGAATGTGGGCTTATAGAATTCCGTCGACATTTACTGAAAATTGTAGATGCGCAGTGAACGTTTTCCGTAGCACCACGCACGGTGCTCGTTTTGCCCGTTGAGCGTCTGTTGCGTTGTTTACCAATTCTTAGTGCTATTATGAATGGGGATTTATTTTCTGATTGAGATTAATTTTCGATTCTTAGTTTTAATATAAAAAGTTATTCAATTAAATTAAATTAAACTTCGTATCATATTACATAACACGAGATTTAACGAGATCATTTTACAAGTCTTTAACATGGCTTCGATTCTAATTAACATTGTAGAGCTCAAGCGCTCCTTATTTTAAATATTGCTCAATTGTAGAGATTAATTGTAGAATCGGGACAGATTTTGGAGTACTTCTCAAAATATGTTTTACTCTGGAGCATTGAAATTTAAGAAATTAAATTCAAAATAAATCAGAATTTGAATTTCACTTTCATGATTGTTTTTTAAAAGTTATTACACATTTAAAACTGGGTAGAAAAATGCGATGAAAGAATTGGATAAATTGAAAACTGTGCGTTTTATGGTATTTTTTGTATAGCAGGAAATCGTTTTTTGTCATTGGATACGGAAAGTTGTGAATTTTAATTGACTTCTTTTAATAACCAAGACTATAATACAAATTCCCTGGATTTCCATGAACAATTCTTTCCGTGAACCGTAAATTTTTTTAAATAAAAATTCATTGAAACGCAGGCTTTTCCGAAAACTCACTACCCTTAATTAACAAATTGATACCTACTTAACTATTGGTCGCAAAAAGTTCGAATAGGAGTTATTTTGAAGATTTTTTTATGATTCACAAAAAAAACTATCAAACTTTTCACCTATCTTTTAGCCGGGAGCAACAATCCAAGTAAACCTGTTAAAAAAGTTTTGAGTTGGTATTTTGTTGAACGCTCACCTATGCTCGTCTAATTCGACTGGACTTTTGAACAATATCTTAATTTTTTACAGATATTCGATGAATTAAAAATTGAATTTCCAAGTTTTCGGAAAAAGATCATTGTAATACAAGGTGATTGCACTTTACCAGGTCTTGGAATTTCCACCATGGAGAAGGAGATTTTAGTAAAAAACGTTTCAATCGTTTTTCATATGGCTGCGACAGTCAGATTTGATGAAAAATTAAAACTTGCGGTAGATATTAACGTTCATGGCACGAAAGAAATAATTGATCTTTGTAAATGCGTGCATAATTTAAAGGTCAGTATATTATTATTTTCAAATTCACTATTATATTTACACACTATTATTTTTAAATTTTAGTAACATGATATTCTATTTTGCTATTATTATATTTAACTTGGAATTAATTTTTGTCAAGGCTTTCATATGCGTGTCAACCCTTTATAGCAATTCTGCAAGAAAAGAGATTGATGAAAATTTTTATGAGCCTACAATAACAGGTTCGAATTTTTTATTCCAAATATGAGTATGCAAAATATTTTTTATTTATAATACATTTTTTGAACTTCATAAGGCAAATTTTGTTTAATTGTCAATTTCATAGTCTAATTATAATATCTTACCATGGGGAAGTAATTTTTTTAAAGTGGTATAATGGAAACAGTTATATGTATAAGTTAGTTTATGTCAGAGCTTTACAAAATCAATATTTTCTTCACAGGAGATAACATTTTAAAGATAGCAGAAATTCTTGATGAAAAGAAATTTAACGACATCAGTATTATTTTAAAGGACAAGGCTCCTAATACATACATATTCACGAAAGCAATCGCAGAACAGTTATTACAACAGTATGCACAGGACCTTCCGCTTGGACTATTTAGACCTGCAATAGGTATGAATTATTATTGTTTTAATCAGAAAAAAATTGTTTTTTTTTTCTGAAAAATCAATTACAGGAAATACTAAGGTGCAATCTATAAATTACGTAACAGCTTTTTTGGGGAGGAGGGGTTCGGGAACATTTCACGACCTCTTACGTGGGGGGGGGGGGGGGGAGGATTATAATTATGTTATAAAAATTCATATCTGTACAATCAGATTTGTGTTTTCATTCCTTTCCGTCATTCTGTAAAATAAATTCAAGGGATTTTTGAGAATTTTCAAGACTTCTAAAGATTTCATAGGAATTTTTAGAAATTTCACGGAATTGTATGCGATCTCAAAGGATTTCAGTAATTTTAAAGGATTTGGAAGGCTCTCAATAATGTTTTTTAATGAAATTTTCAGGACCTCAACGGATTTTATGAAATTTCAAGCAATTCCAAAGCATATCTTCAGATTTCATGTAATTTTACAGGATTTCCAGGGATTTTATAACAATTCAGTGAAATTTCGAAGAATTTACTCACAAAGTTAGGGAATTTCGAATTATTTCTAAATATTTTTTTATTTTCTGAAGATTTAAAAGAGTTTGAAACATTTTTTGAATGTTTTAAAAGGTTTCGAGGATGCTTAAAAGATTTAAAGAACTTATAGATACACCAAATTATTGGGAAGAATATGAGATATTTTAAAAGATTCCAAGGCATTTTTTAGAACTTTTAAAAAAATGTAAGGGATTCCAAAAGATTCGAAAAACTTTTTAAATTAAAAAAAATGTCAAGCAGGTTTAAAGAATTTCCTAGAATTTCTTAAAATTCGGAAGGATTTTATCGGACCTATGAGGTTGTAGGATATTTTAAAGGATTCTAAGGGATTTTATTGAGGGACTTTTCCAAATTTCCGAGGATTTCAGTAATTGTAAAGGTTTATGTAGTCTTTCAAAAAATTTCATAGGACTTCAAATATCTCGAAAGTTTTTAAGGATGGTCAAGAAATATCATCAGATTCCATATAACTTCACGGGATTTCAAGGAATTTCTCAATATTTTGATGAAATTTCATAGAACTTATTTATAAGAATTTAGGTATTTCCAAGAATTTCAAAGATTCGAAGTGATTTTCAATATTTTAAGGTATTTCAAAGATTTCCAAGAATTTTAAAAGATACCAAGGAATTTTCAAGAGCTTCAAAAAATTTAAAAGGGTGTGAAATATTTTAGGGTATTTCAAAGGATTCCAAGGAAATTTCAAAAGATTGTAAAAATGTCAATGAAATTTCAAAGCGTTCATTCATAAGAATTAAGGGTTTCAAACAAATTTCAAAGGTTTCAAGCGATTTTCAATATTTCAATATATTCCAAATATTGTAAAGATTTTAAAGAATTTTAAGCAATTCTGAGGAATTTTTATAGATTACAAGAATTTAAAAAGATTCAAAAATATTTTTAAGATGTTAGGATATTCCGAAAATTTCCAAGAAATTTTCAGGAGCTTTAAAAAATTTAAAAGGATCGACAATATTTGAAGGTATTTTAAAAAATCCCGAAAAATTTTCATAAGATTAAAAAAAATGTCAAGGAATTTCAAGGGATTTTATAATATTTCAATGAAATTTCAATATTTCAATGTATTCCAAATATTGTAAAGATTTTCAAGAATTTTAAACAATTCCGAGGAATTTGTATAGATTACAAGAATTTGGAAAGATTCAAGAAGATTTTTAAGATGTTATGATATTTAAAGAATTTCCAAGGAATTTTCAGAAGCTTTAAACAATTTAAAAGGATCGACAATATTTGAAGGTATTTTAAAGGATTCCGAATAATTCTCAAAAGATTAAAAAAATGTTAAGGAATTTCAAGGGATTTTATAATATTTCAATGAAATTTCAAAGAATCCATTCGAAGGAACTGAGGTATCTCAAAAGATTTCAAACATTTGAAGAGATTTTCAATATTTCAAGGTGTTCCAGAGATTTTAAAGAACTTTGAAAGATTCCAAGGAATTTCAAAAGATTTCGAGAATTTGAAAAAATTTTGAAGGTTTTTTAAGATATTAGGATATTTTAAAAGACTCCAAGGAATTTTCAAAGCTAAAAAAAATTTTCAAGGATGAAAAATATTTAAGGATATTTTAAAGGATTCCAAGGGAGTTTCAAGAGATTGAAAAAATGTCAACGGATTTCAAGGGATTTTATAATATTTTAATGATATTTCATAGAATTTATTCACAAGAATTGCGTGATTTCAAAGGATTTCAAAGATTTGAAGAGATTTTCAATATTTAAAAGGATTCCAAAATTTTCAAAAAAATTTTAGATTCCAAGGAATTTCAATAGATTTCGAGAATTTTAAGGGTGGAAAATATTTTATGACATTTTAAAGGATTCCAAGGAAGTTTCAAGAGATTGAAAAAATATTAAGGGATTTCAAGGGATTTTATAATATTTTAATGATATTTCATAGAATTTATTTACAAGAATTGAGTGATTTTAAAGGATTTCAAAGATTTGCAGAGATTTTCAATATTTCAAGGTATTCCAAAAATCTTAAAGGATTTTTAGATTCCAACGTATTCCGAAGATTTTGAAAATTTCAAAGAATTTAAAAAGATTCCAAGGAATTTTAAAAATCTTTCAAAAATGTCAACGGATTTTAAGAGGTTTTGGAATACTTCAATTAAATTTCATAGAATTCATTTACAAGAATTGAAGCATTTCAAAGGATTTTAAAGATCTTAGGGTATTCAAAAAGATTCCAAGGAATTTTCTAGAGCTTTAAAAAATTTTCAAGCATGAAAAATATTTGAGGATATTTTAAAGGATTCCAAGGTAGTTTCAAGAAATTGAAAAAATGTCAAGGAATTTTAAGGGATTTTATAATATTTCAATGAAATTTCAAAGAATTTATTCAAAAGAATTGAGGGATCTCAAAGGATTTCAAAGATTTGAAAAGATTTTCAAATTATTCAAGGTATTTTCAAAGATTTTGAAGAATTGAGAATATTTTATAGCATTTAAATAAAATATCCATAAGAAAAAAAGTTTTATATTGCTTTAATAGCTTCCAATTATTTTGTGATTTGGTTTTCTCGGGGTACAACTTGTTACGTGGGAAAGGGAAGGGGTAAAAAATGGATAGAAAATGTGTTACGTAATTTATGGATGTTCCCTAAGGAAAATGTTCAACCCTCTAATTATAAAAACAAATAACTTCTTAAAAAAATTTTTAAGAAGTGAAATTCTTTCTTCGATCGATTCAATTGTTACCTAAATGGGAACGTAAGTTCTATTATTTCGGTCTTATGATTAAATTGAATAAAAGAGGACAGGATCATTCCGAGTCCACAATTTAATTATAAAAAAGTTACAATCTTGCAACGTTTCGACCTTAATCTGTCGGTCATCCTCAGGCAAATTTATACCTAATAAAAATGTTATAAAATTCGTTTAGCTAATTAAAGAATGTCATAGGACCAATTATAAATAATAAATTCCATTTACGTCAAAAAAATAATTTTGAGATTCAAAATTGTGGTCGATAAAAAAAAATTCAAACGGTTTCCGAAATTTCAATTGGGAAGAAACCTCAAAAACAAGAGAGGCTCCCAATATTTAAAAGTTACATTTATTTAATTTAAAGTAACATTTATTCATATAAAGCATTTCTGTTTTGAAATTTATGGAAAAATTCTTGAACTTGTTTATGAAAATCGATTCTCAAATTTTTCTTTTTCAAGTGTTATATCCTTTAGCTAAAATCTTCTATATTATCAAAATTAAAATCAAAAAGGTGGTCAAAATTCCAAGAGTGTTGGGACAAACCTGTCTTTAAATTTCCAATTCTGCAATCTCTTTTATGTTCAGATATTCTCGTTTTTAACCTTCTGCCAGTTTCACCAATGCAAATTTTATTACAACCTTTGCATTTTATTAAATAAACTGCGTTTGATAAATATTCAATTTTTTCTGAATCTTTCTTATCTATAAGATAATTTTCCAATTTATGTTTATTTATAAAATATACGTTAATGTTGAATATTTTTAAGGCACTTTTTAATCTCTCCGATAAACCTTGTACGTATGGCAACGAAACACGTAGATCAGTTTTTTTTTTGTAATTATCTAACCATTTATTATGTTCACTGGAACTATTGTAAATTTCAATAATTCTTTCTCTAATAACATTTTCTATTCAAGGTAGTGGATAATTGTTTTGTTGTAATGTAATTTTCAAATTGATCTGAATTTCCTTTCCTGAACGTGAAATCACTTAGTCTTATGCATCTATCTATTAATCCCTTAATTAATCCAATTGTTTGGTTAAATTAATGATGTGAGTTGTAATTCAAATATCACCCTGACCATGAAGATTCTTTGTACCAATTGGTAATTGAAGCACCATTTTCTGTTCTTATAATTAACATATCTAGATAATTTAGGGTGTTGTTATTTTCCAATTCAAATGTCACTTGTGAAGATTCTTCGATACTATTAAATGTATTGATTAATTCTTGAATTTTATCAGTAGTAACTATTGTAAATATATCATCAACATACCTTTTATAAAAAATCGGCTTAAAACTTGATTTAAATAGTGCTCTTTTTTCCATGTCCTCAAGAACAAGATTGAAAGCAATCGGAGATAAAGGAGATCCAATTGGACAACTTGATATCTGTTTGTAAAATTTTTGGTTGAAAGTGAAAACAGTATTATTAAATACTGTTCTAACAGCTATTAATATTTCGAAGTTAGATATTTTCGTTAAATTTTTGTAAACTTGTAATTTTCTTATATGCAATCAGAAAGTAAGTCTAAGGGAATGTTATCGAACATAGAAATCACATCTAAAAATGATAATGAGTGGGTACAAGGTACATGTATATTTTTAATTTTTTCTTTAAAACCCCAATTGTCTTTAACAAAGGAGTCAGTCTTACCAGAAACAGGTTTTAGAGATTTTGATAAAAATTTGCCTAAGTTGTAAGTGTAGCTGATCCAATAGAAAACCCTATCAATCTCCATTTTAGGTCCGACTTATGAACTTTAGGTAGAGCGTAAGCTTTGGCCACAACACTTTCGCGATTTTTTAAACGATAAGCTAAATTCCAATTGATATACCTTTCATTTTCACATCTTGATATAACATCATTGCACTTATTTTCAATGGATAGAATTAAGCTGGTGTTAGCTTTTTTGTATAATATGTTGTTTTGTAAAAGATTTTCAACTGTCTTATTATAATCATCCTCATTAGCTGCTACTGAAATATTACCTTTATCTGCCTTTAAAACTATTAAATTTTTGTGATCATTTTGAAATTTTTTAACCGTTTCAGAGACATTTGCTTCTTTATTTTCATCTTCAACATTTTTTATAGATCCTTCAATATTTGCAATGATATTATTCGATGATATTTTATTTGAATTATAAGGAATACCAAATTTGTTTCCCAAAGCCAAGGTTTCAGCTACCTCATTTGTAAATGTAACATTGGATACATTTTTAAACCACTCACTTAATCTTAATTCTCTATATTTATTTTCATTCTTTAAAAATCTATTTTTGAATAAGTTAAATTTGTTAAGGTGAGCATCTCTCTGTTCATACTTTAGTCTATGTAAAGTTGATTCTTGTGATTTAAAGAAATTAGTGTTGATTAGGGTCGTCAAACAATTTTTTTTCTTCGAATTTTTATGGGGACACCCCAGAAATTTGTTCGAATCCACACAAAAATGAATCCATTTTTTTCAAATGATATTAAGGGGTGCCGCAAGCCCCATGAAGTTTAACATGTATTTCCCATAAGAAAAAAAGACATTTTTGTAAATCTTATTCAGAATCCTCAATATTATCTCAATCGAGTTGAAACTCAACATTTGTCTTCACAATTAGCCATAGAATACAAGTAGGATATCACTTTTCGAATACCAACACCATAAGTCTGTTCTATAGGGTCCTAAAGAAACCCCATAAGTGAAAAAATTGGTTTTGGGAGTTTTTCACGCCAATTCTGACTTTTTATGGGCTTTTTTCAGTGAAAATTATTTCTGGTACATGAAAGACCATCTTATGCTCATGAGTAGATGTTCACATAAATTGTTTAAACAATTCATTATTGTTTTCAGCAATTTTCTCATAGAATGGAGTTAGAAAGACGCAGTTTTTTCACAAATTTTCCATTTGATTAAGGGAAGAGAATATCATAACCAATAATAATAAATTGTTTAAACAATTATTTTGTTAACTTGAATCCATTATTACTTCACTTCAATTGAAAATTGGACAAAAGGCCAGAAATTTCAGAAAAAACGCATCTTTCTAGCATTATTCAAATATAATATTAATAATAGTAATAACAAATTGTTTAAACAAAAAATTTTCTTGACTCTAGTTAATTATTTAACTTATCTTAATTGAAAATTTGACTAGAAGTGAATTTTCTTTTTACTACAATTTTGTAGCATTTTTCTAACAGAATATTATTAACCCGCGTCTTTCTAACTCCATTCTATGCGAAAATTGCTAAAAACAATAATAAATTATTTAAACAACTCATGTGAGCATCTAGTTACGAATATGAAGTGGTCTTTCATGTACCTGAAACAATGTTCATTGAAAAACCCACAAAAAAGTCATAATTAGCGTGAAAAACTCACAAAACCTATGACTTTTGTGAAGAGAAATGTTGATTTTCAACTCGATTGAGAGAATATTGAGGATTCTGAATAAGATTTACATAAACTTTTTTTCTTATGGGAAATACGTGTTAAACTAAATGGGACTTGCGGCACCTCTAAATATAATTTTTTTAATGGATTTATTTTTGTGTGGATTTGAACAAATTCCTGTGTGGTACCCATAAAAATTCAAAAAAAAATTTTCCAATGCATTTTTGGACCATCCTAGTGTTGATCCATTCTCCGATGTCAGTACTTGTAGTTGGACCGTATCTTATACGTATGAAATCCAAGTATCCCATTATCCCAGAACGTTATGGACCAATTTTTGATGAAAACAAATAACTTCTGAAAACAATTTTTATGAAGTGAAATTCTTTCTTCGATCCATTCAATTGTTACCTTAATAGGAACTTACATCTCTTAGTTATATCTTATATCTATATCTTATATCTTACACTTATATCTTATACTTATATCTATAGGAAATTATATATTTTATTCGCAATAACACTTATTTCGAATAAAATATCGTACATCACTCAGAGTGTTAGACAGGACCTCACGTGGATCTCAATGTTCGTAATGCTCTGCAAACTTTGATCTCCCCGTAAATGGCGATTACTAACACTCCTTGTGATGTAATATACTATTATTTTGAACATTGTATTGAAAATATTGATTACCAATTCAACAGTTATGCCGACTTATCAAGAACCTATCCCAGGCTGGATTCCCAATTCCTTCGGACCGACTGGTTCAATTGTAGCTATGAGTACTGGTTTATTAAAAATAATGCATGGTGATGGATCTCGGATTACTGAATTAGTTCCTGCTGATCTAACAATCAACGCTCTCATTGTATCTGCATGGGACGTTGCTATGAATAAGTGAGAATTATTTTTTTAAGAAACAAAGTTTACTTTCTAAATATAAATATACACTGGAACCTGGAAAAAGAAACTTCGGATTCACTATATTCCTAGAATTTCAGCCTCGGCGTTTTCTTGATGAGAAAAGCCGTGGGACGGAAAGAGAGGAGATGCTTAGTCAAGCGTGACAAACAGTATGAGGGTCGCACTATCTGCGCATTAGTTGCTTCAGGTTGCATCATGTGTCCAAATCCAACATAAATGATTCATGCGGCCCTGTCTGTTCACGTTCGGATTCCCTGGAGTTACGATCAAGGCCACTGCAAGCCATGTCCGAAACTGTTCTTCATTCCAGGTTCCAGTTTAATTTTGGAAGCGTCCATTAATTACGTGAGGCTTTTTTGGGGGAAAGGGGTCCAAATTATTACTTAAGTAAGTTTTCTTTTTCTAATTCTTCAACAAAATATACATTATGGTGGTCTAAAAATGCATGAGACATTTTTTTTCGAATTTTCGTGCCTCGAATTTAATTGCTTTGATTAAATCTTTCAAATCTTCTGAAATTCCTTGAAATACCTTCTTTCGAAATTTGAAAAAATCGTCTGATATCCCTTCAAATTTTTGAAATCACTTAAAATCCTCGAAAATGTTTGGTAATCTTTTAAATCCTCTAGAATCCCTAGAAATGTTTCGAAATAACGTGAAATCCTTGCAAAAAGTTTTTAATCTCGTTACAATCGATGAAATCCTTAAAAATTAGTTGAAATGTCTGAAAGTCCTATAAAATACTTTTGAAAGCCTTAAAATCCGTGCAGGTTCTTTGAAATCCTTTGATATTTCTTGAGATTTCTTGAATGAATTTCTTCAAATCCAAAAAAAATTAATGCATTTTTTTAAAATTATATTTGTAGGTTCTGCAAGCCCCATGAAGTTTGAAACGTATTTCCCATAAGAAAAAAATACGTTTTTGTAAATTTCATTCAGAAACTATTTTATACGTTCCCAAAAAGACCCCATAAATGAAAAACTGTGTCTTGCGAGTTTTTGGCGCTAATTATAATTTTCTTGCTTTTTCTTACAAATTGTTTGTAATATATAAAATACTACTCTTCACTAGTAATTAGATGTTTACATGAATTGTTTAAACAATTCATTATTGTTTTGAGTCTTTTTCTCTTAAATTAGAGTTAGAAAGCCACAGTGTTTTCCGAATTTTTCAACTTATTTTCAACTTTCAATTAGATTTAATTAAACTTCAATCAGATTCAATTAAATTTAACAGAAATCGTTGTTCAAAGAATTTTTTATCATTTATAACAATATTCTCTTAGAATAATGCTGGAAAGTTTGAATTTTTTTCAGATTTGCTATTTTTTGTCCACTTTTCAATTGGAGTGATGTAATAATTAATTCAAATTAACAAACGTAATTCACAACTATCTTCTCCTATATTAATGCTAGATGGTTGCTGATTTTTCTGAAATTTTTCTGAAATTTTTCAATTTTTTTCACTTTTCACTCACTTGGCTTTGGCTTTTGAGTTATGAACAGACAATAAATAAACATAAAAAAGAATCAGTTTTTAAGCGATCTCTTCCTTCTTGATGAACATATTTTATGTGAAATTAAACAGATATTCGTTTTTAAAAAAAGTCAAAGAACAACTGCAAATTACAACAACAACAAAAAAACAACTTTCTAGCATTACTCTGAGAAGAGATATTCACAAACAATTATAACTTCTTTAAATAATTATTTTTGTTAAGTTGCATTGATTATTACCTCGCTCTAAGTAAAAAGTTGACAGAAAGTGGAAAATTTCAGAAAACCCCGCAACTACGTAGAGAAAATAGTTATAAACAATAATCATTTTTTTTAACAATTGCATACAGAATTCTTCAAAATCCATTAAAATTTCGTGACTTATTTTGAAATCTCTTGAAAAATCCTAATATCTCTTAAAGGCCTTTAAAAACTGTCAAAATCCCTTAAATCGGCTGTAATCTTGAAAATCCATTAAAAATCCCTTCTAATCCTTTAAAATCCGCGGAAATCCCTCAAAATCACGTGAAATGATTGAAATACATTTTAATCTTCGAAAATTCGTTAAATCATTTGATATCTTCGCAAATCTTTGGAAATCCCATAAAATCTTATGAAATCCCTTGGAATCCCTTTATATCTCCGAAATCTGCTCCACATCCCCTGAAATACTTCAAAATTCATAAAAATAATTCGGTATCACATTAAATCCCTTAAAATCTTCTGAAATCCCGTGAATTATTTTGAAATATCCCTAAATCTCTCAAAAATCCTGGAAATCTGCTGAAATCGTTGTTAATCCCTTGAAATCCCTGAAAATCGGTCAAAATCTTCCGTTATCTATGAAAATCCTTTGAAATACGTTGAAGTCTCTGTAAATCTAAATAAACTCTTTGAATTTCCCTAAAATTTTCTAAAATTCAATGAAAAATTTGAGATTCTCTCTAAAATTTTACTACGTAATTTCTTCAAACTCTTGAAATCTTTTTAAATCATTCGAAATCTGTGAGGTATCTCATAACCTTTAGAACTCCTTTGACATACTTTTCTTACATAATTTTGTGATCCTTTAGAATCTTTTGAAATTCCTTGGTATCACGTGAAATCCCTAAATAATCTTTGGAAATCCTGTAAATCACCGAAGCTCTTTCAATTCTCTTAAAACCCGTAAAAATCCCTCAAAATCTTTCGAAATCTTTGCAAATTTTTTTTCAATTCCGTGAAATCTTCTTAAATCCTATGAAATCTCTTTATATCCCATCCCTTCAAGTCTTTTGAATCCCATTAAAATCCCCTGTTATCCTTCAAAATTCGTGAAAATAATTCGGCATCACACGAGATCCTTCAAAATCACTTAAAATCCCGTAAATTATTTATTAATATTTCAAAATCTCTTAAAATCTCTGAAAATGTGATTGAATTCCTTGAAGTACCTTAAATTCTTGTAACATCCCGTGAAACAATTGAGATTCTCTCTAAAATTGTATCAGATAATATCTGCAAACTCTTGAAATCTTCTTAAATCATTTAAAATCTATGAAACTTTGTAATCCTTTTGAAAATTTTGTAAATCTTTGAAATACTTTGTAGTCCTTCGAAATACATCAAAGTGAGCTGAAATCTGTTCGAATATTTTCAAATTACTGGAAATCTTTCAGATCTTTCGTAATCCTTTTAAATCTTGTTGACAGTGAAAATAATTGATACATTTTTGATATATTGAGTCAAAAAAATGTAAAATCTCACGTAAGAAGCGGAGTGGGGTCCTAAAAATCTTACGAAAATAATCCTCACGTAATTAATGGAAATTCTCTTTTCAAAAAGTTTGAATTAATTTCTGGACATTTTGAATTTTAAGATCCTCCCAATTTTCAGAAATACAGAAACTGAAATATTCATTTACAATTACTGTTCAACTTGGAAAAGCCCGATTACTTGGGAAGAGTATGTCAACATGGCACTGAAATACGAAATCCCCACTATTAAATGCATATGGTGCAGCTTATTATTTATTATAAAAAATTATTACTTGTATTATATTGCCAGTATGTTGTTACAAACTCTACCAGCGATACTACTCGATGGGGTACTTGTTGTTCTCGGAAAAAAGACTTGGTAAGAAAATCTTAAGTAAAAGGTTTTTTTTTTTTCTTATAATTTTCTCTGATTACAGGGCAATTAAAGCTTGTAAAGGAATTGATAAATACGTAAAAGTTGTATCTTATTTTGGATTGAATGAGTGGAAAATCAACAGCGATAGAACAAAAGCTCTCTGGCAAAAGACATCACTTGATGATCAGAAAATATTCCCCTTTTCAATGGAGAATTTCGATTGGGATGACTTTATGAAAAATTGTATGATGGGGATAAGAATTCATACACTCAAAGATCCTCCGGATACAATACCCGCTGCCAAAAAACGAAGAATCAGGTTTGTTTTGTAGTAAATATATTATCAGTGTGTCTCATAATTTTCTCCCACCAAATTTCCGGGGTTTTCCGGTTGTAAATATCAAATTTCCCCCTGTCACGAACCGCAACAAAATATTTCTAGCTCCCTCCCGCCCACCTATTATTGTAAGGAATTATGGTTTCCAAAAATAATATGATATGAGACTTGAAACTAGTGGAAATTGGTTGTATTTAGGATAATACATGCCTTGCAGGGTGAAAGCTTCCTTTTCAAAATTCTATTATTTTTCCTTGAATAGTTTTTCTTCCTTGACCACTAACATTCCAATAACATTAATATTTATATACTCATTAAAATTTTTCAAATCTATTTATTTTAAACAAAAAAAAAGTGACTTTTCGACGATAAAAGATGACCTCTTAAGAAAATACTTAAATTTTCTACAAAATAATTAAATTTTCTACAAAGCAATTAAATTTTCAACGAAATAGTTTACTCTTCAACCTAAAAAGGTGAATTCGCAACAAGAAAGTGTAATAGTTGATATTTCAACCAAGAAGGATGATATTGCATTTGAAAAACTGAATTTTAAAATCAAAAAGACGAATTTTCAACACTTAAAGATTTTCCAGTAATGAAAGAAAAAAAAGTTCACCTAAATTGTTGAACCTTAAAGCCAAAAGACGAATTTTCCGTACAAAAATGGAATTTTTTGATCTACTGATCTTTCAGTTTATTTGAAAACAAGCTTATACTTTGCAAGCTTTTATTTAAAAACAACTTATAATAAAATAGTTAAATTGTTAACCAAAGAGATGAAGTTACATTAAAAAAAACAATTTAACAAAATAGTTCAACTTATACCACGCAGTTACATTTTCAATAAAAAATATCAGTTTTCAACTCAATAGTCAAACTTTAACCAAAGGGATAAATTTCCAACTAAAAGTATGAATCTTCAACAAAAAAGTGATTTCTTAACAAAGTGGTTCAAAGAAAATTTGCAAACAGAATAGTTTAAATAAGAAGTAAATTTTCTACGAAGATACTTGAATTTTCAACCCAAAAAGATAAATTTTTAATAATAACAGTTGAATTTTCATACAAGAATGATGACTTTTAAAAAAAATTGTTTAATTTTCAATTTAAAAGTGGCATTTTCATCCAAGAAAGATTAATTTTCTACTAAAACAGATGATTTTTCAAATCAGAATGATAAATATTGACAATATAGTTGAATTTTCATCCAAAAAATACTTGAATTGATTTTACAACACAAAATATGAATTTTTCTCAAAAGGTAAATATTCTATAAAATAGTTGAATTTTCAACAAAAAAGTCGAATTTTCATCCACAAAAGATTTCCGGTGATTTTTCAACGAAACAGTTGAAATTTCGACCATAAAGGATCACTTTTCAATAAAATTATTGAATTTCAACCAAACAGTTGCATTTTTATCCAAAAAAGATGCAATTCTACTGAAACAGATTAATTTTTAAAGCAAAAAGACAAATTTTCAAAAAAAAAATAGCTTGATTTTTATCCAAAAAAAATTTCAATTGATTTTTCAACTCCAACATATGAATTTTTCTCAAAAGGTAAATTTTCTACGATATAGAGGAATTTTCAAGCCAAGAGATTGGCTTTTTGACGAAACTGTTGAATTTTCAAATAAATAATAAAATTTATAACTAAAAAGATAATTTTCAGGAGGAAGCAACTGCAAAAAAAGAAATAGAAATACAGAATAAATAAATTACGAACAAGAATGTTATATCAGAGTTACAGAAAAACTTAATTTTAAAAATTTTCTAATTTGTCCCTGACCAATTTTTCATTTTTCCTGACCATTTATATTCAAAGATCAGAATATTACATTTGTAAGATTTTGAACCTAGAATCTTTCATAAACAGAATAAAACAATTTCAAATAAAAATTGGCTAGGTTCCTTTTTTCATTCACCAGTTTTCTTTGGCGCGTAAAGTTAAATTCATATTAAATTTCTGTACAATTTCTGCGAGTTACTTGTTTCATTTGTGAATTTTCAAAAATGACGTACATGAATTAAGGACCCCCCCCCCTTCCATAACAAATCGTAAAAAAATCTCTTGACCCCTCCCTCCCCCTTGAGCTGTTACGTAATTTGAGTACGGTCCCTTACCAGAAGCAAGAATCAAGCGCATTTAACATAATGTTTTCGTTTTTGTAATTTTAGGTATTCTGATGTCCTAATGTATTTAAACAAAATAATATTTTTATAATTCGTGCACGGAAAAAAATAATCGTTAAAATTTTAAGTAACTATTCTATGACTCCTAGATAGAGAGAAAAGTCTGATGAGATTCTAGCGAATTTGATTAAATAGTAGAAGAAAAGTCGATTCATTATGAAGAACAAAGTTACTGGAAAAAGTCTAATAATTCTCCTGAGAAAGTATTTCAGAAGCCAAACGATCTTTTCTGATAAATAACAAACATTTTTATATAGTTTAAGTGATAGTCAAATAATTTTCAGAAAAGGGATTCAAGCAAATAGTTGATAAATTATATTAAAGTCTATTATAATTTATTTGATGGTAAACGACTTTTCATATGATTCTTGAAAAAGAATTTAGAAAATGAATAATCGAAGTATTGAGAATGCGCTCTTATAGAATTCTGTCGACAGTCACTGAAAACAATACATGCGCAGTGAACTTTTTCCGTTGTACCGCGCACGTTGTGCATTCAGCCCATTGTGCGTCTGTTGCGTTGCTTACCTAAGCTATTACTTGTGATTTAATTTTCTTGAAAAGCATTTGTTGGGTCGAAAATTTTCTTCAATCATTTCAAAAGTCTCTAACATGGCTTTGATTCCCATTACAATTTTAGAGTTCTAATTTTCTTCTAATTTTAAATATTGTTCAATCGTAAATACTAATTGTCGCATCGAAATAAACTTTTATGTGCTTCTCGAAATACTTTACACTAAAATATTGAAATTGATTATATTAAATTCAAAATAAGTCAAAATCTCAATTTCACTTCAACGTCCAACATTTGAATATGATCGTTGGATTCTTGCTCTTTTTAATTTCCGAAAATTTCGTAGCTAAAATGTCGAATACTCTTGTTTATTATTATCCTTGTTGATTCAATGTGATATCTGTGAATCTTCAGTAATAATAAAAATGTTGTTAATAATATTTTATAATTTTTCATTCTAAATTTGTGGTATTTTATTTGTAATTACTAAACGAAGTCCAGATATTTTGATAAAGAATCCATTAATCGAAGAAAATCTCTGGGACTAAAAATGGCTGAACTTTTAGCATTCACACCTATACTTACATAACTCTTTTAAAGTATCTAAATAATGGAAAACAAATATATGGCAGCATAACCCAAGGTTCCAATGCTTGAAAAATGTTTAGAAATACAATTATTACATTTTTTAATAATTAAAAAAAATGTCATGCCTATTTAAATCAAGATATTAAAAAAGAAGAAATTGAAAAACAACGCTTTAAAGAAATGTATCGAGAACGTATTGCATGATATAAAAGAATAATAAAAATTCACAATTACGCATTTTCAATATAAAAAAATAAGAAAGCACAAAAATATTTCTCATTCGACCACTGTGAGACTCAATAATTTTAACTCGAAAGTTCTTGCAATCGACTTTTCTTTACAGAATTATTTTTTCTTCTAATTTCAAAGTATTTTATATTCAAAATGAAAATGAAGTATCCAGCCCTTTTTGAAATTTGTCGTTCGAAATCTTCAAAATTTTACATTTTGTTCAACATTTTTGGGAATCTTCAAAAGTTTTGAATTATTTTTGAATATTTCTAAAACTTTTCGAAACTTTTGAATATCTCTTAAACTTACTCGAGTTTTTTGAAAACTTGCAAAATTGCAAAATTTTGTTTTAAAACCCTTCACATTCTTGTTCAATTTTCTCTTAAAATTCATTTTTTCAAAAACGCTTCTAAATTTTATTTCGAAATCTTCAAAAATCAACTTTTTTTTAAATTTATAATCTTTTCAAACTTTGAATTATTTTTGAAAAAGACGAATTTCCAACAGAATTATTGAATCATTTACCGAAAAATATAATTTTTCTACCAATTGCATTTTCAACCAGGAAATATTGAATTTTTACCGAAAGACACGAATTTTTCTACAAAATAGTTTGATTTTTAAAACCGGAAATCTGAATTTTCAACGAAAGAGTTAATTTTGAAACAAATAGTTGCATGTTTGAACAAATAAATTTACTTTTTACCAAGAAGATTAATTTTCTACCAAGAAGGACAAATTTGTAACGAAATTGTTACATTTTCAACCAAAAAAGATAATATTTCAATGAGAATGTGGAGTTTTTAACAGAAAAAAATTAATTCTCAACAAAAGTAGTTCAATTTTTCACCATGTTGTTGAATTTTCTTTCAAAAATCATAAATTCTTGAACAAAAAATGTAATTGTCGACATTTCAACAACAAAAATGATCATTTTAATTTAAAAAGTGCTGAATTTATACAAAATGTCGAATTTTCAACAAAATAGCTGAATATTCAACCAAGAATTAATTTTCTATCATGAGTTTTTAACTAATGCATGCATTTTCATTAAAAAAAAACATTTTCAAACAAGAATGGAACAGCTAAATTTTCGATGGAAAAAAATGTCAACCGCAAAAAACGGATTTTCAAAATAGATGAATTTTCAAACAAAGTAGTGAATTCTCAAGAACAACAAAATTAATTTTCAACAAATTGAAGTTAAGTTCAACCAGAATAGACTAACTTTCAGGAAAATAATTGAATCTTCAACTAATACAAATTAATTTTCAACCAAAAAATTGCATTTTCACCGAAGAGGTGAAATTTCTATGAAGAGAAGACATTTCAAACATCATTCAAACTTACACGAATTATTCCTGAAATTTAAAAAAATCTTTCAAAATGAAAAAAAAGGCTTCAAAATCTTTCATATTTTATTTGACGTTTTTAGAGATCTTCTTAAATTTTGTGAAATTTTCTAAAAAAAATTAATTTTTCAAAATCAAAAATCATTTATAATTTTCTCAGAAATTATATGAAGATTTTTTTCCTTCAAAAACACTTAGAACGCTTCGAAAATTTTCTCGAAATCTCCAAAAATTTACATTTTTTTCAATTCTTTGAAATCTTTTCGAAATTTAAATTATTTTTTAATCTTCTCAACATTTCTAATCCTTTCAAATATTTTTCAAAATGGTCAATATTTTTTCTAAAAATTTTTGAAATTTCTGCATAATTAAAAAGTTCTTTTAAAACTTCTCAAGATTCTGCAGAAGCTTCTGCACTTTGTGTTCCAAATCTTTAACTATTTATATTTTGTTTCAGATTTTTTAAAACATCCTCAAGTTTTATATTACATATTTCCGAATGTTTTTGAAAATCACAAATATCCGTTAAACTTACTCGAATTTTTTCTAAAATGTTGGAAACTTTCAAAATCGTTAAATTTTGCTTTAAGACCTTCCACGACTTCTACGTTCTTTTTATACATTTTTAAAAGTCGGAAATTTGTTCCAAATGTATTAAAATCTTCTCAAGATTCCAGATTCTTTCTCGACATATTTTGAAATCTCAAAATCTCAAAATTAATTAAAAAAAAAAACTAAATCATATAAATTTTCGCAGGAAACTTATTGTCGCTTTTGATAATTTTGCTGTGACCGATACCCACTGCAACTTTCTAAGAGAAGGATGAACATTCAAATTTATTTTGATTGTTATCATGAATTATAAAACATATCATATTTTCCAAACCTCTAAATATGATTCCTGACTTGATCCTGATTCCGGATAAATTCCCGGTCTTTCCTGGTTTTATTTTAATTTCTGGATATTTCCCGGCTTTCCACGTTAATAGACACCATGATTGATTGAATTTTTATTCAAATAATATTAAACAGGGTCCTTTCGTTACAGATTTTTAGTACTTCACAATATCTTGAAGTACACTACAATATTCTTTGGACTCTGGACTTTTTATAAAACTACGATATTCTTATTACGATTCTATCAATAAATTACTATTCGTAAGTACAAAAATTATTTCTCCATTCACAAGTTATCATTTTAAGGATCTCAAAGATATTTCTGAACCATAATATAAATTATTCTTTCATATTCCAGATATAGTGCAATTGGGTTTACGTCGAAATTCTTAAAATGAAATTTAGGACATGTTATTAACCTTCCAGCGGGCGCGCTGTCGTAAAATTTAGGACAACTGCGCAAAATATCCCCCCCTACACGTACAACTTATTATTATGCGCTGAGCATCCACCTATTCCAAGATCAGTCTCTCTCTGACCTCTAGGCAGAAGATTGTGCAAAAAATTTTTTTTTATACGTGTCTTTACGTGTAAGTAGATTACGTATCCTGTACTATTTTCTCTGATTTTTTCCACATTTATATCGTTGCATAGTAGGACCGAATGGCGAAAAGCTGGCCAAAAGTATAAACTGTACATAAAATGGGCCAAATTATATTACTCGGGGGTTTTTTGGGTCGCTCATTACGAATCCGATGTCATAAATTTAGAAAACAAAATGGCGGATCCAATATGACGGATGAGTATGCTAAATAAATTTTGGATTTTTTTCAAAATTAGTGTAAGGGGGCTTTCAAGGTCGCTGATTACGAATCCGATGTGAAAAAAAAAAATGGCGGATCCAATATGGCAGACGAGCAGGCCGTTGCCAATCATTTACGTGTAAGAACCATTCTGCGATCGAGGTGGTCTGTGACAATTGCAAGGATGAGGGTACTGATGTTCACGAATAGCACAATTGAATGTTTGTATCATTTTTTCAAGTATTCCGTCTTTTATTGTTCACAAAAATGTAATCAATTTTGTTTTACAGTACTGCCATACATCATTTTTTTGAATCCTTATAGCAATTTCCCAACATTTGATCAAAGAAAAAACCTTGAATGTTGAAAACATATCCAGGAGATTTAGGAGAGTGACCTGTGCGACTATATTCAATTTAAAAATTTTATAGCAGATTTACATGGACAGACTTTCGAATTGTTTCGTTAGAAATGGAAGGGGTTGTTTTTGGGATTTGTTGAATATTATCGTGAGGTTGGAAACATAATATGGGGTTTCGTAACGGTGGCGCTTGTGAACATTTTCTATTTGAAATTTTACATCTGTTTTACATGACGACATTTTGAAATTGTTTCGTTAAAAGTGATCGGGGTGAATTTTAGGGGTTGCTAAATATTCTTGATGGTTTAAGAATATAACTTGGAGGATTTTGTAGGTTACCTGTGCGACTATTTCCCATATAAAAATGTTATACCTGTTTTACACGGAGAGACTTTCGAATTGTTTCTTTAAAAGTGATAGGGGTTGTTTTTGGGGGTTGTTGAATATTATTTTGAGATTGGAAACATAATATGAGGTTTTGTAAAGATGGCGCTTGTGACTATTCTCCATTTAAAATTTTG
>CAKNXH010002187.1:70956-121754 GCA_932178445.1 Andricus quercusramuli | reverse complement strand
TGTTTTACATGGACACATTTTGGAATTGTTTCGTTAAAAGTGATAGGTGTTGTTTTTGGGGGTTGTTGAATATTATTTTGAGATTGGAAACATAATATGGGTTTTTGTGAAGATGGCGCTTGTGACTATTCTCCATTTAAAATTTTTACATCGGTTTTACTTGACGACATTTTGAAATTGTTTCGTTAAAAGTGATAGGGGTGAATATTAGGGGTTGCTAAATATCCTTGATGGTTTAGGAATATAACATGGAGGTTTTTGAAGGTGCCCTGTGCGACTATTTTCAATTAGAAACTTTTATAGCTGTTTTACATGGACACATTTTGGAATTGTTTCTTTAAAAGTGATAGGTGTTGTTTTTGGGGGTTGTTGAATATTATTTTGAGATTGGAAACATAATATGGGGTTTTGTGAAGATGGCGCTTGTGACTATTCTCCATTTAAAATTTTTACATCGGTTTTACTTGACGACATTTTGGAATTGTTTCGTTAAAAGTGATAGGGGTGAATTTTAGGGGTCGTGCAATTTTATTTATGGGTTCAGAGAATAACCTGGGGTTTAGGAAGGTAAGCCAGGGCTTCTGTTATCAGATTAAAAATGTTGTGGCTGTTCCTCATGAAAACACTTTGGAATTGTTTCTTCAACTTGGATAAACCCGAATGACGTAAAATTTACGACACGCGCTCGCTCAAGGGAAATTATGGACGCGCCCGCTGGAAGGTTAATGATAGAAAAAATTGGCTTTTCCCCTCAATTTGCCTTGACTTATATGGCAAGTATCGTTTCGCGATGTCAATTGGATAATAAATGAATTTCATGAACATATGATCAGAAAAAAAAAAATTATTCGTAAACCTTGTTAGAAAATTATTGTTGAATATGCGACGACA
This sequence comes from Andricus quercusramuli, assembly GCA_932178445.1. Classification (NCBI taxonomy): domain Eukaryota; kingdom Metazoa; phylum Arthropoda; class Insecta; order Hymenoptera; family Cynipidae; genus Andricus; species Andricus quercusramuli. The sequence continues at coordinate 120,863 of CAKNXH010002187.1, read as the reverse complement.
AATTTTCATCACTGAGCGTCACTTATGACATTATTTGACGAAAATTAAGAGAAAAAATGATTTCTTTCTGCCTTCGAATGTCCAAACGGAGCATTTGTTTATGTTATTTTTTATCAAATTGATAAAAAATATCGGGAGACAAATGCTCAGGATGCAGTATCATTTAATCAATGAAAAGAAATGACTTAATTGCAAAAATTTACTATTTGTCTCCAACATAAATATCCAAACAAACACAAATTTAAAAAATCGTCCCTCATAAATCTATAAAAACTGAATGCCTAATGTTTAAAAAAAAGAAACTCCAAAATAGGTCAAGAATTGCCTTCTTCAAGTTATTCTGAACCTCGCTTTTAATTTATCTTACAATATTCTGCTGTATTTGAAAGTATTTGTATTTACAAATAAGATTTATTTTATAGAATTTTAACCAGTAACCAATCTATAGACCAGTGGAAATAGCGAGTCAATTACCAAAAATTCCGAAGGTCTTCAAAAAAATTCTATAGTTGTTTTTTTATATGTTGAACATAAAATAACATTTTACAGAACGTGATCGGGTCGGCAATTTGTTTAATAATTTGCAACATTTGCCCCCCATTGCTCCACGAAAATTCAAAACATTTTGCAAACTTGAGTGAGTAATTATAAATTCAGTCTCTATCTTGTATTAAATTTGCAAAAGGTTCGTGATACCGCAACATTACTAACTATAAACCAATTATTATTTTGTTAATCACTCCTTAGCGAAAATACCATAGGTTTTTCAAAATGTTCTTTCTGCTTTTTTTATTGAAAAGAGGCTATTATATGATTTGCAAAACTAATTAAATAACGCAAATTATCGTTTCTTAAATTATTGTTAAATTTTTTGAAATTCGACTCCTAAAATTTGCAAAACGTTGCTCGGCCGGCAATAATATTAAAATTGCAATTAAAGAAATTAGTTACTTTTGTAAACTAGCCAAAAATTACAAACATTTTGCAAATCGTACTGAGTAATAATTAGCTAAGTACTAACATCATATTAGATTTGCAAACCGTTCACTACTTCGCAACATTAGTAATTATAAACAAATTATTATTTTGTTTATGACTCCCCAGCGAAAATACCGAAGGTTTTGCAAATTGTTACTTCTGCTTCTTTCCATTGAGAAGATACTATTATATGATTTGCAAATCTGTATGCATAACGCACATCATCGTTTTTTAAATTAATGTTGCATTTTTTGCAATTCCACTCATAATATTCTTGCGAGAATTGCAAATGTTGCGTTTTTGGGTAAAAAATTTTTGAAAAAGTTGAAATCTGAAAAATATTAAATTTTCAAAAGGCTGCACGACCGGCAACAATATTAATATTGCAATTGAACAAATTAGGTACCTTGTTAAACTAGCAAAAAGATACAAACATTTCGCAAATCGCAGAAGTTGTATTGTGTTTGAAAGGCTTACAGTTTATTTTTGCATATAAAAGATCTCATAAAAATCAATAGTTTTAGCGAGACTTCACTTTCAGGATCATTCTCCGTCAAAGTGTAACCCATAGGAATGCTTCCTGTATTGAAATTTTATAAAAGCATTAATAGCATTACTAGTATTACTAGTATTATTGTAGTTATACTATTTTTGGAAATCGGGGGGCTTACACGTATAAAATGTATACTTTGACGGGCAATGAACCTTCAACAGAATTGTCAATCATGGGAGGAAAGGCAATATCGCTATTTATTCACACTTGTCTTATAATATGCAATTGTCTCTAAAATTGTCTTAATTTTCAAAATAAATTAAGAATTTTAATCATGCTCCGGTTACCTTATAAAAATTATATAAAAAAGGAAATCATTCACTTATCAACAATTTTTCACGCAATTCCTGAATTGCAAACGATCACTGATTTTTTTCAAATTTTTCCTCTTTTTTCTACATCGGCAGTTATTTTATTACTTTCAAAAACTTTTTTCAAAAACCAAGATACCATGAAAATAGGACGTTAGTAGTAAGTTAATTATCACTAAGTACGATTTGCGAAATGTTTGTATTTTTTGGCTAGTCAAAGTACTTAATTTGTTCAATTGCAATTTTAATATTGTTGCAGGTCGCACAACCTTTTGAAAATTTGATATTTTTTAGATTTCGACTCTTCCAAATTTTCTTTACCCTAAAACACAACATTTGCAATTCTTGCATTGCAAAAAATGCAACATTAATAAAAAAACGATGATGTGCCTTATGCATACAGTTTTGCAAATAAAATAATCGTCTCTTTTCAATGGAAAGAAGCAGAAATAAAATTTTGCAAAACCTTCGGTATTTTCGCTGGGGAGTCATAAACAAAATAATAATTTTTTTATAATTAATAATGTTGCCAAGTAGTAAACGGTTTTGCAAATCCAATATGATGTTAGTACTTAGTTAATTATCACTCAGTACGATTTGGAAAATGATTGTAATTTTTGGCTAGTTTACAAAAGTGAATAAATTGTTTAATTGCAATTTAAATATTATTGCCGGCTGATAAACGTTTTGCAAATTTGATAATTTTGAAATATCGACATGTCTAGCATTTGCTACCCAAAAATGCAACCTTCGCAATTTTCGCTGGCATTTTAGGATTCGAATTGCAAAAAATTTAACAATAATTCAAAAGACGATAATTTGCGTTATTTCTTTAGTTTTGCAAATCATATAATAGTCGCTTCTCAATGAAAAAAAAGCAGAAACAACATTTTGCAAAACCTTCGGTATTTTCGCTGGGGAGTGATTAACAAAATAATAATTTGTTCATAATTAATAATGTTGCCGTATCACGACCGTTTTGCAAATTTAATACAAGATAGACACTGAATTTATAATTACTCACTCAAGTTTGCAAAATGTTTTGAATTTTCGTGGAGCAATGGGGGGCAAATGTTGCAAATTATTAAACAAATTTCCGAGCCGATCATGTTTTGCAAAATGTTATTTTATGTTCAACATATAAAAAAACAACTATAGAATTTTTTTGAAGACCTTCGGAATTTTTGGTAATTGACTCGGTTTTTATGTCTAATTCCACTGGTCTACTAGGTGAATGTTACGTTCCCATGATCGACAAGGCGCTGAAGATAATAATTTTTACGGGTTTCACTAATTCATGTTCTTAAAGTAAAATAGACACGGTTTATATGGATAGCACTTTCGAATTTTGTACGACATTTTTTTGTAAATACTCATAATACAAGTGATACCTCTCACAGTTTACAAGAAAAATTCCAAAATTACATTTAGAAAAAAATGTCTCCTGGCCTCAAAAATGTTTTAGCTGGTATGATGCTGATAAGATGCCTTTCTTCTATGATCAGAAATTCTTCAAAAACTTTTGAAAGAATAAAAAAGGTTTGGTTTTCCAGAAAATGTATTTTTTCATGTTTCCAAAATTCGAAGAAGCGAATGAAAAAGATTTTCTTGAAAGCCCCACCCTTTTAATCCTTCTAAATATTTTTTCAAATTTTCTGCTAATAGAAGAAAGGCATCTTATAAGCATCATGCGAGGTAAACCATTTTTGAGGCCGGTAGATTTTCCCCCCCTAAAAATGTAATTTTTGACATTTTCTCGTAAACTATAAAGAGTATCGCAAAAGAACAAGAGACATTTTTCATGGAACTTTTTCAGGCGTGCAAACTTTCATCTCAACCTTTTTTCGTATCTGTCATTGTTTTCAAGAACAAGTAGAAAATTGAATTGTAAAAGAAAAGATTCTCCTAGCTAAAGAAGTTATTTAACAAGCATCAAATTTACGAGATATTATTATCACCAAAGCACTAGTTAAAAAAAATTGGCAAATATTTAAAGGTGGGTTTTTTGAGAAAAACTGCTGCCATTTCGTTAATTTTAAACCTTTTTTTTTCAATTCTCCATCGCATTTTGAAAGAAGACGATAAACGCTACTTGAATGTGAAAGATTACTATATGTTATTAAAACAAAAAAATTGAAAAGTTGAAAAACCATTTCGTTTTTCTTCTAAATAAAGTTTTTTTACTGAAAATTTAATTATATAATTTGTACTTGAAAATTTAGGTATTTTTTCTAAAAATTCATCCATTTGGTGGAAAATATTAGTTTTTGTTTCAGATATATTTCTGAAAATTTGTATTTTTTTTTAAACAATTGTTTTTTATTTCAATTTAAATCTTTCTCGGTTGAAATATCAAGTATTGTAATATTCGTTGAGGATGATTCTTTCTTGGTTGAAAGTAGAACTATTCTGTTAAAAATCCACTTTTTTGGTGAAGATTCTTCACTTTAGTCAAAAATTCATACATTTGATTGAAAAGTTGAATATTTCGTGGAAAATGCGTTTTTTTGTTGACAATTAATTTTTTTAATTTAAAATGTGAATATTCCATTTTCGATTTTAAAATTCATATTTAAATTTGAAAAGTGATCTTTTCTAGTTAGAAATCGTTGTCTTTTGGTCAAAAATTTACTCTCTAGCTACAAATTTCTCAATTGTATTCCAAATATTCCAAGTTATTGGTGGAAAATTCAACTATTTGGTTGAAATTTCTCATATTTTGTTGAAAATTTGACAATTTGTTGGAAATTCGTTTCCTTTTTACTGAAAAATATTTTTCTGAACGGATAATTGGACTGTTCAATTTTTTTTTCTTTCAAATCCTGTTTTTCATCAAAGTGCAACTATTCGGTTGACACGTTATCTGTTTTGTTTGAGGATTCAACTATTCCGTAAAAAATTGAAAATTGAACATTCCTTTTTTTAGTTGTAAATTAATAATTGAACTTAAAATTTATCTATTTTATTTTTGGTGAAAATATTATCTTCTTGAATTGGGAGTTAATTTTTTTTGAGAAATTGTATTTTTTGGTAAAAAATGAATCTGCTCCGTTAAAAATTCTACTTTTAGTTCATCATTCATTTTTTCGTTAAAAGTTCATCAGCTCGAAATTCGATTGTTTTTTCTATGCAAATTAATTTTTTTATCTGCAAATGCAACTATTCCAGTTTTGCTTGAAAATGATTTTTTTTTTAATGAAAATTTATTATTTTTGTTCAAAACTCGTATTTTTTTGTTCAAAATGTATATTTTTTTATTCAAAAATCAACGATTTCTGTAGAAAATTTGTTTCTTGGTTGGTTTGAAAATTCAACATTTTGGATAAATTTTCTTTCTTTACTCATTGCAAAATATTTTTGGTTGCAAATTCGTCTCTCTCGTTAAAAATTTCTCTTTTTGGTTTGAAAATGAATCTGTTTTGGTTGAAGATTAAACTAGTTTAGTTAAAAAAATGTTATTTTTTATGAAAAATTAATCTTCCTTTTTCAAAATTGATCTTTTTGGTTGAAACTTCATGTATTCTGATAAAAATTCGTATTTCTTGGTTCGAAAATAAATTTTGTTACAGAATCATCTTTTTTATTGAAAATGTAATAATATCGTAAAGATCGTAAAAAATCTATTTTCAAGATTTTTCAATTAGTTCAAATGCTGAATTATAGTTTTTTATGAGTTACAATAATTAAAAATTCTAGAATCCCAAAATTTTTGTTTTTGAGACATTCAATTCAGACCATATGGTGATTCTTTGTTTTATTTAAAATTGAATTGTTTTGTTCAAAATTCTTTCTCTTTCGATTTAAGATTAATCTAAATCGTTATTTGTGGTAGAATATTAATCATTTTCTTGAACAGTTCATATTTTTGGTTGAAAATTAATTTCCGTTGTTGAAAATTTTACTATTATGTTGAAAATTCTTTTCTTTGTTAGAATTAAATTTTTTTCTGCCAAAAAAAATGTTCTTTAACTAAAAATATAACTATTTCATTTTTGGTTGATAATTTTTTTTTTGCAGAGAATTCATATATTTTGTTGAAAAATCGTCTTTCTTTGGTTAAAAATTTAACTACTCTGTTGAAAATTCATGTATTATGCTAAAAATCCATATTTTTTGTAGAAAATTACTCATCTTGGTTGAACTTATTACCATTATTTTTCCTCGCATCAAGCACGTTAAACACATTTCCAATTTCGCTCTATTATCATAGTTCAAATAAAATTCATATGTGATTTCATTGCTTGGTAATAAAGTAACAGTGAAGTTCTAATGTTGTTGAAATATCTTGACAAGAAAATTTTCACAATTCATTTACCGAAATAATAAAATTTTATTACGCAGTAAAGATTTCTATTTATACGTATTTAAATGAAACTTCTTTCATCATTTTTACTAGTCTAAGGAAAATATATTTAATTCATTAGTTCATCTGAATATTTCGCATGACTTTTTAAACCATTTTTAATTGTTTAAATAAATGTAACTTATTTAAACAATTATTTATTCCCAAAAAATGTAAAAAAGAATCGTATTTTCTGATTGAAATCTAATAGTTTGTCATTGCTTGGAGTAGTGATTTCCTTCAGAAACATTATGTGATTATTTAAACAATTACTTATTGTTTATTCTTAAGATCTCTGAACATTGACCCAGAGATGTCTAGTTTTTTCTCAAATCGGTATCCTATGCTACTTTTTGTTAAATAATTATATAATTTTGATACATTTATTCCAATGTTTGATAAATTTCTATTGTTTCAAACAATTTTGATTTGCTTAAGCAGTTTTTTTCGATTACTTTCAAAAAAATTAAATCAAATTAAATACATATAATTATTTTTCTGACTGTATAGAGTACAGAAAGAATATATTGACCATTTTTTTAATTGTTGAAACATATATAACTTGTTTCAAGACAAGTATTTTTCCAACAATATTTTTTAAGTCGTATTTTCTAAATTAAACATAATATTAATGATTTCGAAGAGTAGTAAATTCTGTTCAAACGTCGTGTCATTGTTTGAGCTATTTTTATTCGTTGAAGCAGTTTTCTATTACAAAATGTGGATCAATAATATAAAATATTAAACATGGAATTATTTTCGTAAATATATTTCAATATATATTTTTTGTATCTTCCAGTGTGTCAGATTGATATTTATAAGACTTTAAAATGCTATAATGAAATATAATCTAAATCCATTTCATATGTAGTCTAATTACAATGCTGATCACAAAATATTATTTTTTGGCCGAAGACAATGTTTTCTTTCTGATATGGGTAATATTCACGAAACTGTACACTTTTGCAACTAAAATCATAAAATTTTTAATTCCATTTTTTTGCGCAGCAAATATTTTTTTCACTTGGAAAGTACATTATTTACGAAAATGAGGCATTATTTTCAGTACAACCTTGTAAAAAATTTATTATAGACACTTTTTCAAAAACTTCACATTATGGAGCTGACCACTGTATTATGGAGCTGCCCATTTGTATGAATGAGTGTGTTTTCATTATAAATAGACTTGTTGATTTAAAAAATACTTTGAATTCTATTTTCTCTTCATGTACTATACATTTCTTTAGTATATCTCAATAATATAAAGTGCAAAACAAAAAATTAAGCACATTAAAAGTAATATATTATATTAAAAATAATATATTATGAATACTGAACATGAAAACCAAATTATCAGAGGTTGATGAATAATTACAACTTGAAGTACATTTTTTTACATAAAATGTGGATGAGTAAACTTGATTTTTCCAATATTCGCTGCTTCATAATTAAATACAAAAGTGATAGGTCTGTAGAAGTGACAGGTAAAGAAATTTTCAGTCTATTTAATAAATACAAAAATATAATTTATTCAAAATAAACTATACCAAACACAACTTCAACATTTTGATAATTAAACTACACGTATTTTAACATTTAACGATAAATCGAGTAATTTATTTGGCCGCTCAAACACAAAAAACAACATTTTTCTAAAGATTATAATACTCTTAATTAGAGTTAATGAGTAATATGGTGATTTATTTAAAGGCCTTTATTTTACTTGAAAAATGATGAGTTCATTAGTTAAAACTGAACAGAGTAATTGCAGAAAATAGATAATAACTTGTTCTAATTCTTTTGCATACATCCATACTCCATACTCAATTTGAAGGAAATTTGAAGAAAAAAAAACAATAATTAATTTTATAAACAATAACATAAAGTTTTTAGCAGAATTTATTACTCCTCGAAATGATTCAATATCATATTTAATTCAGAAAATACAATTCAAAAAATATTTTTGGAAAAGTAATTGTTCAAACAAATTGTATTTGTTTAAGCAGTTGAAAAATGGTTAATATATTCTGTCTCTACACTACACAGTTACAAAAATTATCACGAGTATTTAATTCAATTTAATTTGTTTAAAGCTATCGGAAAAAACTGCTTAAGCAAATCAAAATTGTTTGAACAACTGGAAATTTATTAAACATTGAAAGAAATGTATCAAAGTTATATAATTATTTAACAAAAAGTAGCATAGGATACCAAGTTGAGAAAAAACTGGACATCTCTCGGTCAATTTTTAGAAATTTCGAGACGAAGCAATAAATCATTGTTTAAATAATTGCATAATGTTTTTTAACTAAATTACTGCTCCCAGCAATGATGAACTATTACATTGCAATCAGAAAATACGATTATTTTTAACATTTTTTGGGCATAAATACTGTTTTAAATAAGTTACATTTGTTTAAACAATTGAAAAATGCTTTAAAAGTTATGTGAAATACAAAAAGTTCGTAATAATAATAATAATGTTATGTTTTAATTTCAAAATTGCGTGAGACAGAAAAAATTGCTTTGTAGCAAGCTTCCTTGTTTTCTACATTTTCAAATGTCACATAATGTATCTGTGAAATAAAAAACAACATTTCCGAAGTAATTTTGTAAGCGAAATTGAAGTCTGGTCTGGTTCAGGGTGCAGAAGATATAAAAAAAGTTTTGTTCGAAAAAAATGGTAGAAATATTTATTTGAAATGCTTTTGTTTCAATCGACAAAGGTATAAAAATTCACATTTTGGACACTGGTAAGCGAGATTTCACTGTTTTAAAATCCAGGAGAAAATTCAAAAAAGCTTGATAATTAATTGAAAATGAAGGCGATTTACTCCGAAAAGTTTTTTTTTATTAATTTACGAGATGTTCCTTAACCACTTTTTTATATGAATTTTTATTGGAATTTTGAAAAATCTATCAGAATTCAAGAAATTGCCATAGGGGCCATTCATTAATTACGTAAGGGCGATTTTAACCATTTTTGACCCCCACCCCTCCCCCCCCGGGCGGGGGGGGGGGGATATTTTGAACCCGCCCCCCACCCTCTTTCTTACGTAATATTTAACTTAGAATTTTTCTAAATAGCGTTGAATAGTAACATATCATTAGAAAAAGTAAAACACGTAAAATTTATTTATTTCCTTAAGAACTGTCCAAATTCTTAGAAAGCTTCTAACTTTGTTTTCTTGAATATTCAAAACAAGGCATTTTGTTAGAATTTTTTTGAAATCTTGTCAAATTCTGAATAATTTTCTGAACCTCTAGACCTTTAAAATATTGTTTAAAATGATTTGAAATTCTCTTAAAAAATGTTCAGTAAACATATAGAAGCTGCTATCTTGTTTGTCATTTGAAATAATTTCGCGATTAGCAAGATCTTTCGGAGAGAAAACGCTTACTTTTCTGACATCATTTTATGACATCAATTTATTGTTTTTTCCTCCTCGTTGAAGGCAAAAAAGCAAAATAGATATACAGTGTATGTAAAATTCAGAGAATTTGAAACGACATGAAGGTTACGTTGTGTAATCAGTTATATTTGTTTCTCGTGTCGCAGATAATTAGGAATATTGATATAAATTGGAGTGTAGCCTTTAGAAAAGAGCACTCACAAGTATTACGGAATTTTCCATAAAGTTAACTGGTCAAATATAGCTTCAGCGCTAGTATTATAGAATTATCTGTAACGCTAGCCCTTAACAATCTGGAAAAGGGTTTAGTCTTGCGGAAAATTCCGTAACGGTAGACAGTTTGTTTTGTTTGTTTTGTTTGTTCCTCAACCTTCATGAGATCTGTTCAGTAATAAAAGAAAAAATGAAGATTGCCAGCTGCATTTTAGTTTTGAAAATTTTGGTCTATCCGGATTTTGTTGGTAAGTATAATTAAGTACACCATACGTTTGTTTTGTCTACTCATATTAATTTCTTAACAAATTTGCTGCCAAATGAGGAATATTTGTAAATAACTTCATATTTTCATGTTTGTTTTTCTATCTTATGGACACTAAGAGTCCCACATGATTTCAATGTTTTCTGCATAACTGCGTTGTATTTTTTTAAATTCATACCTGTAAAGATTCGACTTTTGATTTTGGTAATCACCCCCCCCACACCTCTGGCATTTTTTGTTTTCCGGAATAAGAAATTCATTTTTTTTCAAACTGGTAAACATGGTATGAAGTAAAACTTGTTATAAGCTGTTTATAAATCAAATTTTAGTCGCCTCTCTGGGAAAGTCCAGAAAATAATAATGTCCAACCAATAATTTTTCATTTTGATCACCCAGTCCCCTTGTATTGTGCGGGGGAAAAATTGTACCCTCATAAGTTCCCTGAAACTTCCAAAAATTTAATGCATTTGCATACATTTCATAAATTTTCGTAGAATTTCTAGAAATTTCCGTAAAAAGTGCTATTGAAACGAGGCCTAAAGATAAACTAGATTGAGTATGTAAATAATTCTCTGTGACGTTTATTTCCAATATTTGTGATACTATAGCCTTCTTATTGAATCAATGAAGAGCTGAATACGGAAAAACATCACGTGCTTCCTAAACTCCGACCCAAGACAGATTGATGTGTACACATCTTCGGATAACGTTAACTGAAATTTAAATCTTAGATAAAGCAAATAACAACTCACGTACATGTAGGAGTATAAACATTTATTTTCTCTTATATGTAATGCTGTAAAAAGGTCTGGAGACATCTATTTTCTAATAGGTTGAACAAAGACCCTAGTTTTAATAATAATAAACTGTAAATTTTTTTCAATTATTGCATGAACGGTGATAAAAGTACCTGTTTTATAGGCATAATTGAAAGGAAATATGTGTTAATTTTATTAGAAGTTGTTTGAAAAACATCAAATCTTAATGTTTCTGAAAAATATCAATAAGTTCAGAAATAACAATTTCCTGAAGGGCTCCTTTGAGTGGGTGAATAGAAGCAAGCCTCTGGTCCCTGACACTGAAATCTTATACAATGAGAATTTCTGAAAGAAAACATTTTCTAGCCAGCTTAAATTTTTTTCTATTAAGGGTAACTGAAGGGAGTATGAAAATATAAAACTGAGAAATCAGGCAATGTGTTTGTTATCGATATGATTTTTACACGTTGCTAAAGGTCACTTGACAGGACATGGGAGTACAATAAAGCAACAAATTTCATGAATATTTTCCAAATATATGCAGAGTAGATAGACATGAAATATCAAAATAAGAAACAAAATAAACAAAAAAACAAAATAAAAGAGACAAAAATTATTTGCTTTTGAAAGTTCTGAAAAATTGCTCTTAGCTATCTCTCGATAGAAGCAATAGTTATTTTAACTTAGAAAATACCATAAGAAAATTGAAAATTCAAATTTGTAGCTAAAAAATGCAAACGACGATTGAGTGTGAAAGCCAAATTTGTCGTCTACAATAAATCTACAAAATTTCTTGCTACCATTTTTCAATATGCACCCATAGCTTAGTGAGAAAATTTGAATTTTTAGATTCTCATCATTTAGGATAGTTTTGTTCGTAAGTGCATAATTTGAAATGTAATTCGAACTTTTTGATTCCAGTAATAAAAAAAGACGTTCCCACCCACCCCCGATTCCGAGAGGTTCAAAAGTTGTCTTTTATTACTGAACTCACAAGGTTCTAATGACATTTAAACAAAAATTTTATATATTGCATGGGCTTTCACAGAAAATTCTATTACTTTTATGTAATTTATTATATAAAAGCTTATTGAAGTTATGTTGTATTGCAACGATAATATAAGTGATTACGCAAGACTATTTTGTTATCAGAAATTATTTAAAAAAATTATACATTAATTACTAACTTTTTGAATGTTTTGCAAATCTGTAGTAGGTGGGAAAGCGGTATTTAATGCTTGGAATCAAGAAGTTTCAATTATTTTTTCCAAAAATAATATCGTCAAGATCCCCTGGGATTCGAAAAGTTTTTTTTCTTAGTTACATGATGTAACAAATTACTAAAGATATATTGCATACGCTAAAATAAGTGACTATGTGAGACTAATTTATTATTACACCGTGATGAATTTGAGCAATTCTATTTTTGTACACACACAATCCTGGTAAAAGTCAAGGATGGAAAAAAACAGTTATCATATACTAGATAACTAATGTTGAAAAGTGATAAAGACGATATAATCACTATTGTTATTATTATGTCAACATTTGATGAATATTTTTAATAAATGTTAGGTACGTAACTGTTCCTTATTTGTTTTATTTAGATTTTCAAAGATAACATTCAATATAATAATTAATATTTAGCAAAACAAAATTTTTCAATTTTGAAATAAAAAATAACTGCATTCAACCAACAGAAAAGAATTTCCAACGAATTGCTTGAATTCTCTACTAAAACAGATTAATTTTTTATTGCAGTTTTCATTTGCATTTTCAAATAAAGATCAATCATTCTTTTTTATTTCTACATCAACTTTGAATTATGTCAATAAAAAAAGTCTTGCTATAACAAACCCATTCGAAAAAAGTATAAAGTGCCAAACAAACGAGATGAATATTTTCTAGAATTCTTTGGTCAGTTTAGAGATATTACTGTTGAAAATAAGACCTACAAATTTTATTAATTCATCGGCAACCGTCTTCAATTTATACTTTTCTGTAATCGAAAAATTTCATTCTATATAATAAAGAAATATATTTCATCACCTTCACCGTTGTAGAAATAAATTAAGCGTCAAAATGAAATAATTTTTTGTCAACCAGATCTATTAGATGGAATGAATTAACTAAGCTTGGCCTTGAGTTAATTGCAATTTTCAGTTGCATCTTTAAATGAAGAAATTAATTTTTAAAAAAATTTTTAATTAAAATAAATAATAATAATAAAATAAAATTTTTTAATTAAAATATTTATTCTTTGAACATTAATTATTATCCGTTTGTTTACAAATCATCTTTTTAGGGTTGAAAATTTTAGTTGAAAGTGAAACAACTTTCTGAAAAGTTCATTTTTTTTGAGGATTCATAGATTTCATTGAAAATTCGATTTTTTTGTTAAAAATTAATTTTCGCAACTGAAAATCTAAATATTTTGTTGAAAATTCAAATTATTTGTTGAAAATTAACTTTTTCGTGGAAAATTCATATTATCTAGTAATTTGGAATTGTACTATTATTACATTGGCTATCGGTTTAAGACATATTATTTTCAAAAATCTAAATAAAAAAAAATATGAATATTTATGTAGCTAATATTCACTAAAATGTTCTAAATGTTGACATAACAATAATAATAACAATAGTAATTATATCGTCTCCATCACTTTTTAAGATTCGTTATCTCGTATGTGATGCCCGTTTCTTTTTCATCCTTGACTTTGATCAGGATTCTGTGCTTCAGAATGTGCCTCAAAAAAATTACTAGTTTTTTATCACAAAAAAGATTTTTTTTTCTGCAAAAATAAGTTTCTTTATATGAAGATGCCACAAAAATGGCAATTCAAAATTTTTCCAGTAGAGAATTCAAGCAGATTGTTCAAAATTCTTTTCTGTTACTTGAATACAGTTATTTTTTATTTTTAATTGAGACATTTTGTTTTTCTAAACATGATTTATGATATTTTTGTTTACAATTCATCTCTCTAGCTTAAAAGTTTCAGTTGAAAGTGGAACTAATTTCTGAAAAGTTCATTTTTTTGAATGATATGTAAAGAATTGTATTGAAGACTCAAAATAATAACAAACTGAAATTTAGAATTATTTATAGAGCGGGGTTAGAAAATGCATTTTATAAATACAAAGATGTTGTATTACAAATCACTTTTTTTTATTTGAGAAAACTTTAAAATTTTATAATATTCCGTATTGACGGAGACTCAAGATTTCTGATTAGAATTTGAAATGTAAAATTACAATATTTAATTTGGCGGATCGAATATTACGTTTAATATGTAGAAATTCTTGAATTGATTTTACGAAACATCGTATTTCGAGTTTCTTGAAGTCGTATTCAGGGCTTTCAAAAGTTTATGATTACGCATCCAAAGTCATTCCCTCACAGCAAGGGATATCGACAGAATATCCCATTTATCTCCCACGATATCGCAGGCATATCCCAGGAGATCCCAGGGACATCGCGAATGATCTCCTACGGGGCGGAAATCTCGATATCCCTGGAATGTCCCAAAGATATCCCAGAATATGCTGAAGATATCCCATTAATGTCCCAATTTTCGTAGAACGGGATATCTTAATTTCCATAATTCGGGACATCCTAGGATATTCTTACGATGTCCCATACTTAAAATGCAGGATATGCCAAGGATGTCCCCAAGATGTCCCAAGATGTCCTAATAATATAATTTTTTATAATATTAAAAAAAATCATATATGTACCCTTTACAAATAATTCATACTCATTGTGCTTCAAATAAACAAACTCATCATTATTTAAAAAAATATATATATATTTTCCTGGAGCTACAAAAAAAAGAATCGAAGAAAGTATGTATATAGAGCCGTCTTTTCAGAACTTTTCAGTCTTGTCTTTTTCAACACTTGTGACATGTTGTTGGCTGTAAAACTGAATCAAAATTTGGCAAAATCATGAAAAAAGGTAAACAAATTTGACATTAGTAGGTATACCGAATTCAATGAATCATGCATGCAAGAAGTGCAAGCTGCAGGTTTCAAAAGATCAGAAGTTTCGAAAAGCCGACCGGCTTTTTCTTCATTACAGTTAACTTAACCTCAAAAATGCACAAAATGTATGAATGTATATATTTTAATGAATTTAATTAGTTTACAATGGAAATCAAATCATTAGTCATAAAAGTAATGAACAAAAATTTTTATTCAGTAAAATGGAAAATAAAAGTAATTAGTTAGAACATCAAATTTTTCATGAGTTTTATCCATTGCCACGCAGATATATCTAACCTCCAGCGAGCCTCCATATACCTAATACATATAAAATATACATAAGAAATGTAATAAAAGCAATAAAATTTGTTATTCTCTATGTACATTGTTTATTTCTTGAATTTTGAATCCCCTAGTAGTTAATTAGAATAACAGCAGAATTTTTTATTATAATATCGGGATATTCGTGGGACATTTTACTATTGTATTGGGATATCCTGTGGAAATTCTTGCGGGATATCGTTAGGATATTCTGTCACGATATCCTCAGGAGCGGAAATCTCGATATCCCTGGAATATGCCACGGATATCCCGGGAGATTTTTGGGACATTTTTCAGGATATCACATATCCTGCCGAGATATCCTAGGGATATGCCAAGGATATCATTTTGTTGTGAGGGATTATGTTGAAATTCAGTGTGTATGATTCAATATAGCGGTTGAAAATTATACACTTTTGTTCAAGTTCTTCTCTGGACGCTCCACATGCTTGAGAATTTAGGGTCAGGGCTTGGGCGACTAATCGATTTTGAAAAACCATGTGGGGCTTTCGACAATGATAACATTTAGGAAATAATTGGTGAATCAACTAACTTGAGCCGTGAACATTTCAGAACGCAAATAAAATATTCGGGCTTTAGTTTTGGAGTGTAAACTGAAAAAGGACAACATGTATGTCGAAGTCAAAGAAACAATTTTAATGAAAAGATACGAAGAGGCTATGTGAATTCAGGAATTTCAAACACTAGCAAAAAATGTTTAAAAATAACTACACTGAGAGAAAAATCAGGCTTTGAATCCAAGAAAACATCTCATAATCTAAAAGCTTGAAAAACCCATCCATTTGAAGGGAGGAATCATACTCCTAAATAATGCAAAGTGTCCATGCTCAAAACGCAAGTCATGCTTTTTCACCAAGAACCTCATCCTATAGAGGCATGAGTAACACGGGGTAGGAGCACGAAATAGCTCACCGTCCGAGTATTAAAAATATAAAATTCATACAATTCTTCATTTTTTTGTTTGCAGACCTAAGTTCACAATCCGGCTCATCTAAGCATCGTTGGCTCCCAAAATTGCCTTCACCAAGTGAACTGAGACAACCATTCGAGAAATCTATTTCGAGTAAGTAACATTTTCTTCGTTTAGAATCAAATATCCTTAAGTTCTCCGGTTTGTTAGTAACAATTTTTTTGACGGGACCTGAAATTTTCGTTTTAATCGTCAAACATAACAGAGAAAATTAAAATTTTTGGAAAAATGGTACAACATCAGTGTGGCCAGACTTTCGGAAGCTTGTGTCGCTACCTTTTTGTGGGAAAATCGCCACATATCGCCACAATTCGCCACAAATCGCCAACTCTGAATATACCTGTAAAAGCGCGGCAAAAATTTAAAACATAAATGTTATTAATTCATGTTTATTTAAAAAATTATTTTATTCAATATGATTAGGTTTAAATGACATAAACACACAAAATAAATAACAGAATAAAAAATTTTTTAAATAAATTTATTATTTAGTTAGAAACAAACATTTTATTCCTAAATAAAAATAAAACCGCTCGTTTGAAACATTTTATTCTTAAATTCGCTTGTTTTAAAAATCGTATTTCTGAATTAAAATCGCTCGCTGTCGCTTTTACTGTTTCATATTGATCTATATTAGGGTGGCCCAAAAAAACAAACTATTTTTTTTTCTGAGTCTCATGTGAAAATATGTTAATTTTTCATGCTTTAAGGCCCCCCTTGAAATCACAGCTCAACAAAAAAATTTTAAGAGGTCGCTCAAAATTTTGAAAAATTTCCAAAATCATCGAAAATATAATTTTTCTTCTTTTTTTCTGCTATTAAAATAATTAGGATCCTGAAATTTTTAAGTCGAAATTTTGATATTTAAAGGTAACTCAAGATTTTTTTATAGTTTCCAAGTAGAGTACCTTATACCTTTTCAAGCGACTTCTGCACGTGAATATTAACGACCCTTTTCTTTTTTTTTCTTTAAGTTGACATACTGAATAATAGAAATAAGGCTAGAGGCCTTATTTAGTATGTCAACTTAAAGAAAAAAAGAAAAAAGGTCGTTAATATTCATGTGCAGAAGTCGCTTGAAAAGGTCTAAGGTACTCTACTTGGAAACATAAAAAAAATCTTGAACGACCTTTAAATATCAAAATATCGATTAGAAAATTTCAGGATCCTAATTATTTTTATAGCAGAAAATAGCAAAATAACGAGAAAAAAAAAATAGTTTGTTTTTTTGGGCCACCCTAATCTATATACTTTGTTGTTTGATTAGGAACAAATATTTTATTCCTAAATTAAAATAAAAATGCTCGTTTTTAACATTTTATTGCTAAATTAAAAACACTTGTTTTAAAAAATGTTTATTCCTGAATTAAAATCGCTCGCTGTCGCTTTAGTCGCTTAATGAAATGCATGGAAAATCTATATCCAATTCACTGATAAAGTTTTGTAGTTCAATTTCGTCTCTTTTTGCTGAGTCATCCTTTTGTTGATCTACTGTTTCATACATTACTTTTGAATTGAAATCGCTTAACATTTCGACAGATGGTACAAAATGTTGACAGCACGTTTTATTTGCATAAAAATGCATTTTAATTCTCAATATTGAATCTAATAATGCTATCAGAATTTTGTTGCGAAATTTGGTTCTAACGCTATTCATCACAGAAAAAACTCTTTCGACGATTGCATTAGATGACGGAAGACTTAATAGAGTGCAACGAGCTCTTTGTAATCGAGAGTTTCGGACCAATTTACGTTTTGCAGTTTATTGTATTGATTTTCAAGTAAACCCAAATCATTTACATTTGCAAATAAGTTTAGAAACGGTAGATCTTCGAATCTTGCTCTGGTCAAACTCAAAAATACGTTGGGCGAAATCATTTTTAGTTTTTGAAAATGTTTGAGATTTTCAGGCAACCTTTTAGATAATTGCATGCATAACTTTGAATGTAGTTAAATGCTCTGTATTCAATCTCATTTTTCTTCTCCTCACTTATTGAATCTTTATACTTTAGTAATGCGTATTTATACTCAATTCCGAGATTAACTTCATTTACAGGCAAATAAGCTTCATCATTATCAAGTGCTTCAACGATTTCTTCAAAATTCTTTGAAATAAAACTAGTTTTTAATATTTTAGTTGCTAAAAATGTAATAAGATTGACGAGATCATCATGTGCACAGCCTGTATCAACATTCTCGCTTTGAAACGCTATATTTACATCATTCAACTCAAATAATATCGGTTTGACTATTATTAAATATAAAGAATTTGACATATCGTTTAACATTGTAGATAACTGCCTTGCAGTATAGCACTTTTCCGAGCTTATAACAGTAACAAAAAAGGTTTGCAACTCTAAATAATGCTCTAAGATTACTTTTACTACGTTATAACGAGCAAGCCATCGTGTATCTGCCAGTTTGACAAATGCATGAAAAGTCTTTGGTAATTCACTACTACTCTCAGATATTGTATTTATGGTATCCCATAGAACTTTATACTCTGCTTTTCTTTTGGGACTATTGGCAAACCAATTGTATATTTCCCTTAACAAAAATTCTATAGATGCAGGAAATTCATCAGCTGCAGCAGAGGCTGCTAAATTAAGTGCATGGCACACACATTTTACTAATTGTAACTTTGGGGCAACTTGTTTGAGAAGTGTATACAAAGAATGATTTTTACCACAGAGATTTGTTCCTCCATCTGTACCTAATCCTATCAAATTAGTGATAGGCAAATGTATGTAATTTAAAAATTGTGTGGCCAATGAATTTAATGTATTTGCATCTGCTTTATCAACTTCAATAAGTCCTAAGTAGTCTGTTATAGTTCTATTTTGGCTAGTACTGAAGTATTTAATACAGAGACGTAAGTACTTATTTTTAAAGCTCGTGGATTCGTCAACAATTAAGGAGTACGGCATATTGCCGACATCATTAACTAATTCTTTTAACATGTTAGGAGCAATCGCATACTTGATTACATTTGTACATTTTGTGCGGTGTAGTTTAAGATCAGACATTTCTAAATTTTTTTAAACTTCACACAAGTGATCCGCAGATCTTAGGCTACTGTGGCATGCCAAAAATACTGCTAATTTCATATCTCAAATTTTGTTACCTTCCTTCTAATTCGCGTCACACATGTCAGATATTTTTCTCTGTTTAACGTGGATGGAGTGCATGTTTTTACTGCATACCAAACAATGAGCTTGTTTCATGAAGTCTTTGCTCTTGGTTAGCCAACCTAAAATATAAATTACATACTTAAAAATACGAATATTCAAGTCAAAATTCAAAAGTAAACACGCGAAAAGATTGCTTTAATATACGTGCACGTAACTTATTAGCACTCGAATTCCAAGAAAAAAATTACCTTTAGCCCATGTTTCTTTTTCCCAGTCAGGGTTATAATTATATTTCCTTTGTTTGTCATCTGAACTTTTGACTGATTTCTTTGACGACATTTTGTATTGCACACCCTTGGAGATATATGATCCTTTAAAATCAAAATAACTAAAAATTTTGCGACCTAATAACAGATTGCACTGTTTAATTAGCGCTTGATATCCAACTGGTAAATACATGTACAAATTCCTTGCTGGCTCCCATAAAAAAACCTTGAAATTCATTCTTTGAATCAATGCATCCTGGTACGGGTTCCTTCTATAATTCTCCAGTTTCTATAAAAAAATAGAATATTATTTTAAGAAAGTATTTTAATTGAGGATGATCTTTAATCATTTTTCCAGTCTCCTCTCATTAAAGAAAATATGTATACACACCTCATTATAGTAGTAGCTCAAAAGAAATTAGATCATACACTTGACACATCTCGCACAAAAATTGAAAAAAGTCGCCAGCATTCGACGACAAAACGGACGACGGACCTTAAACGCACATGGACACGACCAGACGTGAGACAACAGGCACAATGGACGCCATGTTCCAGTGTTCCACTCGACTGCTCCTAATTGGTTACTATTCGCGCGCAGTTTGAAATGTTAAAAAATATTATTTTTGTTATTTGTTATAAATAATGACGTATCCGAGTCTCGGACAAACAAACTAGAGTCTCGGATACGCTTCTATGTTCACTTAAAAGATTGAGACTAAAAAATTCTCATTTTGAGAACTTAAACAAACGAGATTTTACAAATTAAAACCCTCTGTTTTTCTGTGCGTATGACTGGTTAATTTTACTGACGTTGTCCGTTATTGTCAGGCCTAGATAACCAATGAGGTAATTACTGACAACTCCGAGCAATTAAGTTATTGGTCAAACGGTTTTTCCTTAAGTTGAAGTTCAACGACTTATATCAAAAGTTTCAATGGAAATTGACTAATAACTTATGTACTCGGATCAGCTCGCAATCATTCGAGAATTAGCATGACTTTAAAGCTCTTCGGGAAATCGCCCAAAAATCGCACCAGTTCATCGGAAAATCGCCCAAAAATCGCAAATCGCCAATCCGAAATTTTTTTTCGCCCAAGTAGTTGAAAAATCGCACATTTGGCGAAAAATCGCACAGTCTGGCCACCCTGGGCTTGCATTCGAATTTATTTATATTTTCAATACCTAAAAATACCACTCCTGCTCTCCTTTTTTGAATCCCGAATCAGGCAGTGAAAATATTCAGATTACAATCCCTATCAAAGTCGGTCGGAGCTGTCAAACGTGGCCTGAAATAAATTCCCGCGTGAAAAAAGTTGCCTTGCTCAAACATAAGTCAGGAATAGGCCAAGAATGGTTCAAAACTGTTCAAGGATGGGACATGTATGGATCCTTGGCGTGGCTTAAGCATTGCTCGTGGCCACGTCCCGTGCTAAACGTTTGAAGATTATTCTAACAACAAATTCGACGGTTTCCATGGTTAATCATGCATAAAAACATCAATAGGAAGTTCCACTATGACAAAAAAATTACTAATTCTCTCTTTTCATAATTTCACAAAAATAATCTTAGTTTTAAACGCTTTTTCGAACCAAAACTCATACATGGTTTCGAACATCAAAATTGTACGCATCACTGTAAAGGTAAGTTTCAGAAATGTATTAAAATTGTTTTACATCAATATTTCATGGTTAAATGATGATAATATTTTGTAGCCTAAAGTTCGATTGCTAGATAATAGTGACCTAATGTCACTTTACACAATCTTGATAACACTGTTCTGCAAAGAATACTTTTTTGCTTGTCACCTAAATTATTCAGGTCGTTTCGTATCAATTTTTAGATGCAGATTACAAATTTTCAGCGAATAATTTCTTATCCAAAAGTCAATAAAAAACGACGACAATCATTCTTTCGCGAGAATCATTCTTTCGCGAGAATCACTGTTACACATTCTTATTAGAGACCAATGTTTCAATAACTTTGGACTGACTAACACTCTTCTGTGAAGAATCAACACTAGTAAGAAAAGAAAATGGTAGTAGTTACCGTTAGAAACTCTTCCGAATTGTAAGCCTTGCAACTTCGTGTGTGACTTTCGAAGATGAGGTTATAGATTACAATTTTAGAGGAAATTTATACACAGCTTCACTCTGCTGGTGCAATTCTATAGAAAAGAGTGGGCCAATCCTTGATCAAAATTTAAACTCTTTTTCTACCTTCGGTAACGCTAATTAAATTCAAACAATGAAAAGGAAAAAAGCTGAAATTCAAATTGCAAACTTACATCCATCTTTAACCTTGGTGGTGCCATTCTAAGCAGAAGAATGGGACAAGCCTGGGCCAAAATTGCAAAGCTTTTTCTATCTTCGGTAACGCTAATTAAATTTGAAGAATAACAAGGAAACAAGTTGAAATTCGAATCGCAAACCTATATCCATCTTTGATCTTGCTGGTGCCATTCTAAGGAGAAGAATGGGATAATCCTTTTGATCCAGGCTTGTCCCATACTTTTCCTTATAATGGAACCAGCAGGGTAAATATGAACGAAGGTTTCCGATTTCAACTTAAGTAGTTTTTTTTCTTCTTAATACTTGAAATAATTTAGCGCTACCGTAGCTCGAGAATCCTTTTCAATTTTGATCCAGGCTTGCCTCATTTTTCTTCTTTTAATGGAATCAGCAGGGTGAATATGGATATAGGTTTCCAATTTCAAGTCAAGCTGTTTCCTTTCTAAATACTTGACATGATTTAGTGCTAACAAAGCTAAAGAATCCTTTGCAATTTTCATTCAGGCTTGGCCCATTCTTCCCCTTATAATGCCACTAGCAGGGTAAATATGAATATAGGTTTCCAATTTCAATTCGAGTTGTTTTGTTTCCTAAAAGTTGACATGATTTACTGCTACCGCACCTAGAAAAATCTTCGCAATTTTGATCAGGGCTTGTCCCATTCTTTTCCTAAGAATTGGACAAGCAGGGTAAATATAAATATACGTTTTCAATTTTAACTGTAGCTTTTCTTTTTTTCAATATATGGCTTAAATCAGTGCTACTGAAGATAGATGAAAAAGTTTGCAATTTTGATTATTGCTTATCTAGCAATCGAACTTTAGGCTGCAAAATGTTATTATTATTTAACCATGAAATATCGATTTAAACCAAATTTGATACCTTTCTCAAACTTACCTTCAATGCGATGCGTACAATTTTGATGTTCGGATTCATGTTTTGGCTCGAAAAAGCGCTTAAAACTAGGTTCATTTTTGGGAAATGATAAAAAGAGAGAATTAATCATGTTTTTTATAGCGGAACTCTCTGTTGTTGTGTTTATGCATGATACACTATGGAGAGCGTCGAATTTGCTGTTAGAATAATCAGTAAAAGTTTAGCATGGGACGTGACCACGAGCAATGCTTGAGCCACGCCAATGATCCATACATGTCCCATCCTTGAAAAATCCTTCACCATTTTTGAACTATTTTTGAACTATGCTTGAGCACGGCAACCTTTTTCCACGCGAGTAGTTCATCCGGGAATAACTACTATTAAAAGTGCGGTTCCAGATTATAAAACTCGTGGAGTCATATTTTGTAACGCACTCAAATGATAAAAAATAAATTCAAAGAAATTGGTTGAAGATATGAATTTTTGTTGTAGAAGTAATTTGAATTAATTTTTAAAACATAAATTTATTCCAAGGCTTGGTATTACAACCCTGATAGTAAGTGCTATTGGGGCAGAATTCACATGGGTTTTAAACATTCTTTGGTACCTCATCTTATTACATGGGACTTCCATTTATGGTTTCAAATGCGCTCATACGCGCCACAAAAATTTCCTGAATTTTTTGAAAATTGCCCAAAACATGAAGGTCATAATATGTTGAAAAGTAATGACCAACAAAGTAAAAATTTTTTAAGCCGCAGTGACGAAGGGACTTTTGTATGGACTTTCAAATGCGCTCAAATGCGCTATAATAATTTACTGCATATCTTGAAAATTGCTCAAGATATGGAGGTCATAACATTTTGCAAAGTGATGACCAACAGAGTAAAAAGTTTCAAAAACACAGTGATGAAGGGACTTCCGTATGGAGTTTCAAAGGCTTTTATATTCGCCATAGAAATTTTCATCATATCTTGAAAATTAAGGTAAGTGTGCCAGTTATCGGAAGCTTAAGGAGAATTTCAGATTTCAAATGCTTGAAAAGCTATAGTAAACATATTTAAAACTTAAGAAAAGGGTTTTATCGAATAAAGCTGACCTTCAGAAATGTAATTTACTTATTACTCACAACATATCCCATTAGAATGAATATTATAAGAAGATTGAAGTTATAAATACGAGAATGCATGGGTTATCGGCAAGTCAGAAACCTAGTTGCTTCAGTTATCGGCATTTCAATGTGGGAGTGATCGGCAATAGCGTTAAGAATATTTTAAAACTATTTCTTTTGATAATTTTAAGAATGATTGCCGGATATACAAAGTAAGGGAGGATTATTTATTAATGAAAGTTTATTAACAATCGGAACATTCGGAAGAGACTCTTATACACATAGCAGTATTAGTATTATGCAGTCTTGTTTTCATTCGCTTTTCTCTTTTTAACTTTAAACCAAATTATACTTATTAATTTGTAAACTTTGAATGATGAAACCTGAAACATTTTATAAATGTTTAAACTTATAATGATTATAAGAGAATACCATTAAATACTAAGCCTAACTTAACTTTTAGTAACAGAAAATCATGCATATTTATTTTGAAAAAAAGAAGGATAATTTCAAATAAGAAACATTATAATTAATAAAGTTTAACAAATATTGTTTCTCATAAATATATCTGCTCCTCTTCACTGAATACTTTATCACGTTTCTTTGGTCTTCTCTTCCTTGAATCGTCGATTTCTTTTTAAATATATTGGGCTTTCTAATTTTTCGTTTGTCTTATTTTTAATTATACTTTCAAAAATATATCATTCAATCTATTATTCATTTAAATCTTATAAAATAAATATATACACATAGATTACAAATATTGCGAAAATTACAATTTTTGAAGAAAAAAAAAATTCTGTATCAATTTCATTGTAAATATTCATAATTTCAGTCAAAAATAATTCATGTTCATAAAAAGAATGACAAAAGCCTAGACACATGGATTTTCAACACTGCATTTAGTAAATTTTGTTTGATCCCGAGGACTGTAGCACCTTACAGAATCTATAGAATGCTGTAATAATCGGCATCAACAATTTTATGAAACTTCTTTGTTTAGGAATAGTATTTTGGGTGCCGAATACTGAACCAAGTCAACATTAATTTATTCTTAATACTTTTTCCAACTTACTGATGTATGGCACTAACAGTATCTAATTAATAAATACTGCTTTATCATACCTGTCAAAATTCAGTATTCGGCATTTGTGTCGAATATCCAAGCAAAAAGTGTACAGTTCACCTGTCGTCGGATTTTCTACTTTCCAGAAATATTATGTAATATCCAACAAACTTTCGTACCTCTAGTTGTGATAAAAACATTTATTCATATAACAAATATAGGCTTATTGTAATCTTTTGTGTTTTTCACTGTCTACGAGACTTTTTCTGCTGACTGGTACTCTAACCTAAAACTTAAGAATTTTACTCGATTGTAGTACTCTGCAAGACCGGTCACAAAAAATGTTTTTTTCCCTTAAAGTCACTTACTTTTCTCATCACAAAATCACTTGCATCCGATGCTACGATGTCCACACACGTGAAAAATTGCATTTTTTCTGAGAACGAAGAACACAACAGCTCACTATATGTAAAATACTGCGCAATCTGCCGACAACTCATGCATTGACGAAGACTGGCACATTTACCTCACCCATGATATGGAGGTCATAAAATTTTGCAAAGTAATGACCAACGAAATAAAAAGTTTTTAATCCACAGTGATGAAGCGAGCATCGTGTAGAGTATCAAATGAGGTGCGTTCCGCTAGCACCTCCTCAACGGAATTTGAATATTTTCTTCTTGCGCAGTGAAATTAAAACTGAGGAAATTGTTAACAATAATATACAGGTTGTATGTTAGTGCTTTTCTTTGAAAATGAGTGTTTTTAATTAGAAATTTTGGTATAAAATCATTAATTTTTGAAGCAGACTTGAAATTTTTTTTAAATTTAAGGATGTGTTTCTGGTTGACTCTTTTTGGTTTTATTAGCGTTTTTTCACCAGTATTTGAAAGAATTAGTATGATTTGAACAAGGTTGAGAATCTTGTAACGATTTTGGATTATGTTATTTATTTTTGTTTGAAATTGGTATTTTTAATTTAAAAAAAAATGGATTTCAAACAAGATTCACAACTTTTAACAATTAGATGTTATGTTAACTTTTTCCACTGAAAATGGGTGATTTTGAACGATAAACATTAGCTCAAAAATAAGGTTCAAAATGTTGAAGAATTTTTATTATCTTATGTTGGTGTTTTTCGTCGGAAATTATTAGTACTCTCAACGAACCATTTTTAGATTTCAAAGCATATTCACAGTTTTTAAACAACTTCAGGTTATATTGACGCCTTTCACATAAAAATTGTATTTTTAATCAAAAAGAATTAGATTTCCTTCAAATTAGTTTTGTTCAAAATGATGATATGAGGCCTACAAGCTTGAATAATTTCAAATTTTGTCAGTCTTTTTCGTAAGGAATTGAAATTTTTATTCAAAAATTAATAGATATCAAAGAATTTTATTAACTTAATGGGTATATTAAGTCACAAGTTATTCCATTTTCAAAATTGAAAAAGTCTCACCAATTTAAATTTTCAAATAACCAGATGAATTTGCAACCAGAAAATATAAATACTTAACAAAAAATGTCGTAGTTGATATTTCAATCCAAATAGATTTCAATTTTTATTGAAAAACAGTTGAATTAATAAAAAATGAATATTTAATCAAATATTGGAATCATCAACAAAAGAGATGAATTTTCAGATAAGAACATTAATTTTTTACCAGAAAAGACGAATTTTTAACAAATAAGACTCATTCCAACCAAAGAGATGAATTTGAAACTGAAGTGATGAATCTTCAATCAAACAAGTGATTTTTTTCACAAAATTATTTAACATTTACTCAACTGGTTGAATTTTCAACAAAAGAAAAACCAAATTTGAGGTAAAATGGAAGTCAGTTCATACGATATTTTTGACTTTCTGAAGTGTGGAGAAAATCAAAAAATATGTAATCAATATACGGCAATCTTTCAAATTTAAAAAATATTTTTAATCCCTTCTGCATTTCTAAGATAGCTCGAAAATTAATTTTGTAAACTGAGAATCACTTAAAACATTCACGGGAATCTTAGGATAACTTTTTTATTTTCTCGAAACCTTTAGAAATAAAAAAAAAAAACTTCTACATCTTTCGTTCAAAACATTCAAAAATATACATTCTGCTTCCAATTTGTTCGAATCATTTTCAGTATAAAATTATTTCTGTATTTTTTAAATACTTCTAAATATTTCTGAAATTCATTCGATTTCTTACTGTAAAATTATAATCTTGCATGAAACCCTTAAACTGCACACCTCAAAATAATTACGTTAGCTGCACCGTGGGTGTTTGACGCCCAGATATTTAAACTTGTATAACTGAGCCAGATTTCAATATTTTATCACCAAATTTGGATGGGATGTAGAATTATACTTTTTTTTGTAAATTTCGTTGGTTTTATAACGATATAATTTTTTTCAAAAAAGGTATTTATTTTGCGAAATGAAAATTCAATTTTTGACTAAAAACAAACAGTGTATTTTCCATGCTAAAATCAATTGATTGATACATAAAAGTCTAATATTACATACAAGTAAGGAAGAGCGAGTACTAAAATGTACTGTACTCACTAATACACTCACGAACAACCGCCAGATGTCGGCACATATCCCATTATATCGAATTTAATATAGAATATTAGAGGCCAAAGTTGGCTCTGGGTGTTTGACACCCACGGTGCAGTTTAAGGGTTAAAAAGTTGTACTCCTAAATCTTAATTCTAAATTCTTAATTTGAAATGTGATTTGAAAATCAATCGGCCATCAATTCCCTTGTATATAGAGCTGTCTCCATAACAGATAAAGTTACCTTATAAAAGAAAATAAACTCAAATAACAAGTAAACACAACCTACTAAAGAAAGAGAGATAAAAGCGACTACCATCCTACCCCACATTCGAGGTATCACAGAATAAATAGGAAAAATTCTCAACAAACACAACATCCAAACCATATTCATACCACCTGCGTAAATAGGTCAACTTCTAAATAACCCTAAGGATGAAGAGCCAACTCTCAGTGATTCAGGAGGATATAAAATACCTTGCACTTGTGACAAAGACTATATTGGAGATGCCGGGAGGGCGGTGAGCCAACGAGCAAAGGAACATGAGAGCAAAGTCAGGCTAAAAAAAAAAACAACCGTTATCGCAAAAACACACAATATTTTTCAAACAAAACATGGAGAAGAAATCGAAATCTTAAAATACCCTAACACCATCAATAGGGACAATAGATATAATACCAATCCGATTAGGCTTTCCGTCCTCCTGGATTTTTAAAGAAAAGAATTGATTGGCCAATCATTTGAGAAGTCCACTGCAATGTTTCATTCAACTTCTGCCCACTTTTCACTTAGAGTCAGGTACAAAATAATGCAATTTTACGAACAGAATTGATTGAAAAAAATTATTACTATTCATGACCATCTTTTCCTATAGTAGTGCTAGAAAGTTGCGGTTTCTTTCTGGAAGTTTTAACTTTGCTTTCGCTTTTCAGTTATACACATTTAATAAAGAAACAATGAGAAGGATTACTTCTCAAACAAGCTTTTTCTTATTGTGAATGTATTTCACTGAAATAAAACAGGTATTCGAAATATCCTTGAAATTTTCGATATGGATCGTATTAAATGTAGATTTTCCTTCAAGCAATTACTGAGGGCCTTTTTGTTTGAATTTATATTAAAATTTTTTTTTCCTAACTAAAAACCGTGATATTATGAATAATAATAAATTGGGCAAACAATAATTGTTGTAAAATTTAATTTTCTATGGCCTCGATCGAATGAAATTCATTTGAAAGAATGCATTTTCTGTGAATTCGAAAAATTTTGGAGGCAATATGCATGAAAATTTGAAGAAAACAATCCGGACTGCCCTAATGATTAATTTACATGTATATACAATTCAACGTTTCTGCATGTATCTAAAGTTTTTATACGCACGTGCCAACGTCTTTATTATTTTTATCACTTATCCAATTTCCGAATGTTTATTCATTTGTTAAGGTTCTCATGCACGCAGTCGTGAAATGACTGACCTAGGACGGAGCCATAACCAACAGGCCACTTATCTCCAAGGTAGGCCATCTTGTTATAGAAAAATCTCGCAAATGCTTTTTTTCCAATACCGACCAGCTGAGGGTAATTATAGAGATTCTAGAAATTGATAACTCGTACCCCAATGGAAATCGACAACTTTGAATGGGCCTTTCTCAAAAAGAAATGTTCTGTAGTTTCACCTTAAATATTGTCCTGGCGACTGGTTTATCTTGCAAAAGGGTTTGGAATCTATTTGGTCACTAGATTATTAAATGCGCGCGCCAATTTTTGTCTTATTTTTATCACTCACCCAATTTTCAAATATTTATTTTCTAAGATCCTTCTGCACACAGTCATCAGGCTTTTGGGCTAGATCCGAGCTATTGCCAACAGGCCATTCCTCCCCAAGGTTAGGGCTGAAGTCTCTCAAAATGTATAAAAAATATTTCGGCACTGAAGATGATGGGGGTAATTCCGGAGCTTCTGGAAATTGATAACGCATGCATTTATAACAATAGACGTCTTTAAATGCATTTACTAAATAAACGAATTTTTTGTAGTTTCAACTCAAGGGGTTATATGCACTTAGTTTGAGGGATTTTTGATTTGTTTGTATTATATACTTTATATTATTCACTTTCTAGCTTCCAGTGTTCAGATATTTTATGTAAAATCAATTTTACGAAAATTCCCAAAAATGACAGTGTACCAATGATTCACCGAAGTTATTTTATTCATTACCTCTTCAGTATCTTTGAATCCATTTTCGAAATTTCAAACTCATAAACTTCTCTTTCTCGTCTCGTAACAGAAATATCATCAGGCATGCCATCAGGACTCAGACGTGTGAAAACACGTGATAAAAGAAATAAGCGTACCGTAGATCCGCTCACCACAAGTAGACGCGAAATCGCTTCCAGTCGTTTAGGCCCTCAGGAACATAGTCATGAAGAACTTGAACCCGAATTCAGCAATAACCTAGAGGCTATGAATCTCCAAGGTAAGCCATCTCGTTCAAGAAAGATCTAGAGAACGCTTATTTTCTAATACCAACAGAATTCTATCATTTCTTCCTTAAGTTTCCTGATGAATCAAACCGGCTAGAGTCTATCAAAATGTATGAAAATTATTTTAACGCTCGAAATGATCAGGATAATTCTGGAGGTTCTGGAAATTATTAACACGTGCGCTTTTGGCTAATCATAACCTTGAATGCGTTTTTCTCAAAAAAGAATTTTCCGTAGTTTCAACTTAAACATTCCACTGGCGACTTGTTTCTCTTCTAAGATGTACAAAATTGATGTGGCTACTAACCTATTATACGCGCGTGCCAACTTCTGTATTATTTGTATCACTTATCTAATTTTCGAATGTTTATTTATTCGTTAAGGTTTTCATGAACGCAGTCATGAACTCATTGACCATGGATGGAGCCATAACCAACTGGTCGCTTATTTCCAAGGTAAGCCATCTTGTTCAAGAAAAATCTCGAAAATGCTTTTTTTCCAATACCGACCGATTCCCCACATTTCGACCCTAAATTTCTTGACGAATCAAAGGGGCTGAAGTCGCTCAAAATATATAAAAAATATTTCAGCGGTGGAAATGCTAAGGGTAATTGTAGATTTTCTAGAAATTGATAACTAGTACGCTTATGGAAATTGAAAACTTTGAATGGGTCTTTCTCAAAAATGAATGTTCTGTAGTTTCAACTTAAATATTTTTCTGGCGACTCGCTCATCTTCCAAGAGGGTTCGGAATTTATTTGGCCACTATATTATTAAATGCGTGCGCCAACTTTTGTATTATTTTTATCACTCACCCGATTTTTAAATCTTCATTTTTAAGATCCTTCTGCATACAATCATCCGAATTTTGGTCCAGGTTTCAGCAATCTCCAACCGGCCAATCCTCCGCAAGGTAAGCAATCTCGTTCAAGAAAAATCTTGAAAATGCTTTTTTTCCAATACTGACTTTGAATGCGTTTTTCTAAAGAAACGAATTTTTTGTAGTTTCAACTTAAACACTGCCCTGGCGACTCATTTCTCTTCCAAGATGTTTTGGAATTAATTAAGCTACTAGACTATTATACGCACACAACAAATTTGTATTATTTTTATCACCTACACAATTTTCAAATATTTATTCATTTGTTGAAAGTTTGTGACTACTTAAATTTGTGCTAAAATCAGATTCAAATAACAAAAAAATGTCACTAATAATTAATATAACCATCCTTCATATAAAAACAGCTAGCCTCCATTGCTAGTTATCGTGATAGCGTCCATTTTTTACACATATGGTTCTAAACATAGGTCAATGAATTATCATTCTTTCTAAATACGTCAAAAGTATCTCATTAATTTTTCTAAATTCTTTTAATAAACCCAGTAAGAAAAAGTTCATTAGGATAGATTTAAAAAATTTCGAATATGGTCGGATTCACAACATTCTGAACTCAGAAGAATATTGTTTTCTGAGGTTAACATTTCAATTTATATGGACATCTACTTGTTTGCCTCACTTCAATCCTTTTCATTCAAATGGTGGCTTCTATAAATCAATGAATACATTATAATTGTGTTAATGTGAGTAGAAACTGAAGGCAAGTTAACCCCATTTAACGCTCTGAAGCGAGGACAAATATTAAAGTCAATTTAATTCCTGCCGTGAAGTCAAATTGTCAACATTTTCATCCAGAATCTCAATCTCGAGCAATTCCATGCGATAACAAATAAAGAACACTTTGAGATCAAACGAGTATCGTTTCTGCCGTATTCGAGTTCATTTCGATCCATGTCAATGCATATATTCTTACCTAGTAGGTAAGGTTTGAATTTATAAATATACGTAACAGATTAGCAATTCAAATACCCAAAAATTTCACTGCCAAAAATTAGAAACAAATTTTTTCCTAAGTTTCAATAAAAATAATGTTCTGTAATAAAAGTTTATTCATGATCAGAATAAGTATATTTCAATAAAATTTTTTGTATAATATTGTTGATATTTTGGACTGCACAGCTTTTGAGGATGGATGATAGTTCCTCAAAAGTTTTAGGCATCAATGCCTTAATCCACTCAAACAAATCAATGCAGTTCAAAACGATCGAACGCGCAGAACACCCGGCAATGCAAAATGCCAGCATTATCCCTGTTCACGGAGGCTTTATAGCGCGTATGCATACTCTGTAGTGCCAGAAACACCTCAAGCTTCAGCACGTTTCGAATCAATTGTTGCGAAATGAACATGCCAACCTCTGGAAAAATGGATATCTTCGCGGAGCGCTTCCCCAATTGCTGCTTGAACAAGCTGCAGACCAATATGAGGAAGCAACATTCAGACCAACCACCGAAAGCAAGCACCTTCTGAGAGCTGACCGCGACTTCGGGACAAGGAGGAACATCAACATGCAGGTTCCTTCTAAGCCCCAAGATCTGTTTGAAATAAATGCCTTCCTTCGTGAAGATATCTCGCAGAAGTCCGAACTCTGGACTATCAATTTCTCAGTTCCTGGTGCTGCGAAAGCTTTGGCTGATTCATATCGGAGGCTAAAATCGACGATGGATAAAAAGACCAAAAGACGTTCGCATCAACTGAACAAGAAGATTTGATGAGCAAGACAGAATGCGTCCTATGTTCAGTGTGTGATTGACTACATTACATCTGGCAGGCCGATCACGGAAAGGGTTCTAGAGTTCGCTCAAGAACTGAGGATCTACAGTCACACACTGAACAAGTCAAAGCTGCTGAGAATCAAGCAGCATATTGTTGACAAAATGCATGTTTCATCTCAAGCCTCTATCTCTCGCACTACGAAATTATGCTAGATAACTCTGCGGCGACACTAATGTTTGCGAGTATACGGTCGTCACTCATGTACATTACATGGATGACCTGGAAATCTATGCTTCTGTTAAAAGCAAACTTCAGAGAGCTTCAAATATCGTCAAGGAGTACACGGGAGGGATTAGTATGGACTTTGGATTGGACAGGTTTGCCAAGATTCACGTGAAGAAAGGAAAGATTAATGGCGTTCTCAATGAACCTGAGCTTGTGGATATAACTATTATTAAACATCTCGACACTAGAGAGACATTCATACCTGGGCGTGCCTCAAAGCTGCATTCAGAACGTATCATCAACGGAGGAGTCTCTCCCAAACAGATATGAGCATCTTCATCCTCACATTTGTTCTTCAAAACTGTCAGCGTTGAACAAGGTATCTGCGACTATCATGCTTGCCGTCCCGGTTCTACTTTACTCATTTCTGGTAGTTCAATAGATGTAAAACGAGCTGACGGCCCTTGATATCACCACACAGAAGATCATGCATATGATTAACAGCTTGCATATCAATTCGCCCGTTCCGCGATTATGCATCGCACACCGTCAAGGTCGACGCGGACTTCTGAATCTCCGAAGTCTTCTTAACCGCAATGTTCCGAGTGTAGCTTACATAACAAGTCGCATAGATTCTCTCCTAAGAATGTTCAGGAAACACGAGGTGATTGGCAAAGGAACGTTTCTTCACAAAGCCGCGGAGCAGGCGGACGAGACCCTTGGTCTGAATTTCAACATCAGAAGTGAGGGAAGTGCATTACTCCATCTATGTAGATGCTTCACTCTTGAAAGCCGAAGTAAAGAAAGCAGATGTAGAAATTTTCAGCCAACAACCACTCGATAAGAAAACGTATGGAACCTTTTACAGAAATGTGGAAAAACAGTCCTTGTCAAAGGAGCAAACTTTTGCTTGCCTTAGATCATGAGGTCCTAATTCAGGTACAGCGGGTTCAATTTTCGCATTCCAGGACGGCATCATTTCCAGCTTAATATACCGTGATCGCATTTCATGTCAGGAAGTTCCCAGCGATAGGTACAAAGCATGTCATACACACGCTAAGTTTCTAGAACACATACTATCCGGGTGTCCCACTCACTTCGGAACGACGTATCTCTACAGACTTAATGCGGCCCCAAGAGTCCTTTATTACCATCTTTGTCGCTTTCACGATGTTCGCCGCGTCCCTGCCCTGCCGAAAGCTCCGAGCGAGATAGAGTCAATTGTCCAAAGCGAGAAGTGCCAAATTTTCTGGAACTACGATTTTCAAACAGCAGTTTCCGTTGCCCACTCGAGGCCTGACATCTTTTTTCAAGACTTCGAGTAACGAATTATATTCCTGATTGAATTTTCGGCTGCGTCCGAATGCAGCATCAGTGCCAAGGAGAAGGAAAAAGAGGAGAGGTATCAAAACCTTAAGCAGGAGCTGCAACGACTGTACCCAAAATATTCGGTTAAAGTAATTGCTCTCGTGATCGGTGCTCTCGGAGGTGCGAAACTATCACTGGTTCTGAACATTAAGGCAACACATGACATGAATCTTGATCTACTAACTATATGGTATAGTATGCAGGACGAGCTTGAACTATACAGCTACCTTACGTACATCGGGTTACAAAAACAAAATCTTCTCGTATCCTGGATTAGATAATATACGTCTGCGGAACTTCGAAGAATGTCTGGAGTATTTCAGGTTCTCGGCATCTCCTCAATGATTGCTCTGGAGAGATGTTAGGTTAACGGCTCCTCCGCACGTCTTAAAGTAATCGTCAGAGTTAAATATCCTCAAGTTCTCCAATTATTGATGTCCATCATTGTACATCGACGATGTTCATTCCAAGGAGACGGTTAATACAATGAAAATTATATTTGAAACGAATCATTCTAAATTATATTTTGAAAATATTAACGAAACAAGACCTGGAGCATCGTACGGTCTCTGACGTGCTACAGATTCATTCACTTTATGTTCAAGGTTTACTTTTGTCCGCTGCAGAACTGCAGTGTCACAATACATAAGCTTGAATAAACGGAACTGCAACTTTTGTAGCACGCTTTTCTTAGTGTGAGTATCGAAAATTAGAAATTCATACATTTCTACTTGTTTTTACAAAATTAGGTCCGGGAATTGCTTCATCTGGAGTTCGTGGGTGGACGAAATCGATGATTCGTAGGGTTAACCAACCTTATTATTTGGGTGAATCAGGACATCTAGCCGACCAATCTGTATCGGGTAAGTAACTTTTTTAAGTAACTCGTTACAAATGCGCTACGTAAACAAAAAATGAACGCGTGGCACTCACGTTACTCAAAAAAATAGCTTGAATTTGTCGTCAAGTTACTAAAAATTGTACCTACGCTATATTTTGAAGTTTAAACAGTGATTCAGTGGAATATAATAAACATAGAAGCCTCATAATTGTATCAACTTTAGATTTTCACACTTGAATATAATAATCTAGCAACACTTTGTATTAGGTCAATGTGACACTTTATTCGGATACGTCAATTTCAAATCTCATAAAATTCTCTTCAACATAAAGTTGTTTCCTCGCATGGAAATTCTGTATCATCAATTTTGATGTTCCTAACTTAGCATATTGGATTGAGATGAGTGCGTTTCAGAAGATTTGGATTCAAAATTACATTTTTTATGTAAAAATCTGAAATAGTATAATTTGTCAGGTTTTCAAGATGAAGTGAAAAGACTATGAAAACCCTTATCGAAACTTCAGTGAGAACATATTTTTTTTAAAAGTACGCCGCACAAAATGTAGATGAGATGGCTTTCGGTTGATTTTGATTTAACCTTGTAAAATTGTAGTTCGCAACGTCTCAATCAAAATTGTTATTGGTCACAAAGTCCAAAAATGGACAGTTTCCGAGTTACGGAGGGTTAAACATGCAACCATTTTAACATACGTCAGCAAATATCTTGAAAACTGCAGGTCTGAGAAAAAAATGTTCCCCATGAAAGGTATTGGACTCGGACGAGGAAATACAATAAGACACAGGTAATTTTTGAAGGTTATTCTATGCGAACTTGTCATGCATTGCTAATATTCAGCCCATAAAGAAGAGATATGCAGAGGAAAGCAAAATAGAGCCCATGAAGGCAAGGTATGAGCATGACTTAGTCAATATCAACCTAATGAAGGCAAGTCATAAGAAGGATGTTGTCAATATTTAGCCAATTAAGGCAAGATATGTGCAGGACTTGGATAATATCCAGCCAATAAAGTCGAGATATGACCAGGATATTATCGATTCAAGCCAATGAAGGCAAGACAAGAGCAGAGCTTAGTCAATATACAAACAATGCAGACTTTTTTTGGCAGGCGTTTGCTTTCTAAATACATATTCCCGTTACAGTGGCCCAGTGCGCTACACTTGTTTTTGCTATTATTTTTTTCTTTTAATTGGTGATTGCTTTTTGAGTTCATATTCACGACACTGCGGGTCAGTTTGCTATGTGTGATTTTATTATCTGTTGTTTCTTCTCTTTCAACCATGTTACTTCATGGATGAGTAAAGGTTGGATCAGCTATATTCTATAGTCAGTCTAATTTGTTTTGTATAAAGTTACTAGATTGTGTATACTAAATCAATTCCTAATCAAGTACTTTCATTCTATAA
Source organism: Andricus quercusramuli (assembly GCA_932178445.1). Taxonomy (NCBI): domain Eukaryota; kingdom Metazoa; phylum Arthropoda; class Insecta; order Hymenoptera; family Cynipidae; genus Andricus; species Andricus quercusramuli. The sequence continues at coordinate 84,487 of CAKNXH010002187.1, read as the reverse complement.
TTGTCAATCATTAATGACAATGTCATTCAGAAATCTCCTACGTTGTTACGCTTGTGATGGACGATTGGCTTCCCGATGCATGACTCCAATTGACGGAGATAAGAATGCTGGCAAAAGGAAAATTGCTGTTCACAGATGAGATGGATTACGAAGACCGACATTAGAAGTTACACATCTGACCAAGATATGCTCTAATTGCAATTGCAATCGATCGAATCGAGGTAGTTTGTTCATTGTACATCATTTATCTTTACTGCACACAGCAGAATGTAGATTAAAAATGTTGATTGCACTTGAGTTCACCTTTAACAGACACTTATGATATGTAATTAAACAGGAATGCTGGTGTTACGGTTATGAAAGCGCGTCATAGCGTAACTTCTCCCTCAGAAAGCGGTGAACACAATTGGAATAGAAGTCGAAGGAATCAGCCTAACGCAATCATGAAAATATTAACAAATCGAACTATCGAGTATCGTTCTGTTCCTTGAGTGCTAGGAAACCATTAACTTTATGTTGACATTTGCCTTTCGTGCATTGCAAAATCTGCAGCGTCACAATACATATGTTTGAATAAATGAAACTGCAACTTATGTAGAGCGCTTTTCTCAGAGAAAGTATTAAAGAAAAAAATTCATACAATTCTACCTTTTTTTACAGAATTCAGTTCCCAAGGCGGCTCTTCTGGAGGTCATGGGCTCCCGATATTGCCTTTTCATGACCATAACCAACTTTTTTCGCATGGACCAAGCGAGCCAGCGGAACATCCTGTGCTGTGTAGGTATTTTTTTTTAATAATTGGTTTCAGATACGTGTTGTGTATTTAAATAACGCGTTTGTTCCGCAACACTGCTGTGGCCTAGGTCGCTGATCAATCTTTCTAGTAAGCAACCCAGGCGAAGAGCTTCGCAAAGTCATAATGTAGAGCTCTTGACGCGCGCCCCTTTGTATCCATGATCTTACGTATTGGACGTCTCTCGCTCTGCTGACACTCCCTATCATGTATTTTTTCATAAGTACGGGCTTACCAGGCATTTTTGACCAACAGTATGAAAGAAATGTTGAGAAGCAAAATTGTCATCGTAGAAGATGAACATTTTTTTCGAGATTATTGTTTTTATAGGACACATATTTTTTTATTCAATCTTGAAAAATGATATTCTGATTTGAAAAAATAACATTGAAAATTCATGAAACGGAATTTCTAGAAACCGGCAAGAGATTAAAAAAAAAATAAAGAAAAGTGATTTTTCGAAAAGATATCTACTTGTACCCCGCAGAATTTGGATGGGAAAAATATTACAAAAAATACGCATCCTATGAAAAAAAGTATCCATAATAAAAACTTCCTATTTTCGAGAGGGAAGAGAGACTTTGAAAATATTGAACCCACCCCACCCCCTCAGGATGTAGGGGGGGGGGCGTAACTATGTAATTTCAAATGGGAACCCCAATTTTTTATCATAGATTCAGATTCTCCTTCATGAAATACGTAAGTTTTATTCGGAAATTTTTTTTCGATTCACGAAAAAAAAACTACACTTATCATATGTACACTAGGGTGGCTCGAAAACACTTTTTTTTCTTAGAGGGCAACGATCCCCCCCCCCCATTTTGTTCCAAATCCAAAAAAAGAATATCCCTATTTTTTTCCGTTTTTTCGATTTTAACTGCTGCCGGTTTTGACTTGAAGTTTCCCATGTAAAATGCATGGGGAAAAATCACTTTTATCAGTTTTGGACATAATTTTCTAGGGTTTGGAAAAATGTGACGGGGAAGTATGAAGGCTTGTAGAGAATTATCTAACGAAGAATTTCGTGTATTGGACATACGGGTTTCACACACTAACACACCCCTACGAGTCCCTGAAATCTACCCTTAAAACCACAAATATTAAATCTTCATAAAAACGATCTTCTGAGCACTGTATTCTCATCCTTCTTGACCTAAAATTATTTACATTTGTCTAGTGCAATATTTATTAATATTGCTTACTTAATTTTCAATTAGTTTAACAAGTGGCAAGATTTCAGCTGCAACCACGTCTCATAACCGTGAGATAGGTTGTTGCAGTCTGCGATGGACTCAATACGATAATCCGGCAAAAGTCTCGTGCACCCTCAGGACACGGAGCGAGCTAAGGACGACTGCCCTCTGCATTCTTTCCGGAAGTGTCTTAGCATTTTGTTGACACGCAGGGATGCTTCTCACGCTATGAAATAGTGGAAGCTTGGCACCTCCAAGAGCACCGATGATCAGCAAAACTAGCTCAACAGAATATTCTGGGTACAGCCGTCGCCTCTCCCTCATACAATCTTCATAGCTCGCTTTTTTTTTAATTCTCCTAGGCTACGTTTTTGTCAGATGGTGTCGAAAATTGGATAATGAACATGGTTCGTTTCTCGAAGTCAAGGAGAACTATGTCAGGCTTCGAGTGCGCAACAGAAATAATTTTTGGGAATATGAAGTTTCAGTATATACTGTGCTTCTCATTTTCGTCACTTGACTCTGTTTTCCTAGGAGCGTTTGGAGGAGCGGTATTAGGACTATTATCGTAAGCGTGACAGATATTTTAATGAAGAACTCTTAGTGCCTTTGGATGTAGGTCACACCCGCATCAGCTGAATTACTAGATAGTATGTCTCTTGGATGCTCAGGGTGTGCATGACATGTGCAGCAGCTATCACTGGAAATGCCTTGGCTCAAAATGTGGCGGCGGTATGCTAAAGTGGAAATGACACAGTCTTGGCACGCCAAACTCCTCCTCTTGTCGGAAAGCTGTTCGCGGAAGTTTTTCTCATTTGCTTTTCAAATTCGGAATTTCAGTAGTGAGCACTCGAGATAAATAAGATCTGTTGCATTTTGCTCATTCCTGATGTTGGAATCAAGGCCGAGTCTTTCAGCTGCCTTCTCCGCTGCCTTGTACAGAAAAGCTCCTTTGCCCACTTCTTCCTGCTTCTTGACCATTTTAAGAAGAGGGTCTCGTCCATTTGCAACTGTATATGCTGTACCCAGAATAATCTTTTTGTAAAGACATTCAAGATTCAGTATTCCACTACTACCTTGACTGCGTGAGATGTAGAGTTGCGGGATAGAAGATTTCAGTTGCATGCTTTTGTTCATGTACCCAACATTTCGTCACCCGATATCAAGGGATCTTAACTCGTCTTTCGTGTATGGAACCACTCCAAATGAGTAAAATACTACCGAGACGGCAAGTATGTTCCTTGCAATACTTTGTTCCTCTCCGAAAGTTTGGAAGACCAAATCCCTCAAACTCGACGTTTGTATCTGCTTCGGAGAGTATCCTCTATAAATGTCACATCCTGCATGTGGCTTTCTGGCACGCTCAGGTATTATAGGTCTCTCCAGTGCCACGATGTCACGTAGCGCTTCTGTCGACGAGCTCAGGGTCTCTGGGCATGCCATTAAGTGTTTCTTCCTTCCAATGAACCTTGGCGAATTTTTCTAACCCATACTCTATTACAGTCTGCTGAGCGTATTTTTTGACAATCTCTAGAGCTAGATGTACTTTGTCTTGATTTTGAGCATAGATAATAATCGAAAGCTTCTCGGTAGTCAATCGTGGCCATCGATAGGAACCGTTGATAGGGTGCTGCGTCTTCGTAGACATATCTATCGGTAAGCAGGTTCTCCAGACATCTTGCTACTTCTTTCTTTGAGCTGGGTTATTCGTATATTACTTGCCACACAGGTTCGATTGTCCAATATATCTTATCCTGTAATTCTCCGGGGAAGCTAAGTTGTCCATCTTTGGCAGGAGTACTGTGCGTCCTTTCACCAACCACTCTGGAATAGACTCTTCCAATTTTGGCTATGAGGTGAAATGTGGGCCAGATGCCAGATGGCTTGAAGGAAATTTCTTCCCCCAAAAGGGCTTGATAGCATCTGGTCCCGGAGCAGAATGCCTCTTAATACTTGTTTCACCTCTTTGGTAGTGATAGGTGGGCATTTTTTCTCTGGTGTTATGAGGGCATTGCACAGCTCCTTGAAGCTATTTATCTTCTTTAAGTCTTTTTTCAGTAAAAGCTAACTTCGTAGACTTCTCTCCAAAATGCTTCGACCTCCTCAGGTTCGGGTGAATGGTCGACAGTGAGTGAAGGATCTTGGATGAGTTGAAATAGGTCAGAGAAAAACTGTTGGCTTTCTCTGACCCATTGCTCCATCTGCTCTAGACTTCTGCTAGGGTCAGATAGTAACGATATTCTGTCAAAAATATTCCGCCTGTTGGTCAGCAGCTTTGACTTGTTAAGTTTCCGATAACGGATCTGCAATTCGGGCGCGAACTTTCGAACCTTGGCGGTAAAATTCCTGCCAGATGTTATGTAGTCAATCACACACTGAATGCGAGACGCGTACTGTCTTGGCCAGCCAATCTTTGTGCTGAGTTGATGCATTAGTGTTTTGGTCTCATGATCAGCCGTTTGTTTTGTTTTACGGTTTGCATCCGCCAAAGCTTTCGCTGCATTATACACACCACAATTGATAGTCCAGAGGTCGGATTTCCGGAAAAAATCTCCACCTAGCTCGTCATCCAGTTCAGCCAGATCTTTGGGCTTGAGAGAAGCCTGAATGCTAATGTTTCTCTGGGTCCTGAACCATCGCTCTTCCTCTATTGGACGTCTACCCGCGGTTGGTTTTCATGTCGCCTCTCTTTCTCTGTTTCCAGCTTGTTTTGGCTGCAGTAGATTAGGCGGTCTCCTTACATATCCCCTTTTCCGGAGTTCTTCGGCATGGTTTCTCAGATTTCGACGCGAAAATAGCGAAACCTCTGGGTTTTTTTTTTACTTTAACATCTTGTAAGTTTGGTAGTGGTCTCTTATTGGGGGAGAAGTATGAATAAATTCCAAAGTGGCTAGGTTCTCGTTCTTAGCAAATTTCTCTTCATTTCAAAAACCCGTTATTTTTAATGATAAATTATGGCAGGCAAGTTGAAAATCAGACTCAGAGTAAGCATGGTATTTGTATTTTCTTCTTCATTTTGAAATACGAAAATCTGTCAACAGAACCAAACTAGCAAACTACCTCACTTTTCATCTCATTAGAGACAAAAAATAACAAATGAAAAATAAATGAGATTTTTTTTTTTAATAGAGAAACTGAACTGATGATTCGTTTCAATCTGCAGGATTGTTTACGAATATTTTAAGAGTTCTCTAAATTGAGTCCAGATACTTCAACCTCATTTTCTTGAAAGAAATTGTTTAATATAAAATTTTCGTAAAAAGAATGTTTTGAAGATTAGCAATTTTAGAAATGCTATAAAAAAATTGTTTTCGGATTATTTCTTTCCCTATTTGGAAAAAGTAAGAATCTGAATAGATTGGTTTAAAACGAACCACAAATAATGTTTAAATCAATTTAGAAATTATACAATTCAGATTACGTAAATTTTTCAGTATCGCTGAACCCTCATGCCGCATGAAAATTGTCATTCGCTATTTCTATCAATATTCTTATAAATGACAAAAAATTGAAAGCAATGACAGAAAATATGAATTAGTTCGCACATTACCCTAATATCACCGAACGTTCCCGGAACGTGTAAAATGTCCGCCGCTTGGGAACATTCCAGGAACGTTTTACTGGGAACTGAGGATAACCTTCCGTTATTGTTATTTTTAACAACAATTATCTCGTAAAACGTAAGAAATAGGTAAAACTGTACGAGATTACATTATACAATCACAAAATGGTATCATAATAATCTTGTTCCATATTTGTATATTATTTATTGTCAATATAATGTTTCCTCGAATAATGGTATAAAAATAATTTTAAAAAAACATTGTCCCGATATTTCAGTTGGCGCTTTCACAAAAGTGGAGCGGGGGGAGAGCCCCAGCGAACTGTGGGACCATCCTGGATCGCTCACGGTAGTTCGAATGAAAGCTAAATTACTTCCTGATGTTTGGATTTGGACCACATACACTGATCAACATGGAATGCAACAATTTAACACTGAACTAGTCGAAGATCATATAGATGCAATAATAAAGGACCATACTATAATTGGAAGGGCGGAAAATTATGCCTTAGGTCCAATAATGATGAAAAATGATGGAAATCAATTGGAATTTATTACACTGCAAGTGGAACTAAATGGACGCGCAGCACATACGCCGAAGAGTTACGATTTGAACTTAGAAACGCGTATGTACTCTCTTTTGCCACAAGGCACTATATATATACCTCCTGTACAACCCCCTCCCTGGAATTAGGGAGCTACAAGCGACTCAAATTAAAGGAACCTATGATTTGGAAAATGATGCATCTTTTACTGAGAAATGGGCGGAGATGGCAAAGGAAATAGACTAGTCGTCACGAAATGTCGGGACGATGAGACACTTCATTAAAAAAAAAACTGTTTTTCGCATATTCTAATCAATTCAATGGACCTACTCTTCCACAGTTTACTCTACGTCAAAAATTCAATTTATCATGTTTCTCAATGTAACTAGTATTGCCTCATATTTAATTACCTGCTTTTAAAATTTCAATCCAAATGCAAATGAAAAGTTCTATTTAGAAATAAACAGAATGTATTATTCAATGAAATAAATATATGAAAAACAAGTGTTTTTAGTTTTTATTGTATTGATTCAACTAGAAAGGCCGCTAGGAAGTATCATTTATGTATTTTTTGTTGATGTATTAATTTCTGTTCACTTTATGAGCTTGCTAGAGAGGGGGAAACATTTTTTCTAATCCGCTGGAACGCTTGTAATCCGGAAAACTTGAGGTAAATGAGGTAATCCAAGTAACTAACTTGATATCTGGAGTAATCCAAGTCATTCGGGGTAATTAACATGCCTAATTCAGAAAGAGAGTCTTGGGGCATAAGGGCATTAGTGCCAAATACCAGAAATGCATTTTATTGGCTTAAGCTAATTATTTTGACGTATTTCATGTCTCTGTAAAAGATTATGGTACATCTCGACTTAAAACTGGGTTAAAATCCATGTTTTATCATATTATATCATATGTGTTAATAGCGAGTGCTCAAATTGTACGTTTTCGCAGAAACCTGTGCACTAAAAAATGAAATCTTTTGTGTGATAGTGATGTTCTTTTGTTATTATAGGTTCAAACAATAAAAAAATGAGGATATTTCATTTCTCAGACCACTATACTGGAATCTCTTTTTTTGCATCCATTGTTTTCAAAGATGATTCAAATCAAAGAATTTGGAATGACAGTGTACATTGACAAATACAATTTCAATGTTACAGTGTCGCCTTTCTGTCATCATTCGTTGAGGAATATAAAGAATAAGGAAATTCCGCTTTGAGATTACTTTTCTGGTAACTTTGCTTTTAGTCTAATTTTCTTCAAGGATGTCTCAAATCATAAGTTTCGACACTTAGATGCATGAAGAAATTAATTTTTCTGCCATACTGATATTCATTCATTATTATAGATTGAATAATAAAAAAAGCATGGGATTCTGTTTTTTCTTTTTTAAACCACTAAGATGAAATCTTCTCGTTTTTTTCGATATTCTTCGAAGAAGGCTGAAATTGAACTTCTTGGCATCTATATGTTAACGGAAAATAAATTTTTATATTTCATAGTGATGTTTTATTATTATTAGAGGTTTAAAAATAAAAAATCACACTTTTTGGACCACTTTGTTGGAAGCTAGCAGTTAGATTTTCATTAGAATCATTATCTAGATTTTCATTTAAAATTGAAACTTTCTTTATTATAGTGATGTTTCTTTTGTATTTTTAGTGGTATGATTGTCGTCGAAGAAGGCTAAAGTAAAAGCTCTTGGAATTATAAATGTGCATTCAAAAAAAAAAAGTTTTATTTTAATTTGTGGTTTCTTGTTAAAAGTTGTTCAGAATGCAAAAATTCCATTTGTATTCTATTCTGCAGGGATCTTTTCTTTCAGACTCATTTTCTCAGGATTGTTCTCGCCATCATCCAGATCAAAATGCTTATTATACATGTGCACTTTCCCTCTAATAATTCAGTTTGGTACTTTTGAAACTATGACGAAAAATTGTGTTTGTATGTATAAAAATAGGGGTATACTTCTGAAAAGGTGACCTAAAAATATTCACTTGATACTTGACCTAGGGTTTCCTTTCAGACACTTATTAAACGCACTTAAAGGAATTTTGGCGCAGATCAATATGAATTAAGTTAATAATAATTTGGCCTTTTTTCAAAAAACAGTTCTTTTTCAAAATCTCAAAAAATATTAATTTCAGGAAAAAAGTATCAATATAAGAAATATGGATTTTTATAAGATCTACGACTTTTGTAAAGGAAACTTTTTTCCCCGGAATCAATATTTTTCGAGTTTTGATCAAGCAAGAAATAGGAAAAGTGTTTTGAAACATTATGCCATAATGTCTTTAACAACCAAAGAGTTTTTGTTCCCATCTTATTCAGGCTCAGTGTGACAGAAAATCAGCTTTTCTCAACAATTTTGTTTTTTGGAGATGGCCGGCTTTGCAACTAGACGATTCATGTATCATTTTCTTCACTGACTGTAGCTCAGTGGAAATGATTTTTCTTTAAAATTTTTTTTGGGGTATGTGGACAATTTTTTATATGCTATCAGAATAACCCGTAATTTTTCAAATCTTTTGAATATCATACATTTGGCCATCACAGAGGGGTGTCTTTTTTGAATCGAACAGAATATAAAAAATTGTATCAATGCTAATCTTCCTTAAAAAATATTCTCAAAGTTTTTCGCTTGCGTCTCATCCAGTGGGGCACAGTGGTCAAATCAGATTTTTGTAAATAAATAGAGCTAGGGGTTACAATTTTCAAACGAATATGTATTATTGAAAATCAAAGTTTCATATTTTGTTTAGTCTACTTGCAATTGCTCCAGCATGTTTAAAATGCAAACTTCAATAGAAATGTTGGAAAAAAAGTAACATGTCGTAATTAAATATTACTGTGATCTATATTTCGATGAAATTTTTACGGAATAAAATATCTGGGGCTCGTGAATCCTCAAGAAAGAATTTTTTCTCATTAACTTGTTTTCAACTAATTATTATCAATATTAAAATATTGATTGTTGAAGGTATTGACATTTACATTTTGGACTCTGGTAAGTGTTTATTCACTCTTTCGAAATCCGAGAGAAAATTTCAAAAAGTTTGATAATTAATTACAAGCGAAGGTGATTTATTCAGAAAATTTGTTTTCTGTTTATTTACCAGAACTTCCTTAACTACTGTTTCATATGAATTTCTATTGAAATTTTTAGAAATGTATCAAAATTCAAGAAATTTTCTTAAGCTCTTGCAGACTTTTTATAGACATTTTTACGCAGCCTCTCCAGCAATCTTCAGTAAAAGTTATTTATTTCCTCAAGATCTTTGAAAATGCCTAAAAAGCTTCTTATTTTGTCTTCTTAAATATTCAAAACAAGGCATTTTGTTTGAAAATTTTTTGAAATCTTGTCAAATTATAAATAATTTTTAGAGCCTCTAGACCTCCTACGCCTTCCAAATATTTATCTAAATGATTTGAATTTTGCTTAAAAAAATTGCAGTACAGATATGGGTAATATTCACGAAACTGTACACTTTTGCAACTCAAATCATAAAATTTTTAATTTTTTTGTTTGCGCAGTATTATACATATTTTTTTACTTTAAAAGTACATTCTTTACAAAAATGAGGCATTATTTTCAGTACAACCTTGTAAAAAAATTTATTATAGACATTTTTTCGGAAACTTCACATTATATTATATGTTTGCATTATGGAGCTGACCATAATGGAGCTGACATTTACAACTAAACTTACATTTATCTTTTGAATTTTTCAACTTCTACTTTTTTCCGCACACCGGCAGTTTGCTTCTGGACTATCACTTTAAATAAACAAAAAATCACTGATGGACTTCATTTACTTCAAGCGATTTATTGCATCTTGGAGCTGAGTAGCTTTTTTGTATGGACTGTTTTGTAAACAAACCATCACAACTGTCGAATGATTTCTGTTGGGAAAAATTCCATCAAGCGTCGGTTAGATAGTCTGAGAGTCAGTTTCCGAAATAATGTCAGTAGATGGCGTTTAAATGAACCGTGAGATTTAAAAATCGTGAGACAGTATGATAAATAGAATTATTTGAAATATGATGTGACAATGTGCATCGTTTTATTGAGAAACTTTAAAAGTCATTTCTGTAACATTGTAGCGCACTTAAAAATCAACTATATACTTGGATTATTCAAATAATATAGACACTGGAAGCTAACATTAACTTAGTGAAATAAATTTTATGGATTTGCGCAAAATATTTTAATTTGGGACAATTACGGAGCTGACATTATGGATATTTTTCACGCAATATGGTGTAAATATTTATTAAAATGTACGCTTATTTCTTGGTTAAAAATTGGATGAAGTTATTGCACGATAAAATACTACAAGTCTAAGACCTGGTTTGACTTTTTTCTATGTGCAAAAGTCAAAGCCGCAAAGGTGTACAGTTCCGTGAATATCACCCATATACGAGTCGCTATCTTATTTGTCATTTGAAATCATTTCACTACTAGTAAGATTTTTCGGAGAGAAGAAGCTTATTTTCTGAGATCTTTGTATGACATCAATTTGTTCTTTTTTTCCTCTTTGAGGGCAAAAAAGCAGAATAGATATACGATGTATGTACAATTTAGAGAATCTAAAATGACTTGAAGGTGACGTTGCGTAATCAGTTATATTTGTTTCTCGTGTCGCAGAGAATTAGAAATATTGATACAAATTGGAGTTTAAGCTTTGAAAAAGAGCACTGACCAGTATTAGAGAATTTTCCATATAGTTAATTGGTCAAGTATATAGCTTACGCGCTAGTATTATAGAATTATCTGTAACGCTAGTCCTAAACAAGCTTGAAAAGCGTTTAGTCTTGCGGAAAATTTCGTAACGGTAGACAGTTTGTTTAATTTGATTCGTCGAAAATATTTATGGGTCGGCCAATTTCAAAATTTTGAATATGTTCATTCTTTACTTTTCACCACATTCCTGATTTTGAAAGACCATCAGAAAAAGAAATGTCAAAAAAATTGAAAAAATTCCTTGTATTCTTTCCGTCCTGCATTTAATCGTGGTGATTCTCAAGGCTTTTTACTTTCCGCGAAAGAATCCACGAGTATCAATTCAATTTATTGCGGTTTCTTCATGAAAATCCTGTCTAAAAACAAAACGAAGATTTCTTCACGGATATTCAAATTCTCATCATAATAAGAAGTTATTGGTTCTGTCTAAAATTTAACTCCGTCGGTTCTTATAAAATCTTCACGTTTTTTTTTAAATTGGGGTTTCAATACATTAGATGCAGCTTGAAGAAAAACGATAAAAAACTTTGTCGCAAAAAGATTCTATTTAATTGTAGGACAGATGCAAACCCTTTCAACTAGATACATGCAGTGTTGAAAACATCTCTACTTATAGTAATAAATATTGACCCAGTTAAAAATCTGCGATACCTAGGTTGTTTCCGTAAGACTTTATCATCCGAAATAATAATTCTCGTAGCTCCGGTGTCTGTAAATCATTCTTCTTCTGGACCATTAATTCCAGGATATCCTGGGGATATCCTAATTTACGCTTTGCGAGATATTCGACAAGTTATTCCTGGGATATCCCTGGGACAACCTGAAAGAAAAATGAGATCGAATGGGATACCTTGCCGTTTCTCCTTCACTTTACCATCGCGCGACGCTTGCGCAGCCTGATGAACTTTAGTATATATAGCTAAGAGAAAATTCCGAATTTCTCAGTTAACCTTCGTGAAATCCATTTAGTGGCAGAAGAAAGCATGAAGATTGCCAGCTGCATTTTAATTCTGAAAATTTTGGTCTATGTGGATTTTGTTGGTAAGTATAATTAGGTCGACCAGACGTTTATTTTTTCTACTCATATTAGTCTCTCATCGCTAAATGAGGCATATTTGTAAATAACTTCATGTTTCAATGTTTATTTTTCTATCTTATGGACACTAAGAGACCTATACGATTTTAACGTTTTCTGCATAACTGCGTTGTATTTATTTTTAAATTCATACCTGTAAAGATTCGGCTTTTGTTTTGTGCGGATCGCCCCTCCCCCCCACCACCGGAATTTTTTTGTTTTCTGGAATAGGAAATTCATATTTTCGAAACTGGTCAACATGGGAAGAAGTACAACTTGTTATAAACTGTTATAAATTAAATTTTAGTCGCCTCTTAGGGAAAGTTCAAAAAATAATGTCCACCCAATAATTTTCCATTTCGATCACCCAGTCCCCTTGTTTTGTACGGGAAAGAAATTGTACCCTCAAGTTCCCTGAAACTTCCACCAGTTCAATGCATGTGCAAACATTTCATAACTTTTCGTAGAATTTCCAGAAATTTCCATAGAAAGTGCTTTTGCAACTATGACTGAAGGTAAACAAGATTGAGTGTGTAAATAATTCTTGTTTTTCGGTATTGAAGTCAACACTTGGGAATGTTCGATGATATTGGAGATGACATATATTTCCCATATTTGTGACATTATAGCCCCTTCATTGTATCAATAAAGTTCGAATGGTTGCACAATCAAGATCTTTTATCAAGTTTTTCTAGTTGCCTATGCGTCTAATGAAGAAAACTGAAGAAAATTTTATATAATGAGAATTTCGAGAAAAAAAAACATTTTCCAGCCACCAGCCTGAATTTTTCTTCAAATTAAGGGTAACCAAAGAGAGCATGGAAATATAAACCGTAAATATTTTCTTGATGAATTTTCCCCAAAATTGTGTTGACGCTAATATCCACACATTTTGAGGAATTTTCCCCAAAGTTCATCAGGGAAAATTCCCCAAAATTTGTGAAATATTGTTGAAGACTTTGTGAATATTGATACTCATTATTTAGGGAAATCTCCCTATTTGATTGTATAATGATGCTTCAAATTTTATTATGTTGCATGTAATATGCAACAATATTTATTCGAAATATTGTGCTAGTTTATCAAATAGTTTAGGCCAAAATATCTTCCTGAACTAAGTTTAGGGAAATTTCCCCCAAAATGGTAGGTCTTATTCAATTTACCGAAGTTTAGGAAATTTTCCCCAATTTTTCAGTGAATTATAAGAACTTTTAGGAAATTGCTGCAGCTATCTCTTAATAGGAACAATATTTTTTGTTTTACACTAAGAAAAACAAAAATTCATATTTGTAGCTAAAATCGCAAAAGATCATGAAATATGCAACAGCAAAATTTCTCGTCTAAAATAAACCTACAAAATTGCTCGTTACCATTTTCCAATATGCACCCATAGTTCAGCGAGAAAATTTGATTCTTACATTCTCATAATGTATGATGGTTTTTTACGTAATAATAAACAAATAAAATTTCCCGTAAACGTGCTGCTTAGTGCCTTTCCGAAGTTCCAACTCGAAAATTGTGAAGAAGCTTCCAGGAGAAGCGGCGGCGGCACAGTCAATTCGCAAAAGCTAGGTCATAACTTTTATTAATAACTTTTCGAGATTGAGCCATTTTTTTTT
>CAKNXH010002187.1:0-65956 GCA_932178445.1 Andricus quercusramuli | reverse complement strand
CCCCAGTAACAGAAGTTTTGGTGGGACTGACGTTACAGCTTGACTCCACCATACGACAAATACTGCTTAATTAGGACATGATTTCGATTCGCAAAATAAATCTCGCGCATACAGGTGATAGTTGGGGGTACAATCTAAACATGAATAATACAAACAATAAAGTAGCCTCGGAATGGACTGAAACTCGGATTGACCAAAGGCATGCACACGGTAAACGTAAAGGTCGTGTTTCGGGCGATGAATGGAGACTGGGTGTTTGGAATGCTAGAGGAGTGAATGATCTTAAGATAAGAGAACTACGAGAAACTATGCACACAAGGAAACTAGATATTCTCTGTGTACCTGAGACGAAGAAAAAAGGTTGCGAATTTAGAAACATAGAAAATGGGGTGTTGGAAGGCGGTTATGAAATATGGTCAGGAGTAGATAGCGAATCACATCGTAGTCAAGGGGTCGGTTTAATTATGAATGAAAAAGCAAGACAGCATCTCATAGAGCATAATTTTGTTTCACCCAGGCTGCTATGGGCTAGAATGAAGGTAGGAATCAGAAGATTATTTATCATAGCGTGCTACGCACCAGTTGATAGCGATTCGAGGGAAGTTAAGGACGCCTTCTGGGACACTTTAAATGATACAATAAGTACTTGCGATCAAGGTGAAAGAATAATCTTGTTAGGAGATATGAACGGATGGGTCGGCGTCCAGCGTCAGGATACAGATACAGGAGGGGTGCTAGGTAATTTTGGGGACACAACAAGAAAAAATTATAACGGGGAAAAATTAGTTAGCTTATGCTTAGAAAATAGCCTATTCATTACAAATACTTGGTTTAGACATAAAATGATCCACATGTACACCTGGTGTAAAGGAAATAGCCGCAGTATAATTGACTTCGTTATTGCAGATGAAAGACTAAGAGAACTAGTTACAGATACAAGAGTCATGAGGGGGGCCGAATGCAATACTGATCGTTACCTTTTAGTCTGCAAAATAAACTTAGGGCGGGGATGGAGAACAAAGAAAACAAAGAAAACGAAACAAACACGAATAAAAATTGAAAATTTACAGAGACAAGAAGTGGAAGCAGAGTTCCAAAAGAGGTTAACTGAACGCATAGATAGGGCAACGTGGGAAGCGCTTATAAGCAATAAAGATGTAGAGGGCGCGTGGACTTTATTACGGGATATCATTGTTAAAACTGCGACCGAAATATGTGGTACGGCGTTTGTAGGAAGAAAATCTGGTGATGCATGGTGGAATGAGGAAATTGCGGCAGCCCAAAAAGAAAAGAAAAAAGCGCGCAATAGAACGCTGAACATGACAGGTCTTAGCGATGAGGAGAAAACTAGACTTAAAAATGATTACAGACACAAAAATAGGAAAGTTAAACGACTAGTCAAAGAGAGTAAAGAGAAAATCAGAACAGAAGAAGAGAACAAAATAAAAAACTGCTTTGAAGGAATTATGAAACTATTATATAAACAGTTGAAGGAAAGTAAAAGTACAGAGTTTGCTAGCATGAGAAACAGTAAAGGCGAAATGCTATATGATATAGACGGGATAGTAGACGCTTTAAAAGATTCTTTTAAAGAACTATTAGGAGGTGAAGATATAAGGCAACAAAACTGCGACATAGAACATAATGCACTAGAAAACCCAATTGAAAAAGTCTGTGTCACTGAGGTCAGAGATATAATTAAGAACTTGAAAAACGGTAAGGCTGCGGGTATAGACAATATTAGCGCTGAAATGCTTAAATACGGTGGTGAGTACATACCTCACAGGTTGTGCGAATTAATAAATTTATGTATCGAAACGGGAGAAGTCCCAGACGATTGGAGAAAAGCGATTATCGTACCAATATACAAAAGAAAAGGAGATAAAAGCAACTGCAGTAATTACAGAGGTATCAGCCTACTAAGTACCGTAAGTAAAATATACTCAAAAATACTTATCCGTAGGGTAATGGAAATTACAGAAGAGAAGATATGGGAAGTCCAATGTGGATTTATGCCAGGAAGGTCATGTACAGATCAGATATTTAGCCTAAGACAGATCACAGAAAAAAGCTTGAGAGTAGGAAAGAAAGTTTTCGGTGCATTTATTGATCTAGAAAAAGCATTCGACAAGGTAAATAGAACTAAACTTTGGGAAATCCTTAAAGAGTATGGAGTAAATGGAGGGCTCCTACAAGCAATAAAAACAATTTATACAGGCAGTAAAGCGAGTGTAAGGTTAAATGGGAAACTGAGCGACTGGTTCGATATTATGCAAGGGGTGAAGCAAGGATGCGTTATGTCCTCGTGGCTATTTATCATATTCATGGATAAATGTCTAAGAACTGCCCTCTTCGACGAAGAAGGTGTAAATCTCGAAACCGTCAAGGTACGTGGGATAGCTTTCGCAGATGACAAGATTCTTATGGCAGAATCAATCGAGGACTTGCAAAGAATGTTGAATAAACTAAATACAAGCATGGAGAACATGGGCCTCAAAATTAACGTGAATAAAACGAAAATCATGGTGTTTGAGGGAAAAAGCGAGAAAACAATGTGCAACATTGTCCTAAATGGTGAGGGATTAGAACAAGTTGACAAGTACGTATATCTGGGTAGCCTATTCACTAGCGACGGAAAAATAGATGGGGAGTTAGATAGGCGCATAAATAAGGGTAAGCAGGTTATCGGTAGAGCAGGATCCATCCTCAGAAATAAAAACATATCAAAAAAAGCTAAAATGGCCATACATAACTCTATCTTCGTACCAACTGTACTATACGGTAGCGAGACATGGACCTGTCAAGAAAAGGACAGGAGCAAAATCAACGCGATCGGCATGAAACCTCTCCGCATAATATGCGGGAAAACACTGATGGACAAAGTCAGAAATGAGACAATCCTCAAAGAATGTGGTACACAAGAGACACTAGTTGACATATGGGAAAGAAATCAGCTAAGGTGGTTCGGACATCTTGAAAGAATGAAAGATGAACGACTGACGAAGCAAGTGTATAAAGGTAAAGTAAATGGTAGAATGCCCAGAGGTAGACCGCCGAAAGAATGGTCAGAATCTGTGAATGAGACATTAATCCGAAGAGACGTAAGAAGCCATAGGAACAGAAGAGCTTGCGTGAAGAAATGCATGGACGTGAAGGAAGCTAGAGTAGTATGCCAGGACAGAAATGTGTGGCGACAAATAGTTTGTAAACAGAGTGACAATAGTGTGAATGGCGCCTGAAACAGAGACTTTGGATACTAATGGGCCCAAGTGGGGAACCATACATAACAATTTTGTGAGGTTCCTCACTTGGGGTGATCGCTAGAGAGATTGATCAGCAACCTGGGTCGGAGCAGTGTTGCGGAATGAACGTGTCATCTAAATAAATGACACGAGAATTCCAGATCGATCTAAAACACCTATCCCTAACACCTATAAAACTCCTATATACCTTATGCCCATATACCAACCTACTCTATACCTATTCACCTGTTTACTATTCCCCAACCGAGCAAGTCACGCCTACCCAGAAAGGGAAATGGCTTAATGGTATAATAATAATAATAATAACATAATCGGAAGACCAGGGCACCATGAAGACATTCAACATTTTTTTTTATATATTGACTATGCCCCAAGCTTTCATAGAAAATTTTATCACTTTCATATTATTCATTATATAAAAGCTTACTAAAGCTATATTGTATCGCAACGGTAATATAAGTGACTACGCAAGACTATTTTGTTATCAAAAATTACAAAAAATAGAATACATAGCTTGAAATTGACTAAATTTGCTTGACTTGATTAAAATATCAAGCTCATTATGAATTCGACATTTTATTTGATGTAAGCGAATTTTCTCTATTCAAATAATTGTTTTTATGTTTTATTTTTTATTATTTTCATTATTATTATTTTTTATTATTTTTATATGATTTTTAATAGAAAAAAGGAGTCTCCAATACTAACTTGTCGTAAATATAAAATAACTTTAGGAAGCGTTCATATAATATAATACATAAAAAAATATTACTCTGCAGATATAATTTTTTTAATTAGCCCTTTTTCCTTCAAATAGTGAATGGTAACTTCTGCACATTCCGCTGTTTTCGAAATTGGCAGTAGTTGAGGACATTGTATTTGATTCTTGGAATCAAGAAGTTTTAATTATATACTCAAGAATGATATCTGCAAGGTTTTGAAAAATTTATTTTCAAACTCGTATAAAATGTTATAACTTGACTAATTTCTGTTTTGTTATAAAGACTTCACAAATATAATTTTAGAAGGAATTTATCATTCAAAGTAAAAATGTGAAGTTACTGGGACTTGAGGTTGTCAACTTTCTGGGCATCACTTCTAGCAAGATTGAAAATCTTCCCTCATTTTTTTTATTTGTTGACTAAAATGCAAAGAATTGTATTAAAGAATCAGAATAAAATCAAACTGAAAATTTGAATTATTCATAAAGTGGGATTAGAAAATGCATTTTATGAATACAAAGATGTTGTATTACAAAATACTTTTCTTGATTTGATAAACTTTTATATTTCATTATACTTCTTATTGATGGACACTTAAGGTTTCTTATTCGAATCTGAAATGTAAAATAACAGTATATGTAATTTGGCGGATCCAATATTGCATTTGATGAGTAGGAATTCTCAAATTAGTTTCACGAGACATCGTATTTCGAGTTTTTTTTAAGTTTCTTACTATGTATCTGAAGTCAAAAATCATAATGGGGTTAGACAATTAGAAATTTGTGAATCTATTTTATAAAACGTCGTATTTAGGGCTTAGGAAAGTATATGATCACGCATCAAAGGTCAAAGTGTGGAAATTCAGTATGTAGGAATTAATATGACGGTTGACAATTATACATTTATGTTCAAGTTCTTCTCTGGAGGCTCCACATGCTTGAGAATTTATGTTCAGGGCTTGGGCGACTAATTGGTTTTGAAAACCCATGTGGGGCATTCGAAAATAATAACATTTGGAAAATGATTAGCGAATAGACTTTTGGAGTGCAAACTGAAAAAGGACCATATATAGGTCAAAATCAAAGAAAAAATTTGAATGGAAAGATACAAAGAGGGGGGGGGGGGGTCTCACGAGATTCACAGTTTTGAACGGTGGGAATCATGGGCTTAAAACCTGGACTAATCACAAGCGTTTAAAGGTTGGACAACGTGCTTTTGGACGACAAAACTCATGCGGCTGAATCATGTATGCCCTCCTCTAATCTCGTAAATGAAAGTTCATCCTTTCAAAGCTTGATTTTTCTCTCAATGTAGTTGTGGAAACTCTTGTAGTCTCGTGCAAATTTATTTTCACAAAAAGATTTCAGGTTTCTTCTCCGTAGTGTTGACGTTAAAGGTGATGTAAAACTTCACAAAATTCAACAAGATTCATACACAATAATAATTATCAAGCTCATCAGTAACTACACACAATAACCTTGCTGCACAAGTGAATGAAGGTTCGGTTGAGGCAACCACAAAGCTTTTTCTCCCAAACGAACTGCGACGGGTTGTCTACTGACCGACCCAACTACATGAGTCACTGTGCCTTAAATGGTTCGTTTGTACTAAGTTTGGTCACTGTGAGCGAACAGTTCGGTTGCAGTAACCAAACTGCTCGCTTAAGATCAGTTCCCAGAACCTTCCCCTTACCACCACTTCTATGGGATTAAGTGCTGGGTTGAACAAATTAAATAATGCATGCGAACATGAAATTATCGTATAAGTATTCATAGATTGTCACAAAACCCTAATTATACCGGATGCAATACACGAAAACCTAGTTGCAGAATACGCTTTACACTAAGAAATCTTAAAAAAATTTTAAATTTGAAGTTTCCATTTGTCAATTTTCCATCAGATGAAAAATATGCAAGAATGAAAGGAAATATTATTCAATCAAGAGTAGAATTCTGGTGGCAAGCATGACGTTAAAACGTATACGGTAGCAACTTTATTGACTCTTCTGTGACAGCCATAACGTAACTGTTTGCTCAGAAAGCAGTACATACAATAGACATAGAAGTAGGAGCGAATCATCCTAACTTAAATATGAAAATATTAACAAATCGCACTGTAGAATATCATGCGGTCCCTGAATTGCTAGAGAATCATTTATTGTATGCTGACCATTGTTTTTTGTGCATTGCGAAATCTGCAGTGTCACAATACATACATTTGAATAAACGAAACTGCAACTTATGTAGAGCGCTTTTCTCAGTGTAAGGATTGAAAGAAATTCATACAATTCTACATTTGTTTAACAGAACTAAGTTCACAAGCCGGCTCATCTGGACATCGTTGGCTCCCGATATTGCCATCTCATGAGCATAACCAACTTTCTTCGAGTGAACCGAGTGAACCGGCGGAACAATCTGCGCTGGGTAGAAAACTGTCTTTTAATAACTCCTATAGTGTATAGAGTTCCATGGAAGTTACAGATGCGCAGTATAGCTACACATCACTTATAGGTGTACAGTAAAACTATGCCTGCACATTGCTGCTTGTGATACGTTTAATTATTTTATGATTCTTCATAATAATCAACAACGGCAGATATTCAAATATAAAAGTTACCATTTTGTATTTTTTTGGTTATATCTATACTTCAAGAGTTAATCATGTACTAAAATCAATATATGTCAGAGTTTAATGCTGTAATGAGTTTTGTTCATTTTATGATCTTTCCCATCACTCAGTTATATTATTTTTAAACAAATAATAGATAATAGTACCGTATTATTATAGGATGCTTGGCTATAGGTAAACATTTTTCTTAAGCAAATGAGTAAATTCCTTGTAGGAGTCGATTTTCTATCAGCAAAAAATGTTAAAATATTTAACCCTCATGCCTTTTATTGTTCATTAATTATTATTCGGCAGCTCTCAAGTTTCTACATAAACAGTAATTCTTTATTTTCTCCTTTATCAATCAAATTTAAACAAAAATATTTTCTGTCTTGAGCAGTTCAACAGCTGCTTAAGCAAACTCGAAGAAAAGAAATTCAAAATTAGAATGCTAAATATCATTTTATTTTACACGCAGAGTGTTGGAGGGCTTTTGTAATATGTTCATTTATTTTTATTATGTAAAAATATATGTTTCTTCAAAAACTCTAAATATTGACATTTCTTATTCAGAAGTAGTGAAGACTATTTCAAAAATAATGAGTAATGTAAAGGTACACAAGATGAGCATTTTCTTTTAGAAATGTCACGAATATGATACTATAAACATGATGAATAACATACATTTCTTCCTATTTGATAATAACAAAAATCCATTTTCCAATTTTCAGTTTTGTAATATTTATTTTGAAATTGTAAACTGGATGCAGCTGTTTTTTACATTTTTTCGTAAAGCGCGCTGTTGCGTTAGTGACTTGGAATTGGAACGATTGAAATGAACCATGGAACTATTTTGCCGCTGGAGAGGTGGGTGAGGATCCATGCTCGGGATCGTTCAGCTTTGCATCCACTCATGGTTTTCTCTTTAAGCCTAGCGCGTGTAGAGTTTTAGGTCAGGTAAATTACCCTAGTAACATACGGTAATATCGGTAAGTTACCGAGTAACTTACCCGAAGTTCGTTTTCAGCGAGAAGTTAAGAGAATTTGTTTTTTTTTTCCTTCCAAACTCCCATGAAGCGCAATTCTGACAACGAAAACTTTGCATTCATTATCCATTTGCTTTTCCGATGATTTTTTTCCCAATATTTTGTATTTAGTGCACCGAAGAAACATTTTTAAGAAAGATAGAAACTGGTATTATTGTATTCAGCTGTTCCCTTAAAAGCGTAAACGTGCTAAGAACACCTTATCTTCAGTTAAAAAATATCACATCATTCAGTTCAAATGAGAAACTGTTGGATGTAACAAATGTGAACAGTTTTTGAAATGAATAATTATTGTTTATTTATTTTATTATTTTGATTATGTATATTTATTCAAATGTGATCATTTTATTCCATGGAGTTTTTGCAATATTGCAGGACAATTATGCGGACTTTTCTAAACATTTTCTAAATTTATTACTTTTATGTTCAAAAAGTTTTCCATATTTTAACTGTACCTAAATGTGCGCTGTTTAAAATTTATTCTATAAATGCAAACATCATCTAAATTACTGCATTTTGCAGATGATACAGGGTTTTCGACCACTGTGAATGAATGGTCAAGATGTAATTGGTAATTTTCAATCATTTAGTATATTTTTTGAAGTAAAAAATATTATAAAAATATACCAAATGTTCGGAAATTAACTATAATATCGTGAACATTATCTAGTTACTTCTAGAAATAACAAAGAAGCATTAGAATAGAATATTCTCATAAATTCTCAACAACTTTTCGATGCTTCGGTAACATACTGATATGTCACCGGTAATATTACCCGATTTTAAATTACCAAGAATTCAAAAACTCTATAAGCGCGTGATTCTGTTTGGTCGTGTTCTAAAGTTCTCCAATTTTCGATGTTCCTTGTTGTGCATCGATGATGCTGATTCGAACGAGGCGGTACATATAATAAAAATTAATATCAAAACAAATCAGCCTCAATGGGCTGAAAAAATATTGACGAATCGAACCGAGAAACATCGTGCGATCCCTGAAATGCCAGAGATCCATTCATTTTATGCTCACGATTGACTTACGTTCATTGCAAAATCTGCAGCGTCACAATACATAGGCTTGAATAAATGAAACTGCAAATTCTGTAGCAAGTAATACTCAGTTTTAGTATTTAAAATGAAAAATTCATCCATTTTTATTTGTTCTTGCAGAATCAAGTTCGCAGGATGACTCACCTCTTATACTTCCTCCTAAGAAAAGGTGGCAATCTTCTTTAGACCGATCTTCTTCGAGTCACCAAAACCAACAAGTTGTGCCACCTGAGTACCTTTATTTTTTAAGTAACTCGTTGCAGATACGATACACAGCAACAATACCAACTCGGTGCAGTTACTTTACTTGAAGAAGTAACTTTGATTTGTCTCAAATTTACTGTAAATGTTACACACCAGTCACTTAATTTTTGAAATTTACAAAAAGTACGCCGTATTTTCAGATGTGTCAAATAACACGATTGAATATAATTAAAAGAAAAGGCTTGAAATTGTCTCCACTTCAGATATTCAACTATTAACTATAATAATCTTGCAGTAATTTCTATCATGTCAATGTGACACTTTATTGGTATATGTTATGTTAAAATCTCATGAAATCCTCTTCGACATGAAGTCGTTTCCTTGCATGGAAATATTTCATCATTGATTTCCAAGATAATAATTTCACAGATTTTATCAAGAGGACAAAATTTCAAAAATCTTGTTGCAAAAAGACAGTTTGATATGCGAGATCCTGAAATAGTTCTATTTTTGAGACTCCTAAATTAAATTGTGAGGACTAGGAGAAGCCTCATCGCACCTTTAGTGAGAACATTTTTACATTCTCATCCTAAAGAGAATGAATCGATTATTTATATTTCCATTATTTATAATTGGTTCTGTGTCAAATTCAACCTCCTCGGTTTTCATGAAATCTGCACGTTTTGAGACGCCGTGAGTCAGCGGAACCAATTTTGACAAAGGCGTCTAAGTGTATGTCTTTCTGTAGTCTGTAATGCGTAAACACGATAACTTTTCGAAAAAAATATTGGATCCGCCATCTTGAATTTTGTAAATCTGACCTTAGATTTGTAATCAGCGACCTCAAAAACTCCTGGCTATCAAACTTGGTGAAAATTTATTCATCCTCCAAAAGTCACCACTTGCCACGTGGTTTTGGCCGCTATATTGGATTTCACCCAGAACGAAAAAATGTTTACCATATGGGCTTTGAAAGTAGAGTTCCAGTCCTCCGATTTGGAATGTTGCAGACCTCAATGGGGTTGATGATGCTTGTTTTATAATCAATTAAATAGATACAGGGTCATTAAAATGATCGGAAATAAGAAATTCATACTATGAAAACAGCGCCAGAAGATTTGTCCACACGTGACTTGTCTTTAACTAAAAACGAGACGTTTTTGACTAAAAATGGAATGGCTAAATCAGATGAAATTAATTTTTAACCAAGAAAAAAGACGAAGTATGAAGAAGATGATAGATTTTCAAACATTGAAGTGAATCTTAAAAAAATTATTTCTAACAATGTAATACAACATCCAACCAAGAAGTTAAATTTTCGAATCAAATAGATACATTTTACACTTTATAGTTGTATTTTGAACCAGAAATTCAATTTTCAACCAAACTTTTGCGATTTGAACTAGAAAAGATTAATAAATTTCCAATTTCAAATATAAATTTTGATCAATGAATAAAATATTTATATTTTCTTTAAAGAATTTAATTTTAAACAAAAAAATGAACATTCATCACAGTTGTTGATATTTCAACCAAAATTATTAATTTTCTAGATTCTTAACCAAACGGTTAAATTTTGAACCAGCAAAATTCAATTTTTATTTGAAAAATATCAATTATCAACAAGAAATAATATATTAACGTTTAATTTGGAAAAAAAATAAATTTCCAAGAAAGAAATTAATGAAATTGTTAAGTTTCCAACCAGAGAGATGACAACAACATTGTACAATTTTGAAGACAAAAAAACGAAATGTAAGAGAACAGTTGTATTTTCAACCCGAAAAAATTATTTTTCACACAAAAAAGTTCATTTTGAACGGAATAGGTTAATTTTCTATCAAGTTGCTCAAATATTCAGCCAACAAGACGAATTTTCTGAAAAAGTTAATTTTTCACTGAATAGTTTAATTTTCTTTCAAATTTTCTAGATTTTAATTCAAAAAGAGAAATTATCTACAAAATAGTTGCAATTATATCCAAAAAGGATGAATTTTAAAAAAATAAGGTAATTGTCTACCAAAAAAGACAAAATTGCCACAAACTACATGAATTTTCAACTAAATGGTTACATTTAGAACCAGAAACGAATGCCTTTTTAACGAAGGATTTCAACATTCAACACAAAAAATAATATTTTAACCAGGTAGATTCATTTTATGAAACTGTAATAATTACATTTTTGCCCAATTCGATGAATTTTTTATTAGAAAAAATCTCCTAAAAGTGGTGAAAAACATGTAATGAATATCTTTAGAAATACTTTCGTCATTTCTGAGATAATAGTGGGATAATTTTCTAGAAGATTGAACTAGACATTTTATAATTGAAGAACTTTGAATTAAGGCCAGAAAAAATTGTTCGTATTTCTTTATTCCTGACTTTTCTCTAGGGATATTTTGTTCTGAATGTACGAAGTCCAAGTGACTTGCATGTTGGTGACGGAAGTGAGAACGTGTTTAGTGACAGGTGGTGAGAAGATTTTACGGAATTTGTATGGTAGGTGTGAGTGGAGTGTGAGGGTGGAAGCCGAGGAGGTGAGTAGAATTGTGTGAAGTGAATTGGGAAGATAAAAAGTGATTTCGAGCATAGGTGTGAGGTGGGATTTAAGTCAATTGAGAAAGTGAGGTTAGGTTAGCAATGAATCGGCGGAGTTTGGAGTCAGGAGTCTCGGGCCATCGAGGGTCAAGGGTGGTTCACGAAAAGTTGGGGGATGTTAAGGGATAATGTGTGTCTGCAGGGGCTGTGAGGAATTGAAAAAAAATGAAAGTGGAGGTAAAAATTGAAGGGAATAGACGAAAGCATTCTGCAGAGACATCTGTAAGTGGCATAGAGAGATCTCTGTTACCGGCGGCAGAGCGGGAGGTGGGCAGCAAGAGTGCTGGTAGTGCGGGTAGCGAAATTGACGGGTAGGAAGTTTCCCATGTGCCACGGCGGCCAACAGCGCGTGGTTCGGTGTCCAGTGGCGCGTCGAGAAGAGGGAGAAAGCGGGACGGTGGGAAAGAGGGTAGGGAGAAGGTGAGGGAGAAAGCGTCTAGCTCGTCGACGGGCAGGATCTCTTAAAGAGGAAGAGAGACAGCCGAGAAAGTCAGAACAAAAGCTAGGTAGAAAGTCCGTTTAAAAAAAAGCGTGAGAACAAGTGCGACACCCTCCTTCCCCAAAATGGAGGTATTTCTGGAGATGGAGGCGCTCGGGATGCTGATAGGCGAGATCAGGAGGCTGAGGGAGGACGCAGGAGGATTAGCGAGCAGATGGAAGGCTTGTGGGAGAGAGTAGAAGGCTTAGAGAGGGAAATGAAAGAAAAATAAGTTAAAATAAAGCATATGGAAGAGGAAATTAGGGTGTGGAAGGAAAGGACGGAAAAGGGCTTGAGGAGGTGGAGGACAAGACATAAATGGAAGTGGGAGACAGAGGTGGGGGAGCGAGATTCAAGGTATTTGGGAGAGGGTAGAGAATATGATAGAACAGAAAAAGGGAGAGCGTAGAAATGAAAAGGAGGAGAGGGCGTTTAGGGGATGGTTAGGGCAATGGAGTTGAGAATGGAGAGAAAAGAGAAGGCAGACAGGAGGAATAATATTGCGATAAGAGGGCTGAAGCTACAGAGCGGGGAAAAAAGGGAGGGCGTGGAATCGCTCCTACAGAGCATAGGGTGGGTTAAGGGCATGGTACAGAAATTTAGGTTGGAGGGGCGAAAAGACAAGGAAGTGGTGGTTGTGAATTTGGAGAGTTGGGAATAAAAGCTGGGGGTGATGCGAAATAAGAATAGGATAAAGAATAAGGGAGTTTTCATCGATTACGATTCAACGAGAAAGGAAAGGGATGTCCAGAGAATGCTGAACGACGAGAAAATGTGGAGTATAGGGTGGGGGGTAATTCAGGGTAGAGGAGTAGTGAAGGTGCTGTACTGGAACGTAGCAGGGTTGAAGAAGAAGGATGAGAAGTTCTGGAGGTATTTCCAGGAATTTGATGTTGTGGGACTGGTAGAGATGTGGAGAGAAAGAGAGAGATGGGATAAAATAGAGCCAAAGCTGTCAAGGGGGTATAGGTGGAGACTTCAGGAGGCGGTCAGAGTGAAGAAAAAATGAAGGGCTAGTGGGGCAATTATAACGGGGGTCAGAGATGTATTAGAGGAAGAAGTTCATGGAGAGGAAGAGGGAGAGGGAGTGCAAATGAGGGAAGTAAAAATAGGAGGGATAGCGTGTAAGTTTGTGCAGTGTACAATAAGGATGGGATGGAAAGAATTAAAGGAAGGGTGGAGGACTTGCTAGGTGAAAGAGAGGAGGGT
Source organism: Andricus quercusramuli (assembly GCA_932178445.1). NCBI lineage: Eukaryota > Metazoa > Arthropoda > Insecta > Hymenoptera > Cynipidae > Andricus > Andricus quercusramuli. Next base: position 52,782 of record CAKNXH010002187.1, on the reverse strand, counting down.
ATGGTGGTACTGGGTGGGGATTTTATTGCGAGGATGGGGAGAGAAGGGGGCTTCACAGGGAAGGGGAGCGCTCCGAAAGGAAATCGAAGGATAAGATAATAAATAAGGAGGGGGAGATTCTAAGGGACTGGATGGAGGAAAGAGGCTGGACGGTGGCGAATGGGGTAGTAACTGGGGACGAAGAGCGAGAATACACATATGTCAGTAAGGTGGGGGTATCGGTGATAGACTATGTGGTCATGAATATTCAAGAATGGGAGGCAACGGAAAAATTTTCTGGAGAGGGGAGGGTGGAATCAGACCATCAGTCATTAAGTCTGTAGATAAGTGGGGAGGGTGACGGAAAACAAGGTGGGGAAGAAGAATCGATAGGGGAGAGGGTGACCTCGACCAGACATGCGATAGAGAAGTATCAGGAGCAGCTAGGAAAAGTATGATATGAAGGGGAGTCGGTGGAAGAGATATGGATGGATATGCAAGAGAAGGTGGAAGGGTGTGTGCAAAAGAAGGTATTTAGAAAGAAGAAGGAAGGAATGGTGAAGCCGTGGTGGGATAGGGAATCTAAAAAGATGAAGAGGAAACTGAAGAGGAAGCACAAGAAGTGGAAATAGGGTAGCGCGAAATGGGAGTGTGCGTAGAAATAAGGGAGGGTTTGAGATTGATGTTTAGAAGGAAGAACTGGAAAAGGAGAAAGATCTGGAAGAGGAGTTACGAAATGTTAAGACAGAGGGGGACGTTTGGATGATAATAAATAGGCTCGGGAAGCATAGGGTCGGGGTTAGTGAGAAAATAGGGTGTGAGGAGTGGAGGGGTTTTTTCGAGAATCATTACAGCGCTCAGATTCAAGGAAGAGGGATGTGGGAAAGAAGTACGGGAGAGGCAGACATAGAGGAGTTGAATGACTATTTCTTACTACTCGAAAAAAAAACTTTTTTGACTCTCTTTCAATGCCTTTCACCACCCACCTCGTTCTTCTTTTTCTCCTTCTATTATATTTTCGTTTTCCTAACGAGATTTCATCAATTACTACTGTTTTTCAAAAACTGTATTTTCAACAGTTAAATAATTAAACTGTAAAAAACTGAAGAAAATTAAATTTTTAATCATTTCAATATTTAGCAGCTGAGAATTGAAATTTATTTTTCAATTCATTTCCATTTTCAACCACTGAAAATTTAAACCGTGAAAAAACTTCAAAATTGTATTTCGAAATCGCAAGAAAGGCAGAAGGAATCGAAGAAATGTGCATTTTTCAAGACACTGTTCACTATAATAGGTGCCGACATATCTACGCAGTAGCATACGTTGATATAATATTCAAAAATTGTATACAGAATCGCATACAAAGTTGTAGTGTGGTTTGGTTTGAATGGGAAACTTAATTTAATCGTGCCAACGTAACATAATATAGCAGCCTCCAGTCGAGCATCACATCGCTCCGCTGAACAGCGAGCTCGAGTTCGAGCGCCTTACAATTGGAAGAGTCAGTTGAGCCGTCTGGTATAGCACGGTACCCTGACATCGTCTTCAGCCAACATTTTTTATTATAATCTTGTAGGGTGTTCAAAAAGAAATGTTTTTATCCATCTGATTTATTCATATCGTGTTTTGTTGGGCCTAAAATTTTCATTTTCGTTTTTTTCCTAAATTTTGTAAATGCTTTAACTCTGGAAATTTATCTCTTATCGAAAAATGTCACTGGGATAAATTATTCACCCTCTTGAATATACTATGAACAGCCATGCACAGAATTTTGAGAAAAATAGAATGGCCTCAAAAATTTTGAAAATGCTCTTACTTTTTGAATTTTTATCCAAAATGGCTGGCTAACGAACTGGGCTTTGATTTTAGTGCAGTGAAAGAGAATACCAAAGGCCAATCCAATCCGATAATTTTTTTTAAGTTATCATGCTCACATAGATACATATTCAAATATCCCAAGTAGGATATTCAAATTTTCATGTATCCTACTCGGGGCATTTGAATGTCCCAGAAAAGTCCGTAGATATCCTGGATACCCTGGGTATATCCCAATTTACGCCTTGCGTGATATTCGACGGGTTATCCGTAGGATATTCCCGGGACAACCTGCCCTAATAGCACGGAACGTTCCCAGAACGTGTAAAATGTCTGCCCCTTGGGAACGTTCCAGTGAAACGTTCCAGGAACGTACCTCTGGGACCTGAAGGGAACCTTCCATTATTGTTATTTTTACAAACATTATCATTTTTGAGTTTTGAGTACCGCATATACTACACTATAAAATAATATCTGTATCAGAAACTGACATCGATTTTGACCTATCACTTACGGTGTACGCGTAATTTATTGATAATAATAACAATAACGTTAATTTATGATTGGAACGTTCCTGGAACGTTCCCAAGCGGTGGACATTTTACAAATTCCGGGAACGTTCCATGAACGTTCTATCTTACTTCACAACAGCGCGACGCATGTGCAGTCTGAAGAACCTTCGCATATATAGCAGAGAGGAAATTCCGAATTTCTCAGTCAACCTTTGGGAGATCTATTCAGTAATAAAAAAAGAAATGAAGATTGCCAGCTGCATTTTAATTCTTACATTTTCTGTCTATCTGGATTTTGTTGGTACGTATAATTAGATCGACCATACGTTTATTTTGTCTACTCATGTTAGTTGCTTATCAAATTTGTTGCCAAGTGAGGAATATTTGTATATAACTTCATGTTCTAATGTTTTTTTTCTATCTAATTGACAGGAAGAGACTTGTACGATTTCAATAATTCCTGCATGACCGCGTTATTTTTTTTTCTTCATTTTATATCTGTGATAATTCGACTTTCGATTTTTGCTGATCGCCTCCATTCTGATCCCAACTGATTAACATTACCCAGCGCCTTCGCGATTTCAAACATGACATGAGGTTTTGAATTGGAAAAGCTCGGTTTTCGAAAAACTGAAAAAGAGTTACACTTGTCATAAAATATTTTTAAATGAACTTTCAGTCGCCTCTTAAGGAACTTTCAAAAAATAATGTCCACCCAATAGTTTCTCATTTTAAGCACCCAGTCCCCTTGTATTGTGCGGGAAGAAATTGTATCCTCTCGTAATGAATTCCCGTGAAATTTTTAAAAATGTATGTAGTTAATATTCAATAAAAACGTACGGACTAGAATTTTTAAGCATCTTCTGAGAAATAAAAACTACTATCAACACTAGGTCTGAAGGTAACCTAGATCTGGTGCGTAAATAATTCTTGTTCTTCCGTATGGAAGCAAACACTTGGAAATGTGCTATGATATTGAAGGTGACGTATGTTTGCAAGATTTGTAATATCATAGCCCTCTTATCGTATTAGTAAACTTAAAATTGTTGCACAATCACGATCTTTCATGAAACATTTTTTAGTTGTCTATGCGTCTAATAAAGAAACGGTCTGAAAGAAATATGAGACAATGAGAATATCGAAGGGAAAACATTTTCAAACCTGTTCAATTTTTTGTTTGAATTAAGGGTAACCGAAGATAGTATGAAAACATAAACCTAAGCAATCACCCATTGTATTTGTTATAGATATGATTTTTAGAAGTTGCTAAAGGTCGCGTGACAGAACATGCGACAACAATAAAACAAAAAACTTTATCAGTATTTTCCAAAATACATGAAGAGCAGATAAAAATACTTTGAAGCATGGAAGAAAAAACTATGCGAATCCTACATTCGCTCATCTTGAAGTAATGGTTAAAGTTAAATGTTCTAAAGTTATCCTATTTTCGATGTCCCTTGTTTTTCAGCGATGATGTTGATTTCAAGGAGGCGGTGCATATAATGGAAATAAATATAAACACAAATCAGCTCTAATTGGGTTTAAAAAATATTGACGAATCGAACCAGGGAACATCGTGCGATCCCTGAAATGCCAGAGATCCATTTATTTTATGTTCACGATTGACTTTTAATTATTGCAAAATCTGCAACTTCACAATACATAGGCTTGAATGAATGAAACTGCAAATTCTGTAGCAAGTAGTTCTTAGTTTGAGTGTTCAAAATTGGAAATTCATCCATTTCTATTCGTTCTTGCAGAATCGAGTTCGCAGGATGACTCACGTCTTGTACTTCCTCCTAAGAAAAGGTGGCAATCTTCTTCAGACCGACCTTCTTCGAGCCACATAAGCCAACAAGTTTTGCCGGGTAAATACCTTTATTATGGAAGTAACTTGTTACAAATACGTTACACAACAACAATACCAACTCAAGAGGCTTAAAATTGTCTCCACTTTAGATCTTTAACTATTACCTATCATAATTTTCCAGTAATTTCTATCATGTCAATGTGACAATTTATTTGTATATGTTATGTTAAAATCTCATAAAATGGTCTTCGACATAAAGTCGTTTCCTAGTATGCAAATACTTAATCATTGATTTTCAAGATAATAATTTTACAGATTCTATCAGAAGGATAACATTTCACAAATCGTGTTGCAAAATGACAGTTTGCTAGGCAAAATTCTGAAATAGTTCAATTTTTAGGCTCCTAAGTTAAATTGTGGAGACTAAGAAAAGCCTCATCTCACCTTTAGTGGAAACATTTTTACATTCTCATCCTAATGAGAAGCGATCAATTATTTACATTTTCATTATTTATAATTGATTCTATATAAAATTTAACCTCGGTTGCAATGTTGCAGACCTAAACGTCACAATACATAAACGTTACACAGCAAAAAATTAACTCGTTGTAATTATCTTACTGGAGGAGAAAACATCAAGTTCTCTCAAAGGTAATATCAATTTTGCCCCCAATCTTCTTCATTTGAATTCTCTTCAACCAAAATCTAGAAAACGTTGAGGCTTCAACTGATTCTGCATTCTGATTGAAACCCCCTTGAGAAATTTAAATTGTAAATAAAGGAGTGCCCGAATTCACTTCACATTTCCGAAGTTACCCCTTCTGATATTACTTTATTGAAAAAACGTCGTTTATGGTAGAAAATTAATCTTCATGATATCAACGAAACATTTTTCATATTATTATTTTTATACCTAATTTATCACAGACCTACAAACTTATTGTCACTTGTACATATGATCGGATGCTTAAACAGTTCAAAAAATCATAATTAGTTGCTGAGGCTTTGAACCCTACAAGAACTACCTAACCATAAATCTAACACATGCCACGCCACGCCACAGACTCTGACCGACTGAGCTGTCGAACGCCTGGACTTTCGTGTAAAAATCTTTGCTAAGCGTTATAGTCAGAGAATAAATATATGTATTCCAAATTCCAAGCAGCCTTTCGGTTTAGTAAATTTTATGAATAGGCGATTTCTAGAAATGTTGAAATAAATTTTTTATTTCATCTCTTATAAAATGATATATTTTTAAATCAACAAGAGTCTTCAAAATTCACCGGCCGGAAGGAACAGTTTTACGCCAAATGGTATATAACGTGGAGCAAATATTTGAAAGAATATTTTCTCGAAAACAACGAAAAAGCTAATCAGCTCTGTCAAATTAATGTTCAGAAGATAAGCTTAGAATGGAAAAAAAATATGAACGAAAAATAAAATTTATAAATGGCGGTCTTTAAATTTGTTTCCAGAAAGATAATAACTCTTCAAATTTGTGAAATATGAAAAATAACGGTGTGCTTAAAATGATTTACTAACCTCTACATATTTCAACAACACGACCACCTTTATAACTATCGACCTTCACATATAGTTAACAAAACATACACACTTGCGCAATTATACACAATTCATTAATTAAAAGAGGTGAAATTGAAGTTTTTCTTATAATTGTGATTTCTAGCGGAATGATCCAGGTTCATCAGGTGAGATGAGACGCTCTCGTCTTGCTTGTCATAACCTGTTTATGGTGCTGGCAGAAAAGTTTTTGATCGCAAGATTTCAGTCGTTTTGACTGAAATTTTCAAAAATAGATTCATATTTGAAACAGAATTGCAAAAGTGAAAATTCACAAAAGAAAAACTGGTATTGGTGGTTAGAAGAGTATATAGCTGCTATTTGTAAAATCTGTTGTATGAAGAATTTCTGGTGTGAGAACACCTGCAATTGGGTTTGTTTAGAAATTTATCTTTGAGTTTTTTTAAGCATATTCAAGACGAAATATTCATTTATATTGAAACTGATAAATTGCAGAAGGCTTCTAAAGTTTAGATTCAACATTATTTCTTCAAATTTCTCAGAAAAATCCCGATTTCTGTGCAGTGCAAAATTCTGCAAAATAAAAATTTGTTAATAAATCCTAATTCGATATGAAAAAAGTCGAAATGAGAAGACCGTCGATTTTTGAAAGCCCTACAAGATAATCATAACAACTTTTTGAATTTCCTTGAAACATTGGAAATTCAAATTTTAATCGAAGGAAAAAAATCCAAAATTCCATTTTGCGGTCAAACTATGCAAGATACGAAAAAAATGAATCGACAAAAATTATGCTACAAAATGACCTACAATTTCTCTGCCATTCTCTTTTTGATAGGACGCGTGATTTTTGTTTTATTTATAAAAAACAATCTTGAAAATTAAAAAAATTTAATTTTTGAGCAAACATCACAAGCTACAAAAAAATTTACAGACTAGAATTGAAAACCCCCCAAAAAACTACAAATTTGTTATTAATCATTTTTTGATAGGATGCATAGTTTGTGTTTTAATCGCGAAAAATAACATAAATAATAAAAAAATTAAATTTCTGGAAAAACAACACAAGCTACGAGAGAAATAAATCAACAAGAATTGTGCACCTAAAACAGATTTACAAATTGTTCTGGAATCAATTTTTTCTGGGAAGCATAGTTTTTGTTTCAATCGTAAAAAAAAACCTTGTACTGAGGTGAAGTAAATGGCAGTGCGCCCAGAAGCAGACCGCGGAAAGAACGGTTAGAATGTGTAAATGTTACACTAATTTAAAGAGACATGAGAAGCCATCGAAACACAGTAGCTGGCATGAAAAATGCATGGACGTGAAGGAAGCTAGAGAGGTATGCCAGGACAGAAAAGTGTGGCGAAAAATAGTTTGTTAAAAGAGTGTCGGTGGAGTGAATGACGCCTGAAACAAAATACATTGGATACTTATCGGCCCGAGTGTGCAGCTTCACATAATGAATTCGTAAGGCTCTTAACGGTGATCGCTAGAGAAATTGATCAGCAACCTGGGTCAGAGCAGTGTTGCGGAAATGACATGTTATTTAAATAAATAACACGGTAATTTCTATATAAATCTGAAAACCTATACCCCGTTCCTCACATTACTTTCTTCCTTACCGAGTGAGTCACGCTCACCCCGAAAGGGGAATGGCTTGATAGTATAATAATCATAATATAATAATACATTTTCCAAGGTAGCTTAGAATAAAATTTAATGCAAAATAAGGAACAAATATTGAAGTAATCATGATGAATAAAATTTGTACTTTTTGTTGCAATATCTGAATAAGCTATCCCAGGCCGAGGTATAGAAATGGATGTAATATACTTTCGTTATAATAGTGTCGAATATAATGTAGAAAAGTTCACATTTTAGACAAAATCGAGTGCTAAGTACGAGATGCGTGATTGAAATGTGTTCGCTAAAGCCGAAGGTGCTTAAACAAAAGGGAATTCCAAATCACCAAATTACAATTTTCGATGCTTGACTTTTAATTTTGAAGGGTCTTGGCACAAATGTGGAGGAAGTACGAAGACCGAGTGCATAGCGCGTAGCCATACATGAAATTTTTAAACACACAATTTGTGTTCAACGCATCAAAATGCTCTTCAAAAACATAAAAAAAGTAAAATCTAGAAGGAAATATTTGAATAATTTTCTATGCAAACCTTTTTACTTGGTATTGATTTAATAAGGTGAATGGCATGGTTTTAGGATTTAAAAAGGTTGCTTTTTTGTGAATGATGACACAGATAGTTAAGGTAGCAATATACGAATCTCGTTTATTCAAAATGAATGTAGGACATCTTTCTTTTTTTTTCTCCGGAAATGGAAACATAAGCTTGAATAAATGAAACGTCAATTTCTGTAGCATGTTTCTCTTAGTGTGAGTATTTGAAATTAAAAATTCATACATTTCTGCTTGATTTTGCAGGATTGAGTTCGGGAAGCGATTATCCTATAGGTCCTCCGCAGCCGAAATTGCCCATTCGTAGGCGTAACAAACCTTCTTCAAGTGAACCATGGCAGTCATTCGAACAACCTACACTGGGTAAGTAAGTTTTTCACATTCTTATGCGAATGAAAAGTTATTCAATTTAAGAAAAAATTGAATTTTTTTTTCTTCTTCTAATCTCGACATTCTAAGACCCTCTGAGTCAGAAACATGATTTTCACGAAGATGTCTGCTGTCCGTCTGTCTGAGCTTGGCCACAAATTTTTAAAGCATAACAAGAAAGAAGAAGATCGTTTACCCGGGATTTTGGACCCACGGTTCTAGTTTTATCCATCGAAAATGCTTTTTGAGAAATAAAAAATGCAATTTTTTAGGAAAACTATACGAAGTATGAAGAAAATGTTGAGAAGCAACATTGTTTGTCTTGAAAGCTGAACAAATTTTTGCAAGATTATTGTTTTTATAGGACACATATCTTTTGTTTTAATCGTGAAAAATGATATTTAAAGAAAAATACAATTTTTCGGTGAACGTAAACAAGACACGAAAAAAAATGAATTTACCAAGTTGTTTACCCACAAAGAATCTACTAATTTGTTGTTAACCATTTCTTTGCCGAAATAGTAGTATTTATTTTAATTAAGAAAATAACATTTAGAATTTTTGAAATTGAATTTTTGGAAACCAAAACAAGATTAGAGAAGAATAAATAGGCAAAATTTGTTCACCAAAAAAAGATTGACGAATTTTGTCATGAATTATTTTGTTGTTGTAAAATACGTAGTTTCAGTTTCAATCGTGAAAAATGGCATTACAAATAACTCAAATTAAATTTTTTTTAAAAAGACACCAGGTTCAATAAAATGTTCAATAATGAAATTTTCTTCAAAAATTATAACTAAAAATTGGCTTTCGACCTGTTTTCTCGCGAAACATGTGAGGAGAATGTATTCGTTAGAGCCACAGGAGCTTTAACAAAAGAGAATTCACAATAACCAAGTTTCAGTTGTATTGAGCACAAAGCGCGAGATACAACAGACGCGCGCCCTAGACAGTTGCGTTACTTAAAGATGTAACTTGAAGTTCTCTAGAAGCTACTATGAATGTGGCCCCCGACCACCTTGATTCTTGAGATTGACCAAAAAATGCAATCTTCTCTACTTTAGATCTTCAACAATTAATTATAATAATCTCGAAAAATATTTACTTGAAGGACCGACATGGCAAATCGGCCTCAGCTCTCATAAGGCTGAAATTTATGTCAAATCTGCATCCGAAAGTAGCAAAACCATCCTTAGATTGTGGGTCGTGAAAGTCAAATGGTATGTACGCTGAGCAAATCACCATAATTTGACACCTGCCTCCGACATTGTGTGCGACCTTCATGGCCACTATGTCTCTAGAAAAGAACCTTGGTAATCCAATGAATTTGATATCGCCTATAGCATAACGTGCTGCCCTATGTGTTTTCACGAAATTATCATAAATGACTGATCCGTTCTAGGTACTTATTCCTTCAACTTCTGCCTTTCAAGCCCAAGGTTCATGTATCAAGACACGAAGTATGTCAAATACACGCGACAAATTACATGTATTTCACTCCTATGTAATTGAATTACATTGGAGAGAAATAACGTTAGTTCCAGTTGAACTGAAATCGATTACAAATAACTTGTATGTAATTTGTATTTTCTACCAAGTACACAAGGTCTTATTATTAATTTGTTTAACTTACACAGGCAAAATCATTTCAAATACTTCAGAATTAGTTTGGACATTGAAGCATTAAGTTACAAGAAGTGCTTCAAAAGAGAGGTGTGGAGTGAAGTGGAGTTCGTGATACCATATCTGCACAGTAAAGTTCTTCGGCAGATGTAGCCGTGCAGTCCAGTTCTACGATATTTGTGGATGCGCATTAGACTTATAAAGCACGTAAGGGTGCATAGTAGAGGTCTGTGGTGCTTTGATTGCACAGTAGAGTGCAGTTTACTATGCATCCACAATTGTCGTAGAGCTGCATTTCGCAGCCCCACGCATTGCAGAAATCTACTGCGCAGCCCTGTGTATCACATGTATGTACTGCGCAGTTTTAAATACAGAAGAAGTCTCCAGCGTAGCCTCATGTACTATATAAGACGTGTACTGCGCAGAACATTTGCTGATGAACTCTAAGGCAGTGAAACATGGCGGATGAGATGATACATAAATGAATAAAAGTCGAAACGAATAAGTCTAAATTATGTTATGAAAATATTAACGAATCGAGCAGTGGAGCATCGATCTGAACCTGAAGTGCTAGAGATCCATTCATTTCATGTTCACGATCTACATTTGTGCGCTGGAGAACTGCAGTGTCACAATACATAAGCTCGAATAAATGAAACAGCAACATCTTTAGCACGGTTTTCTCAGTGTGAGTATTCAAAATTAAAGTTCACAAAATTCTACTTATTTTTACAGATTCAAGTTCTGGAGTCCATTCACCGAGAGCTCCTCGGCAGCCGAAATCGTCTATTCGTAGGCGTAACCAACCTTCTTCTTTGAGTGGATCAAGACAACCAACCGACCAATCTGTATCGGGTAAGTAACTTTTTTTAAATGACTCGTTACGATACGCTACACAAACAAAAAATTAACGCCTTGCAATTACGTTACTCAAAGAATTAGCTTGAGGTTCTCTAAAATTTACTATAAATCTTACTCTTAACTATCTTAATTGAAAAAAAATCGGCAAACCTCGCAATACCATGTATCGGGTCAACGTGACACTTTATTAGTATACGTTAATTTCAAATCTCATAAAATTCTCTTCAACAGAAAGTTGTTTCCTCGCAGGAAAATTCTTTATCATTGATTATTAAGTTAGTAATTTGGCCTATTGGGTAAGAATGGGTGACTTTCAAAAAAGCGTTGTTTAAAATAACATTTTTGTGTGCAAATATCTGAAATAGTATGATTTGTCAGGACTTCAAGATAAAGTAAAAAGACTATGAAACCCCTTATCGAAACATCAGTGAAAATTTTTTGTTTTTAAATTTGTTTTTTTTTTTCATTTTCAATTTGAAATTTGGTTTTAATTTGAAAGTTTTGATTGAAAAGTTATTTCTTTGGTTGAAAGTTTTAGTATTTTTTTCAAATAAGTTCATCTTTCCCTTGAAAATGTATCTCTTTTTGTAAAAAATTATCCTTCATGTTTGAAAATTCATGTATTTTGGTGGAGAATGCATTTTTTTAATGAAAATGTAACTATAACACTTGTGTTGAGAATTAATTAATTCTTCTATGCGCAAGTATTATTATGTAGGTCTTACGGTCTTCAATAAAGTAAAAGAAATAACAAACAAAATTACTAAAGAATTCGTTTATTATTGATGCTGACGTTTCGGCTATCACTGCGTGCCTTTTTCAAAGAATCTAGATAAATAAATAAATCTCTCGTCCCTCGAAACATGAGCTATTTTCCGTCTCAAATTAATACTGTTGATGAAAAATAATTACATTTCAAAGAATATTAACAATATTTCAACACTGATAGGTTGTGGTTTATTTTTGTCGAAAATTAGTATTCGTAAACAATAATGCAACGGCTTGTCTATTGTATATTCTATCTGTATTTCATCAATTTGTTTTTTTCTTTCATGCAGGTAAAAGAATACTATAGATTTGTAATACATGTACAATTTCGAGAATTTCAAACAACTTGAAGGTTACGATACGCTATCAGTTATATTTGCTTCTCGTGTTGCATATAATTAGCAATATGTATATAAATTAAAGTTCAACCTTTTGGAAATGCTTCAATGTATTTATCCTCAAAACGCATATATCTATAAACCTTTTTGCACCAAGTAATTTTTTCTGCGATAGCAGAAAAATCAATTGATTGCCAATTGTAAATTCAAATAATATATAATGTTAATTTTTTCAAATCTTTTTACATCACTGTTACTGAAGAATAAATTTATTAATTTTATTAGGTCTACAAATTATTTTGGTTCCTTTACTTTTATGTCTTGTAACTCTTGGTCAAACTTGGAATTTTTCTCACCCTAAGGTAGTTCGTGAATAGTTCTCAATAGTGAATAGTAGTTCTCAAAGTTGCGAGCGCAGAGCAGAATATCATGAAATATAACTCTTTGTATTAGGAAGAATCTATAAAAAAATAAAGAGAAAAAACGCTAGGGTTTTCAAGTAAACTGACTTTCAATACTTTCAGATAAATCATTGCTTTTTCAACAATTTTGAGTAGGACAAGAAAATTTGGTATCAAAAGTATTTTTGAAAAGGGATAGAAGATAAGAGGGATAAGAGTAATCTTGTTATTTTTGATGTCATGAATTGTACTGATCTATTTTAATTTTTCTGTCTGTATCAAAAGATTTTTTTATGAAATCTGTTGAAAAAATTCTAATCTCTAATTTTGTGATTTGGGACATAATTAAAAGTGAAAAATTCCTGATTTTTACCGAATCAAAAGTTAAGAAAGTCCTTCAGAGAAAAACGTGAATTTTTTTCCAGTAGATATTTGTTTCAAATATGCAAAATATATATTACCTCACAATAAAATAAATATACTTTCAAGTGGAAGTAATACTCCAACTGAGTACTAATTGAAGCTCAGAAAGTGTACTGTGGAAATATCTGCCTAATTTGACCCAGGTTTCAGGTTATAATGATGTATTTTCTCTCTAAAATTAGAATTTTGAACTTTCGGGACTAATTCGTAGTTATCTTGAGTTATCATTCAGCGAATGATAATTTCTTCGAAAATATGCGCTTTACCAGATTTACCAACCCAACATTTTTTATTCTCGGAAATATCGGTAAAAATAATAATTTTACCCGTCAGACGGGTAAGATCCCGGGTAAAAATATTTGGTTTTGATTTTGTCTTGGGTAAAGACCAATCCAAGACGGAGCTAGACTATTTTTAATGTCTTCAGGGTTATTACTAATCCGCTTCAAACTTTATAGAATGTTTATAATATTCATCTTCATGATATTTATTTTTTATGTATTCTTAAGTTTATTTATCTGCAATAATTGTGCTGTTTGGATGGCGAATCTAAAAATGTTTTCCATTTTTTTCTATCTCCAACAGTTCACTAGATACTTCTAGAAAATTACAGTTTCAATCTTTTTATAGAAAATTTCATATGCCTGCAGTTTTTGAGACAGACAGGTCCCGAATTTCTCATTTAAAAATTATTCAATACAAAATTACAAGTTTCATCGGTTGTAGAACTTTGATCCTCAGCAGATGTTAACTGATTGGTCCTCACCTAGCTACCTGATTCCTGGAAATGGCAGGCCCTGCCGGTGGCGTCCATAGTTCATAGAGGTGGGAGTATAATGGACAATAAAATTTACAAACTAAAACTTCTCTAATTTTGACCCTGGCAAACGTTAAAGCCACAAATTAGTAATATAATTTTTTTAACAGCAATTCGGTATATTTATCAAGACAAGTCAAGACAAGCAAGAGAAGTCTGTATATCTCCAATGTCTAGCTGGTGAGACGGAACCAGACATCATGGTCTCAAAGACCTAATGAAGACATTACAGACAAAATCAAGACCAAATATTTTTACCCGGGATCTAATCATTATGCTGAACGCATAAATTATGCTTGAAATTTTTATTCTCATGCCCTTCTGTAGCTTCTTGCGGTTTGTTGGCCCTCCAGCTATCCAACTTATTGTCCAAGGGGTCGACCACTCTGATTTTTCGTGTACGAGGAATATATTCCCTAAAGAATATTCGGGAATATAGAGAATATATCGGAATATTTGAGAATACAAAGAATATGAAGAATATGGGAATATGAAGGAATATGTAGGAGTATGAGGGAATATGAGAGAATATGAGGGAATATGAGGGAATATGAGGGAATATGATGGAATATGGGAGAATATTTCGGAATATATTTAAATTATGCATATTAAATTACTTATATATACGTGTATGTTATATGTACTAAACTTACAGTTTAATATCACATATGACGTAAACTTATCGCTTCTTTTTAAAAGCCTTAAACACTGATACAATTTTTGAAAAAAGTCCTTTATCAACAATAAGAGAACCGTTTAGTACTCGAGGACGAGGAATAGTACATACGTATTACGATATGTTGTGATAGTCAAGCAAAAACGTAAAATCAGGCTGAAGTAATTAATTATTTTCAGCTTGACAACCTACACCTTTTCCTTCTTTAGGTCCTTGGGCAGGTGCTGAATATTTGGAATATTGCAACTCCCTCGATGTATTTCCACTTTTGTATTTCGATGTATTTCGGTTTGAAAACAGCTTTAAGCTGTACCTCGCCCTTTGGGTTCTTACGTTAACTCTGTCTGCCATGTACATATCCTTCTTGTTACGAACTTAATAAAGATTTATTATTATTGTTATTATATAACTAAAAGCTAACACTCTCCCAATTAGAAATGATTTTGTATCGCTTGTTGAAAAAACACACCAGTCATCGTCGTATACGGTTTCTTCTCTCGTTATTGACGCCTTTTCCGGATATGGAGTATTAAAAGATCCCTCAACTTCAGGAGCCTTTACTCGTTGTAATCGGTCACTGCTCAGTTTTGTGCCATCTTTATTGAAGAGATAACATAATGTTGTTCGCTTTATAATCACTGGGACCTGAAGACCATCCAAGACTTTTACGTATATACTATTAGGTGAAAGATCCACATTCTCAATAGTTTTAATTCCTAGAGCACCACTGGATACTATGCATAGATCTTTGCATACATCTTGACACTCAGTTTCCGTTACATTGATATCAGCCTGTTCTTCAAATTATTCGTCCTTACTAATGTCTGTTAATACTGGTAAACATCCTTCGTCTTCGTCCACATCGGGCTCAGATACAAAAGATTCAAAAGAGAATGCAGGTTCCGGAATCTCTGAAAATGTCATTCCAACACTTTTAGCACGAAAAAGGGCAAATGACTTGGCTTCCGAAATTACTTTTCCGATGTTTTCATTATTTGGTAATATAAACAGTTTAGATTCTTCAGATTGAGTCTTCGATGAGCGATGACTAGATGGAAATGAATATTTATCACCAAGAGTAACTTCCGTTTCAGCTTGAAACTAAATTCGACGGATACGGTGTAAGAGTTCTAGCATTGTGAAATTGACAACAGTTCACAAGGTGGAAGTCATGGATCTTGCACAGCGAATGAATTGTTCAAAACTTTGGCTGCTGTACAACCAGGGTAGAAAAAGAAAATCCTCTTGTGTGGCGCGGAGTGCATTAATGACTTGAATGAGTGTATGGCCATTTATCTCAATGCACATAGTGTTGGTCGTCAGAAAATTTTCTTTAAGTAAATAGCCATTATCTTTAAGCCACTTTCGCCACAATCGAAGAAAAAATATCCATCGCCAATTAAGGAAAATTCTTTTTTCTGGACGCAAAGTTTTGTCCATGTAGGAGAAAATGATAACTCTGCTCATTTCTAGATAAGTAGCAGTACCAGTGCTTCCAGCAATATGATCATTCAACAGATTTCCGACATTTTCTTGATATATATTTTCCATTGATCTGAACTTCATTTTACCCATACCTTTCAAGTCTGTTTCACAGAGATTATGTTGATCTTTGCTAATTGTCCTTATTAGGTCTCTGACATGCGCAGGTGAAACTAGGAAATCACCTAAAGGTAATAATATAGAAGCCTTCAAAAATCTAGTTCTTAATTTGGTACCAATATGAATGTGATCTTGCACAAAAATCGTGGAACTTAACTCGCAAGCTTTGAAACATGGCCATCTCGAAGACCACTTACCTGATTGTTCGATGGAAAAGGTGTATTTCTGCATACTACCCAAAAGTCGAGTATCGCCGTCTGAGGAATAGCCCAAAATGGAAATACCATATTTCTTAGCTTCCTTAGACATCCACTTCCATCTATTAGCCACATCAACAGCTTGAAACTTGTTGTTGCTTCCAAATAGTGCAATTCAAAAGGTAGGAGCTTTGTCACACAAAGGTTGTGCCATGATACAATAGGCATAATTACTTAGTGATTACTTTTCAAAATAGCTGCGTATCTGTGCTGCTGAATTAGCTGAAAACGATCCAATTTTTGGTAATCCTTCAGAATTAAGATTGGGAACAAAACCAACGATCTGATTAGTAGCTGTGTCATATTGTGCTCGATGTATGATTCTGGTTCCATCTTCGCTGATCCATATTTTCTTTGGGTAGCCTCTTGTAGAAAGAAACTTGGACAACTGGTCGAAGCGTATCTCACATTCCCTTGGAATTTAGTTAGATTAATGATGTTGTTTTGAGCGATGTTGATTGTCTGAGTGATATAAATTAATGATAATATATAATAGATATTGTTTTTGACATACTTCAGACCAAATAAAAAAGGAGGATTGTTATGTTTCCGATTTAATTTTAACGAAACTAACGAAAATTTTACAGTTGACAACATGAATTTTAGTATATTTAAGACAACAATTTAATTTAAACAAAATGTAACGTGAAAATGAAGATTTTTAAGCAAAGAAGAGCAGGAATAGGAATCTGTATTTAGTAGAGATGTTGATGAACTTCGAAAAATATTTGTCCTGATGAGGAAAACATTATGTTTTCGAAACGTTGGCTGCAGAATGAAGGATTCAACAACTAACCCCCTTTGAATTTGTTTATTACGAGCGTAAACACGCTTTAAACATGCTATTGATGGTAGTGAACCGGGAAGATTGTTCCTTAACAAGTTGCACTGTTTCGGTCCTCCAACTTGGAATATTATAGCGTGCCATCAATTTGATATCATTTGTATATCTCTGTCCGTGATTCTTGTTTTGGCTGTTCTTCTTTCCATCTGTTATCAAGCTTACCATGAAATTGCTCATATTTTCTAGATCATAACCTAAAAATAACCTAAAAAGTGTTATTCATTGTATGGTTGTGTTTCCGAAAATCTATATAATCTAATACAGAAATTATCAACAGACTGGTAGATATATTTTGATTAGCAATACTATAAGTGTATAGGTGCATGCTTTTTACAAAATAAAGCGTAAATTTCCTTTTTATTAATGTACTGATACGATCACACGTCAATTAAAGATCATGACTAGATTGGCGCTTGCGCATCACTGACTCTGACCTCAACTATGACTAAACATCGGCAAAGGTTCCAGATGAAAAGCTATAGGATGCTATACGAATACAATCGGTGAACGGAAGGAAAGAATCAGAAAATTGGGGAATATAATATTTCAGAATATTTGTGAATATTTAGGAATACTTCGGAATATGTGGGAATATGTAGGAATATGAGGGAATATTTGGGAATATAAAGAATATGAAGAATATTTGGGAATATAAAGAATATCAAGAATATGAAGAATATCTGGGAATACTGAAAGAATATATGGGAATATTGAGTGAGTGTACAAGGAATATCCGAGTGGTCGACCCCTCGTTATTGTCCATATGAGAAAACAAAAGTAAAACTTTCAGCAGAATTGTTGTGAAAAACTCAGTGCTTGCCAAAGAGAGACCGCGCAGTTCCTCCCCTTGGCATGTACGGGATTACACTGTATAATTACATATTGATATCATAGCCATCTTGTTTTATATTTGTATATTATTTATTGTCAATAAAATGTTTCCTTGAATAGTGGTATAACAGTAATTAAAACAAATTCATTGATATTTCAGTTAGCGGTCTAACAAAAGTGCAGCCGTGGGAGCACCCGAGCAAGCTGTTGAAGCTTCCTGGACCGCTTACTGTAGTTCGAATGGAAGCAAGATTACTTCCTGATGTTTGGACTTGGACCGGATACACAGATGCTAATGGAAAGGAAGCATCTTCCTGTCATCCAGTTATAGATCATATAGATGCAATAATAAAAGCTGATACCATTATTGGAAGGGCGGAAAATTATCATTACTATCCAATAATGATGAAGAATGATATAAATAAATTGGACTGGATTACAATGCAAGTTGGACAGAACGGACACGCAGCCCATACGCCGAAGAGCTACGATCTTAACCATGACATGTGTCTGTACTCCCGTTTGCCAGACGACACTGTATATGAATATCCTGTACAAGCCCCTCCCAGGAACTAAAATTAAATATTGTTGTACTTCAAAGTCGGATTGGAGACTTACAAGAAATTGAAATTTAAGGAAACTGTGATTCAAAAATTGACGCATCTTGTATTGAAAAATTGGCGGAGATGGAAAAGGAGATGGACTGATTGTCTCCAAATGTTTGGACGATGAGACACTCCGTTGAGGAAAAAAAAATCAATTCATCATGTTTTTCAATGTATTAGTATTGTCTGATAGTAAATCGCCTGCTTTAAAAATTTCGATCCAAATGCAGGTGCAAAGTTCAATTTTGAAATGAACAGAATGTATCATTTGATAAAATAAATATATGAAAAATAGTGTTCTTAGTTCTTGCTGTATTAATTAAACTAGAAAAGCCGCTAAGATGTACCATGGATGTACTCAAGCTCCCTACGAAGGGCAAAACTGCATCAGGTGACCCTTGTAGCTAACTTGTAATCCAGAGTAATTCAGGTGACTCGGAGTAATTTACACAGGCCATCCAAATGAAGCATCCCGAGACAAATGGGCGTGAGTGCCAAATTTCAGAAATGCATTTTATTAGCTTGAACTAATTTCATTGACGTAAATCATGTCTTCGTAGGAGATTGTGGTTCAGTTAAATTCACAAGTGTGTTAAAATCCATATTTCATTATGTATCGTTACGCGTTGATAATGAGTGCGCTTTTTTTGTACAGAGTTTATTTTATCCTTAACATTATCCAATTTCATTTGAAGATGACTCAAATTTAAGATATTGGCATGCACATATGCAATAAGAAATAAAATTTGCTATGTCGTACTGATGTCTTTCTTGTCAGAAAAGATTGAAAGTGAGAAATTTCGTTTTTTTAGACGACTCGGCGGGAAACTTTTCAATTAGTACAATTTCTTTCGAAAATGGCTCAAATTGTAGGTTTTGTCATGTACGTGTGCACTAAAATAAATGAAATCTTTTGTGCGTAGCTGATGTTTTTTTTTAATCAAAGATTGAAAAAAGAAAAAAATTAGAACATTTTATTTCTTAGACCACTATGCTGCAATCTCTTCTTTTAAATCGATTCTCTTCACAGATAAGGTTTAAACTAAAATATGTGTTATGTCGGTGTACACTTAAAAATGAAATTTTAATGTTGGAGTGTCGTTTTTTTGTTACCTATGGCTAAAAAAATATAATGAATGAAGAAATTTCATGTTTAGACTACTTTTCTGGTAACTTTGCTTTAAGTCCAATTTTCTTCAAGGATGTCTCAAATTGAAGGTTTTGACATGTAGATGCATGAACATATAAAATTTTCTGTCATACTGATATTCTTTTGTTACCAAAAATTGAAGAATGAAAAAATGATGACATTCTGTTTTTTACATTTTCATCGGAGATGGTGTCAAATTTAAGTAAAATTTGACCCCCCCCCCCCCCCTTCCACGTTTTCGTCAAATTTTTAGGTTTTGAAACCTCCTGAACCCGAAAAACAGGTTTTCGCGAATGTGTATATCTGTCTGCGTGTCTGTTAATTTTTAGAATGTCAGCACGATAAATTTCGGAAGAATTAACAGATTGGATTGGCCTTTGGTATACTCTTTTAGTGTCCCGAACTGAAGGTCAAATTATTTAGCCAGCCATTTTGAATGCAAATTTAAAAAAAGTTAGAACGTTTTGAAAATTATTGAGATCACTTTACTTTGTATACGATGAATATTTTTCATTCATACATTAAAGTTCTTACTCCACATAAGAACGCAGCTTTTATGTTTCTTATCATTATCATGAATAAATCAAGGTAAAGTAATTCAAGTGTGTAAATAATTCAAATTTTTCCGCTGTGGAGCAATGGCTTGCATCATTATGTTATTATAGAGGTGACGTTTCATATTGGCATGTTTCACAATGTTACCCCTTATTGTTTCAATGAAGTGACAAATGTGACACCATCACTTTCTAAAATTAAATTTTTATTTTTCTCGTTTTCTATTTTTATAACCTTCTTCAATTAATACAGCTCCAATTTAATTAACATTTAATGAAAAAACCAGTCTTAGGATCGAAAATGAGTTTACGAGAAAAAGCAAATCAAAGAGAAAGAAAGACGAAAAGGTAGCAAAGGGGCCCTCGTACTAACATGGTTAAGCGGTCCGCCTCTGTGTGAAGGCTCGAGAAATATGCATGAAAAAGGGCGTAGGTTCATGGCGCAAAGTGCCCTGCCTGTCATCCTTGGATCGAAAAAAGGTTCTCTAATCCTACGGGTTTGTTCCGCAAAGTCTATACATGTCCAAAAATTGAATAATCTTATCTTCATATCCCAAAATGTGTCTGAAAACTAGTGTAATAATATGCACAAGAGATCACTGGATCCTGATAAGGAATGGGCGGAAAACTGTAGAATTTTCAAATGTAATGACTTCAGTTGAAACCCAGGGCTCTGCGAATTGAATGAAAAATTCCAAACGCATTCTCTGTTAGCAGATAGAGGGCCCCTGTACCAACGGATTCTGCTAAATATGGTTACAATAATTAATGAGCAGCCGCACACAATTGGCCAGGGATGGGTCCGAAGGAATAATCCCTAGGCGGAGACGTAATAACAGTGTCAAAAGCTGAATGGCACCTGTGTGAGGTGTCTCGAACGGTGACTCTGGCAAACTAGGCAACCTCTGAGAGTGTGCAGTCTTATCCTTGCACGTGTGAACAGCAACGATAACACAATAAAGAATCTTATTACTTTTGAGTGGACGGATCTACTCAGGGATGACCTGCTGAAGTGCTATGATGCCAGTATGGCCCCTGAACGGAAAGGTTACATGGCGCGACTGCATACTCTGGGGTACGAGAAACACCCAGAACTTTCGCATTTTTCGGATAAACATCTATGAAACCGTGACGAGGAAAAGGGGTTATATAAGCGGAGCGCCTACGCAACAGCAGCCAGAGCAAGCCGGCAACAGAGAAAGAGAGCGACACTGAGATCAACCGCGATCAGGCAACCAATAGAAGAGGAGCGATGCTTCAGGACCCGGAGAAACATCAACATTTAGGTTTCTCTCAAGCCCAAAGTTCGGGATGAACTGGATGACGAGCTTCGTGGAGATTTTTCCGAAGAATTCGACCTCTGGACCATCAATTGTGACATGTACAATGCAGCGAGAGCTTTGGCAGATGCAAACCGTAATACAGAACCAACCGTTGATCATAAGAGTCAAAGCTACTAACCATCAGGCAGCATATTTTTGACAGAATACGAGTACTATCTAGTGCTTGGAGAAGTCTAGAGCGGAGAGAGAGGTAGGTAAGAGAAAATCAACATTATTTGTCTGACCTACCTCGACTCTTCCAAGACCCTCCAGTTACTGTCGTCCACCCGCCCACACCAGAGGAGGTAGAGGAATTTTGTAGAGGTGTCTACGAAGTCCAGCATCCACTGGTAGAAAACAAGTACTTCCTCTAACTTGGATTCAATGCACCGAAGTATAAGAAAGAAAAACATTGTTAACTTTTAAAGTTAATCGTTATGAACAAATTGTTTCAACAAACAATTGACATGAGGAGATATTCGTCTTCGAAGCATATTTCTGTCTTTAGAATTGCTTGCTCTTACCGTCAGGATAATACGTGGAAATTGAAATTCAAGATTGAATGTTATTACTTCATTCTATTAACAAATTATATAAATAAATATATATCACAGATTTTTATAGGCAGGAACGAATGGTTTTTCCTTCCAGTCTTGTTGTAATAATTATATCACCAATGATGTTTTCTGAAAAAATTTCACAACTCATCAATATTTATTCTTTTTATAAACAAATGCACATTTTAGACGTTTTTAATCAGAAAAATCGTTTTTTTTTACCTTGCGGAAATTATATTGACAACGAGGTTTTCTGGAACAAATTTGCTATTCTATATAGCTATGCTATATTTGTTTATTTTCTAAACAAATGATATGAACGAGTGCATATTTTATGGGGTTTCAAGTGAAAAGAAAATGGGCCTCAAAATTAACGTGAATAAAACGAAAATCATGGTGTTTGAGGGAAAAAGCGAGAAAACAATGTGCAACATTGTCCTAAATGGTGAGGGATTAGAACAAGTTGACAAGTACGTATATCTGGGTAGCCTATTCACTAGCGACGGAAAAATAGATGGGGAGTTAGATAGGCGCATAAATAAGGGTAAGCAGGTTATCGGTAGAGCAGGATCCATCCTCAGAAATAAAAACATATCAAAAAAAGCTAAAATGGCCATACATAACTCTATCTTCGTACCAACTGTACTATACGGTAGCGAGACATGGACCTGTCAAGAAAAGGACAGGAGCAAAATCAACGCGATCGGCATGAAACCTCTCCGCATAATATGCGGGAAAACACTGATGGACAAAGTCAGAAATGAGACAATCCTCAAAGAATGTGGTACACAAGAGACACTAGTTGACATATGGGAAAGAAATCAGCTAAGGTGGTTCGGACATCTTGAAAGAATGAAAGATGAACGACTGACGAAGCAAGTGTATAAAGGTAAAGTAAATGGTAGAATGCCCAGAGGTAGACCGCCGAAAGAATGGTCAGAATCTGTGAATGAGACATTAATCCGAAGAGACGTAAGAAGCCATAGGAACAGAAGAGCTTGCGTGAAGAAATGCATGGACGTGAAGGAAGCTAGAGTAGTATGCCAGGACAGAAATGTGTGGCGACAAATAGTTTGTAAACAGAGTGACAATAGTGTGAATGGCGCCTGAAACAGAGACTTTGGATACTAATGGGCCCAAGTGGGGAACCATACATAACAATTTTGTGAGGTTCCTCACTTGGGGTGATCGCTAGAGAGATTGATCAGCAACCTGGGTCGGAGCAGTGTTGCGGAATGAACGTGTCATCTAAATAAATGACACGAGAATTCCAGATCGATCTAAAACACCTATCCCTAACACCTATAAAACTCCTATATACCTTATGCCCATATACCAACCTACTCTATACCTATTCACCTGTTTACTATTCCCCAACCGAGCAAGTCACGCCTACCCCGAAAGGGAAATGGCTTAATGGTATAATAATAATAATAATAATAACATGAATGAATGTAAATTTCAGGCACTTGTGGATAAAAGTAAAAGCGTTTTTGATCGTATCCATGTTGAGATGATAGAATAATAGCGTTATTCTTGTATTTTCATAAGCTTCTTGTATTTATCTCAGTATTGACAAGGTAATTTGAAACGAGCGTAAAATAAGTGATTCTAAAAAATGCAAGTATACAGTTATCACATGCAACTACTACAACATATTGCCAGTCATATTTTGTGATGAACTTTGGTTACGAAGTGAAATATATTAAAGGTATTAAAGTTAAAACATAATTTTAACAAGACTACACGACAGGAAATTATTTTGCTGCTTATAAACGCCTAAATGTGTATTTTTCATATAATTTGTTTACAAATTTTGACGAATTTCATTTTATCACAAAATGTTGGCAAAAAATATAATTTTAACAAGACTAGATGAAAGAACGACTTTTTCTGCCAATAATGCCTGAAATGTGTATTAGTTTACCTAATTCGTTTATAAAATAAACAAATAGAGTGGCATAAAGAAATTTCATCTAGACAAATCAGTCTCAATATAGCTTAAAAAATAATGAAAGAAAAACTATTTCTACGTACATTTGTTTATATAATTTGTTTATAAAATGAAAGATTGGCGATTTTCGGAAATATTTTCTTATATACCATCATTGGCCATATAATTATAACAAGATCAGAAGGAAAAACATCTTCTTTTCGCTTAAAAAAGCCTTATATGTAGATTTGTTTACATAATTTATTTATAAAATGAATAAACATTGATTGGTTGTAACATTTTTTCAGAAAACACGATTGGCAAATATGATTGCAACACTATAAGAAGAGGAATTGCTATCTCCTCGCTCGAAAGCACTCAAAAAATAATTAATAACATTCAATCTAAAATTTTAATGGCCACGTATCATCCTAGCAATGAAAGCAAGCAATTTCAGAGCAGAAATATATTTTGATAACAAAAATATCGTAATGCCGATTATTTATTCATAAAATTTGTCTATAACAATAAATTCTACAAGTTAACAATTTTTTTATTTCTTATACTTCCGTGCATTGAATGCAAGTGACGGGGAGTAGAAGAAAAACAATTTCTAGGGAATAAAAAATGAAATTCAGAAAATCGACATTTTTTCGCTGTTTGAACTAACATAAAATTGAAATAAACAAACAAAAAAACTGAAGTCGGTGCAGAATTGCGTTCTGAATGTCATTTTGAACCTCGTTTTTCTATTTGACCGCTCTGTGCGTGGCGGGGCAGGAGCGACTTTGTAAATAATATTGCAATTTCTTAATCATTTTAATCCCTCTTACTATCAAATAATCTATTTTATCGGAGAAATTGCTCATTTTTGCTATTTTTTATTTTCGACCCACTATCATACAGCCGGTTATATTATGAAAAATTATTATGTAACGACTTAATTTAAATAGTAAGAATTCATTCCGACTTACAATATGCTCGTCCATTTTTGAAATATCCAATTTTAACCTGATGTGACTGTAAATATTAACGCTGATTCAAATTGAAATAAGTTGATTGGGAGAAACTAATACGGTAGAGAGGTATAACTGAAAAGAGACCTATTGTCTTACAGAAGACAAGCCTTAAATGATTACCATTCGATTGGCTAGATTCTGAAATTACTTCTATATGCACATATTACAATAGGCTGCCTCGGTTTCCAAAAAGGACACTTAACATTAGGAACTAACAGCACAAACACAGTGATTTCCAGAGAAATTTTTTATTTGAAATTGGATAAGAATGTTGCAAACAATTGACAACCAAAATTATTCTACGACGGATAACTTTTATCCACCTCGATCGCGATAAAAATCTGCCAACTTTGGATAATTTTAGTTTGCAATTGTTTGTAACATTTCTATCCAACCACAGACAAATAATATCTCTGTTATTTGATGTGAGATATTACCTTCATCAGAAATAGTATTCTAGAATGGACGGATTTTCAGTTGAAAATTGTTTCACTCCTCTTTGAAAAAAGAGCAACTATCAAAGCACGAAATTATTATTTTTGTCTAATTTTTTTTGTTTAATGGAGATATTATTATTTTTTTTGAAATTAGTGATAATGTTATTCACAGGTTACGTAATTTGAAGTACAAATAATACGTAGAACTTTGCTGAAAAAAAAATTTGATGTTTCGCCAGACCAGAGTAGTGATATCCCATGGATTTTTGGTCGCTGAATCATAAATTATAATTAACGAACAGGCGGTTTCCATTAAAATTATGAACAATTGTATAAATAAGTCTGAATTGTTAATATACCATAAATATTTGAAATTGCTGTATTCAAATATTGGTAAATTTTTAATGTCGAATATTTTATAAACATAATAAAAACGAATGGTGATTGAGAACTTCCTTACATTTTCTCCACTGCATGAATAGGAATGCGAATGTTTATTTGAATATTCTTATATGTGGAATGGTCAATTGGTCAGATACTTTATAATTGCACAAATATTTTGTTTGCCTCTTCCTTTAGTTATTGTTCTGGTTTTTCATATAGTGGCTAAAAACAATTGCATGTATACTTGTCCAAATTTGATTGTACTTTGTTACTGGATTATTTCTTCACTTCAGGAATTTTCATTAAACGAACAGTGGCGGACGGGCCATAGGTTGGGATGCGGGAAACCCAGACGGCGCCTACATTATCAGGCGCCCCCCTAAGGCATGTAGGCGCCCTCTAAGATCATTTTTTAAACAATGTGAATGTTCTTAGTCTTAAAGAAGAGAAATCAGAAGGAATGCAATTGGAATGGTACTCCGTAAACATATTGTACTCCATAAGCTAGTTAATCATCAAAACATAACATCGTACATGAATTCCAAATTATATTTCCAAAGCAAATAAAAGTTTTGTGGGGACTAATTGCATCTAACAGCAATTTTTTTATTATACAAAGCGTCAGCAATGTAATGATTATCTACATTTATTAAACTATAAATAGTTCAAAATTATTTCGTAAGACTTTAAACGTTGCAACATGTTATTTTGCAAACGAAAGGATTAGAACTGTGTCGTGGAAAATATGTTTGTTGATAAGAATAAAAAAATCATTATGAAAGTTGCACAAAAAATAATGGTGGTTTCTTCCTTTTTTTTTTTTGCTCTTCAGGAAGGTGCCCCTACATATCGACTTCCCGCGGACGCCCCAAGGTATCCAGTCCGCCACTGTCAACGAATCTATATTCTTATTTCGAATAAAAATCCACATCAATGATTTTATCCTTTTAAAACCTTGATAAAGGTGATTCTGATTTGATTACTTTTTTCTTGTGAAAAAAAGGATTTCTGTTTCTACTTTCGAATCGAGATAATAGACAACTTATAAATGTCAGTAATTCTGAAGGTCCTATGCGCACAAAATATCTAGCAAATATAAGAAATAAGTAGTGTCATAGATTTTTATCTTTTAAATACTTACATGCTTAAATAAATAATCGTGCCATCAGATACTGGTTACTATATAAGTGGACGTATACCAAAAACTCTCCAGTCACTATACATTACATTTTTTTAAAACTAATATCCAGTCCTCTATCGCTGGCTTGTTATGCAAAATAAAGATCATCACTCTACTCTGCACCTGCATGGATTACCTGAGTATTACAAGTAAGTGTAATATAACATCAATATTGATGAGGAATATCACATTTACTCCTAGTAGAAAAAGACACGTGCAATTATGGAAACGTCCTTACTGTGTACGTGGCAATTCAAGCGTGGTAAATTTCCAACTGTGTACGTGGCAGTTGACATGTGAACAGATGGTACCCTCCCAACATAGGACATCTTTCTTGAAATTATCATGTCTATCTAGGTACGCCTACTTGCACATATTGTACACTTATAACTGCATTTTCGTTTAAATTTAGACCTCCACTGATGTTAACATCCCAACTGCATGAGTTCCAAGATGGTAAATTTCTAACTGTGTACGTGGAAGTTAAAACGCGAACAGTTGGTACCCTCCCAACATAAAACGTCTATCTTTAAATTATCCTGTCTATCTAGATACGTCTACGTGCACATATGGTACACTTCTAGCTGAATACGCGTTAAAATTTATGCCTCCACTGATGTTAACATCCCAACTGCGTGAGTTCCAAGATGGTGAATTTCCAACTGTGTACGTGGCAGATGAAACGCGAACAGATGGTACCCTCCCAACAAAGGACATCTTTCCTGAAATTATCATGTCTATCTAGGTACGTCTACGTGGACATATTGTACACTTCTGACTGCATATGCCTACAAATTTAGACCTCCACTGATGTAAACATCCCAACTGCGTGAGTTCCAAGATGCTGCATTTCCAACTGTGTACGTGGCACTTGAAACGCGAACAGATGGTACACTCCAAGCATGGAACGTCTATCTTTAAATTATCCTGTCTATCTAGATACGTCTATGTGCACATATGGTACACTTCTAACTTCATACGCGTTTAAATTTAGACGTCCACCGATGTTACCATCCCAACTGTGTAAGTTCCAAGATGGTCAATTTCCAACTGTGTACGTGGAACGTCTATCTTGAAATTATCACGTCTATCTAGATACATCTATGTTCACATATGGTACACTTCTAACTGCATACGCGTTCAAATAGAGACAACCATCAATGTTACACTCCCAGCTTTGTACGTGCAGAGATAGTCAATTGGGAACTGTGTACGTGACAGTTCAAGCGTGCATAGATGGTTCCCTTCCAAAGAGGCATGTCGAACTTCAAACGATAATTTCTACCTAGATGCGTCTACTTGGTACTCCAAGCGTGGATACCTTGGTGGAAATACACCACTGGCGCAGTACTGGCACAGTACAGAATGCTGGAGTCCCAGTACTGGGCATCTGTGCTGGGCCAGTACTGGATGGTAATGCTCCGCAGTACGGGCATGCGGTACTGGCTCGGTACTGCCCATAATTACTGGCTGTGTACTGGCAAACCAATGGCGTACGGAAATGCCGAAGTTAATTTTAAAAATTATGAAAAATCATTCAATTGTTTTTAGGACCATTCATTCATCATCACACGACTGAATTTTGTCTAAATATTATTTATAATTACAAAAGTGTAAATTTCAAACTTTTTCCTCAATTTTAACACCCACTGGAAAAACATCTAATATGTGATTTTCTGTGATTATTGGACTTTCTAAAAAAAATGCAAAATAGCAGAATACAGGTCTGTAAATTTTTACATTCCTTTTTTCAAAATTCATTCAACATCAAGCGAAAATTTTGTTAAAAGAAGTTTCATAACGTTCTTCCTGATATTAGTACAAAGAGCAGTTGCAATAGAAATTATATCTTGCGAGATAATTGAGTTGCTCATCTCAGACCCTAGGCTCATCTGGCTCACCCTACCCTATGTCGAAGAAGAATTTAACAACAAGATTCAATTGTGAGGATGAAAATTCATCTTTCATGTTTAAAAGTGAACCTTTTTGTTGAAATCTCATCTTTTCGGATTCAAGAGTCAAGTTAGTTCTATATCACCATGCTTTCCCTGTTTTGAGAGCATTCAGGGCTATGACGTTTGAAATAATTTTCACAATAATTTAAATTGTATGTTTTACCTTGAAGCATCAGCTGCGAAGTGAATCACGACTGGGGAAGAGTCCAGATGTTAAGCCATTTCGTTCGCGGCAGCAATTTAGAGCTGGAGGTTTGACGCCAGAAATGATCGTGTGCTTTCGACGTTTGGAGTCGAATGTATGCCGTCAAATTCGAATGCCGAAAAACCAGCTGAACATGGGCGTTGGTTTTCTGCAGTTTTCCTCTTCCCTAGCCAAACGTCCAGGCGAATGCGAGTACTTCTAATAAAGTCGGATGTATCCGCGCATTATCAATAGTTCTAAATTAATGCATGCAATGATTCTAATCCAATCTTGCATACCATTACATAATATGAATGTATCATATAAGAGAACATGAATCAAAATTCCAAAATCTCGCCAATAGTCTCAGAAACTTAATCTGCAATATTGAGCACACTCTTGTCCGTGTATCTACTTTTTACCAGATATTTTTCGGTGTTCCAAAAATAATTAATTCTCTATTTTTTCTTAATAAATTAGGTGCAATGCAAAGACCTGGAAAAGCTGGACCATCCAGAGAGTTTATAAGACCTGGAGGAGCTCAAGAACTCACACACTCTCGTGTTAATCCTCAACATGGTGAGTAAATTGTAAATTTAAATAAGGAGTGACCCATAAATTAAGCAGCCGCTTTTTTGTATGGGAGGGAGTTCGAAAAAATGTCAAAATCTGTTACATGTTGGGGGGGGGGGGGGCCAAATCGATTCTGTAACCTAATATTTTCAACAAATTGAACCTATAGAAAATTTGTTCATGCAACGTTAATGTTCATAGTAATTTCACGATAAAAGATTGCAATAAAATTATAAAGACTTCATATCGGTATAATTAGATGAGTGTTTTGATTTTTTTCCATCATTCTGTAGAAAAATATCCACAAGAACAATCTCCTTTCGTAATTCACAGGGGTTTTAGAGGATTTTCAAATATTTTAAAGGATTTTCAAGAAATTGCAATGGATTTCACGAAACTTCATACGATTTTCGAGGATTTCTGTAATTTTAAGGGATTTCTTGGGCTCCTAATAAGGAACTTTGATGAATTTTTCATGATCTTGAATGATTGTATACAACTTCGAATATTTCCAGGAATATCATCAGATTTGATGTAATTTTAAGGAATTTTCAAGCTTTTGGAAAATTGTGATCCAATTGCAGAGAATTTATTCACAAGAATTAAGGAATTTCAAAGGATTTCAAATATTCTGAAAGAATCCAAGTAGTTTCAGTAGATACTCAAGATTTTCAAATATTTCAAAGGATTTCCATCGACCGGGAATATTTTAGGGTATTTTATGAAACTCAAAGATATCTAGAGAGCTTAAACAATTTTGAGGAATTTCAAGGATTTTTTCTCAAGCATTTTTTCACGAAATGAGGAATTCCAAATATTTCCAGAGATCTTCAAACCTTGCAAGGAATTTTAGCAGATTTCAAGTATACAAGAAAATTTCAAAGGATTTCAGAAGTTTTAGGTTATTTTGAAAGATTCCAAAGCACAGGAGCTTCAAAAACTTTCCAGAGACATTAAAAGATTTCAACGGACTGGGAATATTTAATGGCTTTCGAAGAAAGTTTCAAGAGTTTTAACTATTTTCAAAGAATTTTAATGAATCAATCGCCATCAAAGAATTGATCCAGAAGAATGGACGAATTTGAATAATTTGAAGATATTTTCAAATATTTCAAGAAATTCAACCAGATTTCGAAAATTTGAAGAGCTTTCAGAAGACTAAAAACATTTCCGGGTATTTTAAAAAATTGCGAGGACTTTTAAGGCGCTATACAAAATTTTAAGAAATTTCAATGTACTGGAAATATTTGAGGGTATTTAAAAAAATTCCTGGAAATTTTCAGGACCTTTCGTCAACGGATTTCAACGGATCAAGAAAATTTGAGGATATTTAAAGAGATTCCAAGGAATCTTTTGAAATCTCTCCAAGTTCCTTCAAATCTTTGAAATATTACTAAAATCCCCAGATATCACTAGAAATTCGTGAAAATACTTCAGTATCGAATCAAATCTTTTGCAATCCTTTAAAATTTAGTGGATTTCATAATCTCTAAAAATCCCTTAAAACCCTTCGAAAACTATGAAAATCCTTCAAATCGCTTCAAATCTTCGAAATCCCAAGAAAATTCCTCATTGTCCTTTAAAATCCGTGAAAATCCCTTGAAATCTTTCCAAATAAGTAGGAATTTTTTCAAATCTTTCGAAATTCCTTACAATGTATTGAAACTCATTTACTAAAATCTAATGGAAGATATTAAAAATCCTCGAACTTCCTTAAAATCCTTTATCCTATTCGGAAATCCTTCGAAATTAGGGTAGACTGGGTACGGTTGTGACAATTTTCATTTGATCGACTATAATTTTGTCAGTATGCCAGCTAGCTGGATGAAAGGAATTTTTTAGTGTGAAATGTACATTTGTCTACGAATAAATACTATCATTTTGTCCCTCAGTATAATGGTTAATTTATAGGAGCAAATTAGAAAAAAAATACAAAATGTCACAACCGACCACACCCCAGGGGCGGTTGTGACAGTGCTTGGGGTCGATAGTGACAGGTTAAAAAATACACCAAAATGGTATTTATTGCAAGTAATATGTTACATAATATAATATAATCTACTCCTGGAAATAATCAACTATTACGATACGAAAGAAATCAAATCTAGGAACATTTTAATGGCTTATAACTAATAAGGCACTGTAGCATCTACCGTTATTATAACAGTCTTCATATTTATCAGTCAAACAGTGAACTAAACTGAAAATTAGGTTAGTAAACAAAATCTAAGGTTGATTATTAGTTCTAAACACTAAAAAGTAAGTAAAACATGCTGACGCTGTCTTCATTGTGGTCGACACAGGCTCCATCGCGTTTACGAATGTATTGTAACAAAGGCATGCGATTAACTTCGTGCATATCCGCAGCTTTCCGCAAAGAAATCCCGTGTTTTACTTCTGTATAAGCGTCTTTATATTTTGTTGTGTCACACTGCCCACTTTCTGCTTTCCTTACGCAGTTTCTAGGCATCTAAAAGCAAAAAAAACTTATTTTACTTATGTCACAACCGTACCCAGAATATGTGTCACAACCGTACCCAATACACTCATTCGCAAAAAATCGCCATGACAATACCGAATAATATACGTGCAAAGTAATCACTTCTATTCAACCACTAATGTTTAACTTATAACGAGGAAAAACTCTTGTTAGTGTATCTGTACACATATAACAACAATTATTAAAAGAAATCGAATAAAAATACTTACACTCTGCTGTTAAAAAGTAATGTAGGCCCCTGCAAGCTTCATTATCGCGCAAAAATTGACGCAATGTTGTGACGCATGTTCAGATGGGCATGCCGCTCCTTTTTCCCTTTGCACTCCATCGGGTATTCCTTATAGTTTCGCTAATATGACGACTGTCACAACCGTACCCTGGCACAACCGTACCCAGTCTACCTACGTTAAATATTTTAAAATCTTAGGAAATCCTTTACAATTCTTAACTACACTTCAGATTCTTGTTAAATATCTTGAAATCCAGTAAAATCCCTTAAAATACCTTGAAACTTTTGCATAACTTTTGAAATTTCCTCAAATCTTTTAAAATCACTTGAAAATCCTCTAAATCTCAAAGATCTCATTAAAATTCCCTGTTAACCTTCAAAATTCGTGAAAATACTTCGTTATCTTATGAAATCCTTCAAAATCTGTTGAAGTCCAGTGACTTATTTTGAAATCTTTTAATCTCAATATCGCTTGGAATCTTCAAAATCCCATAAAAATCCTTTAAAATTCGTAGAAATCCTTGAAAATCTTCAAAAATAAGTTGAAATTTTTGAACTTAACATGAAACAACATGAAACATTTTTCAATCTTCAAAATCCCTTTCAAATTACTCGATGTCTTACAAATTCGTGGGAATCATTGTGAATCTCTGGGAATCCCTTACAATAAATAAAAATTCGTTAACTGAAATATTTCTAAAGCTATTCAAATCCTCAAAAATCCTTGAAATCCCATATGATATTTAAAAATTCCGTAGAATCTTTTGAAATTTCAAAAAATATTTCCAAA
Source organism: Andricus quercusramuli (assembly GCA_932178445.1). NCBI lineage: Eukaryota > Metazoa > Arthropoda > Insecta > Hymenoptera > Cynipidae > Andricus > Andricus quercusramuli. The sequence goes on along the minus strand of CAKNXH010002187.1, from coordinate 19,744 downwards.
TCGTGCGTATACTTTGGAATCTTTTAAAATCTCTTAAAATTGTTTGAAATTTCGTTAAGTCATCCTAATCTTTTGAAATCTCTTCAAATACCTGCAAACCTTCGAAATCCCATTTAAATCCCCGTTTATGCTTTTGAATTCGTGAAAATAAGTATCACATGAAATCATCTAATTTTTTTTTCAAATCTGTGATTTAATTTGGAAAATTTTGGAATTTTTTTTAAATACCTTAAAAGCTCTTTCCTTAGAATCTTTCAAAGTACCCTAAAATCTATAAAATTTTTTTAAATCTCTTCAAATTCTTGAGTATGCTGAAATTCCGTGGAAAATTTAGAAAATCTCTTAAGATCCTTAAAATCCTTCACTTCTTCTTAACAGATTCTTTGAAATTTCACTAAAATATTCCAAGATCACTATATTCTGTGAAATTTCATAAAATCTAGTAATATTCCATGGAACCTTTGGAAATATTTGAAATTCTATGAAATCCTTTGAGTTCCTGCTAAATTCCATAAAATCCTTCTTGAAGGGCCTATTAAATCGTTTAAAATTACTGAAATCCTCGGAAATCTGATAAAATTCCGTCAAATTCGTCGAAATTCCTGGATAATCCTTTGAAAAATTTGAGAATCTTAAATATATCTTCTGATACGAAAATTCTTCGAAAATTCCTTTCAATCTTTTGAAATGTCCTCAAATTTATCTAATCTTTTGAAATCTCTATAACCTTTTATAATCCGCTGAAATTGCTTGAACTCTTTTAAAATACCCTACACTATTTTCAATTCTCTGAAATCCCTTAACATTTTTTAAAGCTCATAAAAATTCTTGGGAATTTGTTAAAATACCCTTAAATATTTCTACTCGCTTGGAATCACTTACAATTTTTTAAAGATCCTCAGAAGTCTTTGGATTCGTTCAAAATACCCTAACATGTTTCCAAGTCTTTTAAATCCCTTGAAATTGTTTCAGCTTCTGAACATTCTTTTGGAATCTTTGAAAATGCCATAATATCTTTAACATTATTTGAAATCTTCTGAAATACTTGAAATTTGCTCAAATTCCTTAGAATATTTAGAGAAATATCAAATCACTCAACTCTCTCAAATCATGTGAGTTAATTCTTTGATGGTGATATTCGATGAAATTCCTTGAAATTTTTTACATCTCCTGAAAATTTCTTGTGAATCCCTCAATTCTTGTAAATAGATTCTTGAAAATTTGTAATAATATATTATAAAGTCAGTAAATCCCACGAAATTTCAGAACACCTGATGATATTCCTTGGAATCGCTCATTTACAATGCATCTTTCTTGGAAAGAAAGTAATCCTTTTAGGTCGATAATTAATTTTTGTTGCTTAAAAATGATTTTTAACAAAAAAAAAGAAATTATCAACAAAATAGTTGTATTCTCAACCAAAAAGACAAGTCTTCTGCAAAAAAGTCAAACTTTCAATCAAAAATGATGAATTTTCAACGAAAGAGTTCATTTCCAACCTAATAGTGTAATTTTGGACAAAAATATTTGAATTTCGAACCAAAAAGTATGACTTTTTAACAAAATCATCGAATTCTCAACAAAAAAAAAGCCAAATTTTCAATCAAATGAAAAATATTAACTAAAAAAGAGGAATTCTCAAACAACAAATTTAATAGTTGGGTTCTCTTAATTTAATAATGCGATAATTGAACAGGAATTCTGATTCATTTATAACACATTCAAATTAATACTGTTGGGTTTCAATGAAGTATATCAAATCAAATACCTTAAAAAACTATAAATTTTCTTCAGAAAATAAAGTCGTACAAACCAAATTTGAAAACCGAAAATAATATGAAAAAGGAACCTTCAATAAAATATAATTAATTCGAAGTTTATTGTAATATGGCTTTGTCTTAAATGCTAGCAAACTGTAAAAAAAGCTGCGTTATGGACAAAACATTGAATTAACAAACTTTCCGAACTTTTTTTCGGCCAAGAAAATTTAAAAAAATATTTATTATCATATTGAATCGCATACTTTCTTATATTATACCCCGAAGTTTAATTAAATTTCCTTTTACGATTTCATAAAAACCAATCATTCAAAAAAACATGATGACGAAATTTAAAATTACGCAATTGCTGTAATTTAGAATTTTCTTTGAATTCTTTGAGCTTGAAATGTTTCTTATATAATACTATAATGTTGTCAAGTTTCATAGAAATCGAACGAACACTTTTAACGCAACAGTTTCGTCTCCCAATCAAAAATACGAATTTTAAACAAATACAGAATTTGCAGGTACGGAAAAAAATGTCATCAAAATTGTTGAACTTTCCAGCCAAAGACGAATTTTCATCCAAAAAAGATTTCAGTTGAATTTTAAACACCAAAGTATGAATTTTTAACAAAAAAGTTAATTTCTACAAAAGAGCTGAAATTTGAATCGAAACATTAGAATTTTCCAATAAAAAGTTAGTTTACGATCAAAAAGTTGAACTTTCGACTTGAATAATGAATCTTCTACCAAAAATCGGAATTTTTAATGAAAAATTGGAAAAGCTTAATTTTGAGTTTAAAGAAATAATTTTTACCAACAGCAACAAAATAGTCGAATTCTTACCCTAAAAAATTGATTTCTAACATAACAGTTACATTTCCAACTGAACAAGATCAATTTTTACACACAAAAAAAAAAGATTTCCAACACAGTAGTAAAATTTTTAACAGAAAAAGTGAACTTTCAACAAAAAAGTTAAAAACCAAAAAAGATGAATTCTCAATGAAAAATGTAATAGTTGTTAGTTCAACTGAAAAATATTTTACACTAATTTCAAAACAGTTAAGTTCTACAAAAAAAAAAGAATTTTTAACAAAATAGTTGAATTCTCAACTAAAAAGGGTTACTTTTAACAAAATAGTTGCATTTACAACACAAAGAAATTAACCTTTCACCAAAAAAGATGAATTTTTCAACCAGGAAGACGAATTTCCAGTCAAATAAATGAATTTCAAATCATATAGTTGAAGTTTCAGCTAAAAAACATCAATTTTCAACCAAAAATGAAATAGTTAAATTTTCAGTTGAAAAAATTATTTTCCAACCCAGCAAAAAACGAATTTGTACCAAATAAATGAAGTTTCAACGAACTAGTTTGATTTTCAACTAAAAATATCAATTTTTAACCAAAAATGGAACAGTTGAATTTACAATCAAAAAAATTAGTTTTTAACAAAAGAAAAAACCACGAATTTTAAACAAACACAGATTTTTCAGACAAGAAAAAAATGTGAATCCAAATTGTTTGAACTTTGAAGCCAAAATACGAATTTTCAACAAAGAAAGATGTTAGTTGAATTTTTGACACCAAAATATGAAGTTTAACCAAAAAGTTAAAATTTCACCAGAATAGTAAAGATTTAAGGAATAGGTGGTAAATATTACGTAGGAAAATAAAAGAGAAAAACTGATCAGAGATTGAATTTGACCTTCCGTCATTATCAAAAAACTGTGGGCAACCACTTCCGGGCGGTTAATCACGTGCTACTTTGAAAATTTAGGTTCGCTGAGTGATTGAGTATATGAAGATTTTCTAGGTCTGTCTAAGAATCAGTGCAGTTTTACTAGCGAAACCAAAAAAACAGAAATGTAATTATCCAAGTCTTTATGAAATCTAAGTCCGTGCTTGCTTTTCTGATTAACGATCATGACGTTTAGCTAATTGCAAATATTTAAAGAATTTTGCTTCCGAGAAAGCTATAAATGATTGAAATTTGGACTTGGATCCTGGGATTTAAAAATGTCACAAAAATTCATCATTCCAGACGGTGATCTTGATCGACTTCTTCAGGAGAAATTTACAAGTGAACTTCGACCTAGTTATATTAACGTGGATGGAGTTTGTCTTCCAGAGAGGTATCGAGAATTTGCTGCTAGAATTGAAAATTTTGAAGTGCGAAATGATGACATTTATGTTTGCAGTTTTCCAAAAACTGGTAAGTTTTATTTTTTTCAACAGCAGTAATTATTATCAACCGGTACATAATGACCTAAATAGACTCGACACTTTTGTGAAAGTAACATTTTTTAAATTAGACTTTTTAAAGAGTAAATCTCGTATGATTAGTAATTGAAATACTAACTACTGGAAATAAATAAAATATAATGTAATTGAAACGATTGATATTGAATATTGAAGAACTTCAAGGTTGGTAAGTGTTAATATTAGAATTCTCTTAATTATGCAGAATCAAGAATTGAAAAATCTTCTATGTCAGGATGATTGTAAATTTGCTTAATTAAATTTTTGAATAAAAGCAATATGGATTATTGTTTTCAAAACTTGGATATTCTAAAGATTTCAATAGCTTTGTCACCGCGAGACATTTTTTATTGAGAAGTATTTCAATAAAGATAATCTCAATAGTGATTTTGAATTGATTGGAATATTATTACCAGAGATGCCGTAGGTCAGAAAAAACCTGGAAATCACGGAAAAGTCTGGGCATTTTATTGGAACGGAAAGTCATGGATAATAAATTTGAAATTTTTAAATTCAAATTTGAAATTATTTTATTTCATTTATAAGAGATTGTATGTTATAAAGGAAGATGACAATTCTAGTATTTGACTGTTGATGGTTAGGAAAAATAAAGAATTGGTCAAGGAAACGTTAGGAAAATTTGAAAACGAAGTTTGCGGCCACCATTATAAATAATATTCTTGTTAGTAATGAATTCATTTGCCTTGCATTTTTGTTTCTTTATTTTTCAGTTGCTTCCCTCTGACGATTGTACTTTTAACTAAAAACTTTCAATATTCGTTGGAAAATTCAACAATTTTTTTGAAAAGTCATATTTTTTTGTTAAAACTGTCAACTGTTAACTGTCAACTGTCAACTGTTTTGTTAAAAATTCAACTATTTTGGTGAAAAATCAAACTTCAGTTAAAATTTGTCTTTTTGGTTAGGACTCTCTATAAAAAAGGTCTCTTATGATTTTTTCATAAATTGACTCATTCAAAAGTTATTTTTGGTTAAAATTGAACAAATCATAAATTTATCGCTTTTTTTCTTAATTTTTGGCGAAAATTCAAAATTTATCACTAATTATCGTAATAGTTTTTTCTGAGATTTCATAGTTCAAAATTTTCTCTAAAGGAACAATAATCTAACTCAAATCATCACATTATCAAGTTTAACATTGTTTGAAAATTTGTCTTTTATTTTTCTACTTTTAATAACAAATAACTTTTAAATCATCAAAAATTGACAACTTCTACTCACCACCTAAAAAAAATGCGATTGCATTAACATAAATTTCAGGAAAAATGACCAAAAGCCTACCGGAATTATACGAATTATACGATAATTAGGTTTTTGTTCATATATATGAATAATGTTCTTAAAAAACATGACAGGTACAACATGGACTCAAGAAATGGTTTGGTGCCTTGCGAATGATCTAGATTTCGAAAGAGGGAAGGCAATGATTTATGATCGATTTCCATTTTTAGAGTATGTTTTCATTTCAATACATTAAAACTATTTTATATTGTAATAGTACCTTTATGGGCGAAAATCAAAAAGTTGGAATTACCCTTTCACCTGAATAAATCCCAAGTGCTTCCACGCAAAACCCTCATAAGAATTAGAAATTTGAAAGAATCAAACAAGTCACCATCAGAAGACCAAAATTTACATTCCTGATCCCATGATAATAATCAACGACTACCAAAAACCATCCCTAACACTTTCATCTAAGCAAATCCTGAGTTCCTCCACGCAAAACACTCAAAAACATTTTTGAATTTGAAATAAACACACAAGTCACCTTCGAAACACTCAAAGTCGTCTTTTCGGTCTCATAATAAATTTCAACGGACCCCACCAATAACGATGCAAGCAAATTCTAACCGCCCCGAATCTCCCTAATCTATTAATTGCAGGAGAACTGGTATGAATATAAATTATATTTTAAGTTACAAGATCTCATGAGGTTTCAGCTTTGAAGCATATGCCCGACATAAAATAATAACATAGCTAATGGCAATCTTTGGATGAAAACCATTTACGATATTTTGTAAGACAAAACACAAGTTAGATCTACTTCTGGTGGTTTAAAATATGAAAATTAAAATTAAATTAATAGGAGAATTGATTAAACAAATAATTACCAGATTAGAATTATTATGTAACCGATTTTTTCGCGCCCTTAGTTTGTATACAATATTTACAGAAGTGGACCTGGATTTAAGATAATTTGAAATATTTCGAGGAATTTAAGAAATTAAAAAAAATGTCATGGGATTGCAAAGTATTTCCCAAACTTCAGAAGGATTCGAGAGGGTTTCATAGGATTTATATATTTGAGGGTATTTTTAAAGGTTCCAGGGCAGTGAAAAAATGTAAAAGTATTTTTATCGGAATTTAATAGATGTAGAAAATTTCTAAATATTTGGTATTATTTCTGTACAGGACTCTCCACGGAAAAATATAGTAATACAGAAAATATAGTCTCAATTCGTCCAAGTTCTTTTGGGAAATTGTTTCTGTCTTCAACTACAAAATAAACGAGTGTTAGTAAAATCCACCAAAAGACATTTTTCCATGAATTCTGCGCGGGGTCCTATTAAAAAATTGCACACGTTTTTAGGGTTTGCGTAGAATTTTATGATTCTGAAAATATTTTCAAATATTTCAAGCGATATCACACGATTTAATAAATTCCATGCGGTTTTACAGAATCTCTTTGAATTTCAGAATATTTATAAGGATTTCATATAGAATTTATGAAATTTTAGGATATTTTAAAAGATTTGAGTAAAACTATGCAGTCGTTTATTTGAATTTTCAATACAAATTGAGACACGTTCGGGAAATGGGATTCTTCGAAATAGAAACAAATCTAGGTTATAGAAAAAGCAGAATTACTTATATTTTTAGGAGAATAATGGATTCAAAAAAGGAGTAATTTTGATTAAAAAAATTTTTAATAATCTGAGAAAATCAAGCCGGTTAGATGTGCAGTCAGATTTTTTTTCTATTTTGCAAAACTTTGGAAAATGTTCAAGTATTTTAAAGGGATTTTAAGGAAGTTTGAAGGACTTTATAAGATGTTCGAGAACTTGAATAATTTTAAAGGATTTTGTAAGCTCTTAATAAGTATTTTAATTAATTTCCCAGGATTTGAAAGGATTGCATAGGACTTCAAATACGGGGATTTCAAATGATTAAAAATATTCTAGGGTATTTTTAAAGATTCCTTAGAATTTTCAATAAATTTAAATTAATTAAAGGAATGTTTCAAAGGATTTGAAATCTTTTAGGCTATTTCAAAATATTCGAAGGAATTTTCAAAAGATTCCAATGAATTGAAAGGACTGCAAAGAATTTGAAATATTTTAGAGTATTTTTAAAATACCTATGAAATTTCCAATATATATCAATAAATTGAAAGGCTATCAAAGAATTAGAAATATTTTTTTATATTTGCAAAGTTTCGAACAAATTTTCAATAGATTGCAATAAGTTGAAGAGATTTCAGAAGTTTTACAAGATGTTAGGGGTTTCAAGAGATTTTAAGGAGCTTCTAAGTGCTTCAGAAATTGTAAGGATTTATTTAATTAGAGATTTATCTATCAAGATCATATGTTCATAAATTATGTTTCTGTTGCAAAAGATTATAATTCAGGTAAGATTATATACCTAATTTATTCTAAATCATTGTTATATTTAGAAATTTCATCATTTTAAAGAATATTTTTAGTCTGTTTTTTGTTGTTATTTTGTTAATAGAATCAATATTAGATATATTGGTCATTTTGTTCAGATAAAGATACTTTGAATATATAATTGAATGTTCAGGTCTTGAATTACATTCAATACTCTTGAATTATTACTTAATTTGAATGTGGAAATTGAACTTTTAAGCCATAAAATTAATAAACTGTTTCGTGACCAGGTCACATAAGAACTCAGGAACATTTAGAAAGTGATTATAACTCTGAAAATATAATCGCAAACGAGAAAAAAAGCTTAATATTGTAATTCTGCAAATAATTCCGAAAAAATGCGTGTATTTAACAATTGAATTTTAAGCTTTTCTCTTGAGAGATATATCGCCACAAATTTTACAAGTGGTAGTCAGGGACACTTTACCGAATTACATTTATACCTCGGTGGCATAATTGGTTAACGCTTCACTCATGTCTAGTGGTGCTCCCTGTTCGAATCCGGCCTGAGGCAGATTTTTTTTTGTTTCTCCGAAAATAATAGATTAGTAATAAATACTATTTAATATGCAACACCAAAAAATTAAACAAGCGTATAATAATCCACGGACATGGTATTGTCAACTTTTTGATTTTCACCCTGATATTGAGAACTATCTGTCATAAAAAATGTTAATTAATTCGTAATATTTTAGAGTCACGGTTCTGTTTGACTCCAGAACTTTAAGTGAGCGAATACCTGGTATGAAAGATATTCCCGAAATGCATTTGGATAGTGTCGGTTTTGCGAATAAATTACCAAGTCCCAGATTTATCAAAACTCATTTACCCTTTCATTTATTGCCGAAACAAATTAGAACTGGCGAAAAGAAGCCGAGAATAATTTACGTCAGCAGAAATGTCAAAGACACCTGCATCTCTCATTTTCATCATTCTCAACTTGTTGAAAGATTTTCTGGTACATTCGGTGAATTCTGCAGACTATTTTTAGGAGGAAAGGGTACGTATTTCTAAATGATAGATATTTGTGATAATATTCATTTGTGAAATTTCTATAATTTCAAATGAAAATTATAGTTTAAATGCGCAATTCTAAAACACATTCATTATTATGGCCTTGAGGGCGATTATGTAACTTTTTCACTTGCATTTCCACTTTCACTTTTCCCAAAGTCACGTCAGTTTTTTTTTCAAGTTTTTGTGACAATTCAAATGGCAAAAAAAAAGATAAACGACGTGAATTTCGAAAATTCGTGAATTTGGAATCCAAATTATTAATTAGTGCCTTCAACATTTTTTAAATCTAATATTTCAAAGTTGGTTCAATAATGGATTTTGAATTTTTTATATTTTTAATGTTAGAAAATAAAACGCAAGAGACGAGATCATGACGTTATTTTGGCAAATAATGGTGGCCCTCAACAGTAGATTTATTGATTCTGTAAAAAATTAGATAATTTGTTTTGTGGAAACGTACTCTTTAAACCTGAACTAGAAGAAATTCCTCTAACATAATCATATCAATACTACGGATACTACTCCCCACAGTTCAAAATGCTCTAATGAAAACATGAGAATAATGTGTTTCTTAAAGGAAATAGGACAATACATTTTTTTAAATAACATAAATGGGGATACTATATTATTTCAAATTGAATTACTAACGCTCTGAGTTTCTGAGTTTTCAGGGAAAAATATTGGATTTTCAATAACAGATATGAATTTTGAAACAAATAGTTCAATGTCCAACCACAAAGATGAATTCTTGACTCAATTAAGAAATGAATCTTCAACTAAAAAGATATATTTTCAACTAAAGAAGACGAAATTTCAACCAAAAATAGAATATTTGAAATTTTAGTTGGATAATTAATCTTCACAAACAAAAATAATTTCCCATAACTATTCAGTAACTATATAGAATAAAGTTGTATTCTCAGTTTCAAAAGCTGATTTTAAATTCAACATAAACGGATTTTCAGCGAAATAGGCAAATTCTCCACTAAATGGTTGAATTTGTTCACTAAAAATAATCAATTTTAAATCAAGTTCTTGTATTTCCAACTAAAAGATATAAATTGTCAACCAAAAATAGAATAGTTAAATTTTGAGTTAACAAAAGAATTTAAAAAAATTATTTTTCACAAAATAGCAATAAAAGGGCTTCAGAAATATATCATTATGGATTTGGATAGTACACGTGTGTGTAGCAATAATTAATGTAGCAATTAGTACAATTTAACTAGGAATCAGTTATATTTTACTGATTCAAATTTAGAGAGATAGCTCACAAATTGAAAGTTTTTCGTGTGCAATGAGAATTTTTTGTATCCTTGGTTAATATAGCTAAATAGAAACTATCAAAGTGTATAGTATTATGATTTACATTTGGTTGATGAACCAGTCGGAAATTATTAAAATTTTGTTAATTTGAAATTTATCACATTTATTTTTTAATCAACAGATTAAATCACCATAACGTACACTTATTTTTTAAATTTAATATTCAACATTTTGGTTCACTTTATGATTCAAATACGCAATAAAATTTGCATTTATTAAGAAATGATTTGGGTATGCTTGATATTTTTAGTTTGCTACGGATCATTTTGGAAACATTTTCTTGGATTTTGGGAAAAACGAACGCAGGAAAATATCTTATTCCTCAAATTCGAAGATATGAAAGCTGTACGTATTCGATATATTTTTACATGGAAGTAAAAAATAAGATTTTGTTCAAGAATAACAATAATAACCGTATTTTTGCTTTAGGACCTGCAATCAGTATTAGAAAAAACTGCGAAGTTTCTGGGCAAAGAAGAACTCTCCGAAAATAAGGTTAAGAGACTTGAGAAGCATTTGAGTTTCGAAATTATGGAAGCCAACCCAGCAGTCAATTACGAAGACCAAACCAAAATGTTGAAAAAATTAAATCCGAACGCAAAAGAAGGCAAATTCATGAGAAGTGGAAAAGTTAATCAGTGGAAAGAAAATATGTCAAAAGAAATGATTGATCGCTTCGACGCGTGGACAGAAGACGAGACGAAAGGGTACAACATTCGTTGTTGAGAGCATAAACAATTGGAATATGAGTTTTATAAACTTTTTAACTAGCAATATTAACATAATATTTCCAAAACTAATGAAAATTCGCCTTGGCCTTGGCCATAAATTCAGTCATTCCAAACGTAAACAGTCAGCCGCGTATGAAACATTCTTTATATTACGCAATATATGTGCGTGAGTACCCTCGCACTGCCACTTTGTTGTCACACTGCCGGTGGCTACGCAACCCCCTTTCGTCCCCGTGAGACTCCACTTTCAGCCCAAAACCGTCGCGGCAACAATTCTCAGAAGGGGATTTTCATAAATGGCCAAAATTTCAGGTTCCAGGGTACTTTTTTTTGTAACAATAGTGGTAACGAAGTTACGTTTGCGAATAAGTAACCTATTGGTTACTTATTCCAATTTTTTTTTAGTAACAGTAGAACTATAGAAATTGTTAATTTTGTAGTTAAAAACGTCTAGACTTCAATTTTTGTCCGATTCCTAATTTCGTTTTAAACTAATGTGCATTAAATTCCAAAGAGAAAATTGTTCTCCAGCTCGGAACTTCTATTTTCTTCATTTGTTTATTCACAAACTTTTCATTCAAAATATGATGAAGTGGCCTTTTTTAATAAATAATTTGCTGTGCCCTTTCGGTTTTATGGAGTGCGTTCAAACTATTCTTTAGGATTGTTCAAAATGTAAAAAAACGATAATAACGTCTCACAGTTATCCGAAAAATGTATATTAAATTACGTGTAATTAAGAATATGTAAGACTCCTCCCGGAGGTTTTTTTGCACCAAGTGGTTTTTCCCGGCCGGGTTGAGTTGAAGCGATGCCATCAAGAAATTTGGTAATGTGGATGCACAGGCAAATGCGGGAGTCTGTCCGTGAATTATTCGAATAAATTAAATTGAACTAACTCAAGTCACAAATTAATGTTAACCTTCCCACATCGCTTCCTCAATTGTTGGTATCCGGACACAATTGGTTTGGATTTGATCGGGTACGTAACATAATGTAGAATAATGTATGCTTATGAATAGGGATGTGAACTTTATGCACGCGCATAATCGCATAATTTTCCAAAAGTGGTAGGAATGATTAAATATCAATCGTTTATCATATTTTGGGACCATCAGACCCAATTTCAAGGCCGCATAATTTCGCATAATCAGAAGCCGAATGCCGCATAATTCGAGTTTTTCAATTATGCGCATAAAGTCGTCTATTTCAGTGCATAAATTGCTTATTTTTGGATTTGTGCGCATAAATCGCCATAATAAGCACATAAGTCACTTATTTCGCAAGAAGTTTCAAAATTTCCGGGTTTCCCCGGCTGGAGGTCTAGACCGGTGTAGACGGAGCAGTGCCGTTAATGTTGGCGCTTTAGCCTTCTGCGCTTGCGTTGGGTTAGTGCGATCATTGGTCTCTTGCGTCGCAAAAGGCGCAAAAATTCAAAACGAGAATTAAATGCTTTTTCTTAATTACATATAAATAATTATTATAAATTGCAAATAAGTATATGAAATTGCATAAATAGTGATTTAGGGTAGGGAAAAAATTATTAGACATTTATTTTGTAAATGAATGTATTTTAAAAACTGTTATTTACAAAATATATGTCTAATAATTTTTTCCCTACCCTAAATCACAATTTATGCAATTTTATATCCTTATTTGCAATTTATAATAATTATTTATATGTAATGAAGAAAATGCATTTAATTATCGTTTTGAATTTCTGCGCCTTTTGCGACGCAAGCGACCAATGACCGCTATACCCCAACGGCACTGAGACGGAGTCACGGAGGCCAGAGCTGCTGACAAGTTGCCCGCCGAGTTTGCGCAATATGAGTTGTACACTTGTACGCATTTTATCCCTAACCCTTTCTCCTCTATAACCAGCAAACAAATGCGTGCCGGGCGGCAACTGTTGTGATCGTTAGAGGTTAAGTTCCATTTGAAAAGTGGCATGCAGTGCAATTATTACAATGACGGGTCATAAGTCAGTGTCTTTGGCAACTCGTGTTGACGATTATAAGCATGAAGGAATGTACATCTTCGATAAAACTCGTATGATGTGCAAGTTTTGCAAAACAAGAGTTGATTGGCAACGGAAAAGTACTATTGACAATCACTGTAAGTCAGAACACCATATCAAGAAGAAAACAGCTGCTCAACAGAATAATTTGAAACGTCAAGCCTCTATCTCCGAAAGCTTGAATGCTGCTAAAAAAGTTAAGGATGAAAGGGAGACTTTCATCAAATCAACTGTGAATGCTTTCCTGAAAGCAAATATTCCTCTGACAAAGTTGGATGACCCAAGTTTTCGTGATTGGCTGGGTGAATATGTACCTGGTGAGAATTTTTATCAATTTCAAATGAAAATAAGGGTACCTTTTCACGGAGCTCCAGTTTGAATTTTTCATTCAATTAATATTTCACATAGGGTTCGCATCTAGGTTCTCTGCCAATCACATTTGCCATAAACCAACAAGGTAACTAGAAATGAATCCTATGTAAAATATTAATTCCACGATTAATTCAGAATCCATCGTCCGTGAAAAGGTACCCTAAATGTATTTTGATACATTTCGACCCACGAGAAGAATTATATGTTTTAAGAGCGTATGGAAGTCATCTAACCTCAAATCTACTAGATAATGTAAAATATCCAATAAAAATGTACATTGCATATATTGTAAAAATTGAATTCAAATAATTAATTTAACTTATTTGTTATAGTGTCAATATGTAATCTATCCTTGGGACTTTTCACGGAGAATGTCGTCAATTTTTCAGGTGGTGGTGATTTGCCTAATGCTCAGTATTTACGGGACACATATGTTCCACTGTTAAAAGCAGATTATGATGAATCTCTGAAAAGTAAATTGAAGGAAAAGAAGGTCGTTGTCATGTGTGATGAGACCACTAACAAGAATGGAGAGGCCATTTTTCTCACACTTTTCAAAATTCTTCCCAGCAATGAAGATCCAGAGCCTTCATTGTATGTGGCATCTGTGAAGATTCTTAGCAATGTTAATGCAGATCATTGCTCTAAAGCGATCTTGTAGGTGTGCATTGCTCTTTACTGTATTGTGAAATTTATCAAATTTTATTTTCGAGGTTGCCCTTATTTACCAAGTTTTGGATCGAAAAATCGAAAAAATCCAATTTTTTGTAATGGAATTAAAATCTATAAATCTCAGTTTCTGAAAAATTAGATTATTGAGTCAATTAAATTGAATTAACTAAAATTCCAATGAATTGAAATAATAAATTAATTTAGAATTTAAATAAATTAATAAAAAAATTTCAGACTCTAAATCAGTATGGAGTTCCCCATGAGAGCGAGACAGCGCACCATATATGAACCTGTGTGTTCGCCTTCTTCGAGATCTACTTGGGAATCCTAAACTAATCCATATTCAATGTTGGGCACATAAACTCGACAAGGTCATGAAAATTTTCTCGGACAAACTTTACAGGCTAAATGAATGTGTAGCGAATACCAAGAAATTTTTCAAAAACACCCGGAAAAGAAAACACAAGTATATGCATTTTTTGAAGAATAAGTACTCTTTTACAAAAGCTAAATTTGCTCAACTTTTCCCTATACCGGTTATGACAAGATGGGGAAGTTGGAGAAAATCAGTTGTGTATTTGTCAGTGTATGTAGAAGATGTTGCATAGTATGCAAAAACAGTGCCTGAAAAAGTGTGTGTTAAGGCTGTCAAATATTTCAAACAGCTAACCAATGAAGAGATCCAAATAATCAAAGCTGAGGCTGTGTTTGTGGTTGATTATAGTACTTCTGCATCAGATCTGCTAGTCAAAGTTGAGGGATCTAAGTACCCTATGTCACACGTATTGTACTCAAAGGTGAGAGAAGTGCGTAAAGTTCACTCTATTGTAAAGAATGCAAAAGATGTCAAGAGTGTACTCTTTGCCAAAACTAAAGCTAGTCTTGATGCTGTATCTGATCACCAGCAGAAACGTTTACTGAAAAGAATCCAGTCAGTGGCAACTGCATGTGATAAACTTCTAAAAGGCTTCATGAATGAAGATACTGCCAAAGACTTTTGCGAATCAGCCAGATCTTTATTTGACCCCTGCAAAATGATGTCATGCTCTCCTGAAAGTGTCTCTAAATCCAAAAAGGAGCTATTCCTTTTAGACTCCATCCCGTTTCCAAACTTCTCTGTTCTACACTCTATTTTGGTAGATATTGTAAAAGAGAATACCAGGACTGCGAAAACGAAAAAAACAAGGAATGTTGAGGAAGTTGAAGATGACCCTGTGGTTAACGCCTTGTTTTCAATGAAAATTAACCATCCTGACTTTGTGATGCATTGTATGCAAGTCTTACATGTTCCGGTCTCTAATGTTGACTCTGAGAGGGGCTTCAGTGCCTATGGTGACATTCTTACTCCAAAGCGGAATAGACTTTCTCCTGCAAATGTTGACTTTGCGTTATGTATGTACTTTGGAAGTGATATGGAATCGTTCAATCAATAATGTGGATTATTTTAAAGATATCGTTGATGAAGGTTCTGTTTTTGATGATCCCATTCGTACTCAAGTATTGATTTATGCCATAAATGCCTGATGATTGATCTCGAAAATAATTAACACTAATATGATGAGATGAACCTTGTGTTGTGTAATGTGATTGTTCAGTTGAACTGTAAGCTCGTTACTTATTTGAGATGTGTAAACAGAAGTTGATTTGTTTTTAAGAGTAAATAATTTCACTACAATCTTTGCTTATTTTTTCCCTGTTATTTAAAATGTATTCTGCCAACCTATAATGCGTAATAATGCATACACCTGTATTTTTGAGCGCATAATGCCTGCATAATTTCGAAATTTTCACCGCATAATCACCGCATAAAAGACTCGAATTTTGGCGCATAATTTGGCATTCTCGAATGCATAAAGTTCACATCCCTACTTATGAAATAATGATTTTCTCATTGATGCTTATAAACAAATTTGATAAAAAATCGTGAGAAATGTTATTATGGGTGGAAAGATTTTCCTTTTGCTGAAACTTTTTCGTACTAATTTGGGAATGACATTTGATCACAAAAATGATTGAAAGATTAACAATAACCATTGTTATAAACAGTTTCTGTCACAAAATATTCAAATTTAAGGTTTTTTGAACTTTACTTCACTTTAGTTGCATGAATTGCTATACAGATATTCCTGCAATTCATGAACCTTGAATAATATTTGTTAAAATATACCAATTTTAATGTTTATTAAAATATACGCAATTTTTGAACTTGTTCAGAATAATGTTTATGGTTAACTCTTTTGATGCTTTCGTAACTGGCAGACATTCGTTCAATAATTGAAAACAGTTTCAGTGGCTTAAACCAATTTTCAAATAAGGTTTTAAAGTATTCTAAGGATTCTGAAATATTAATGTTAAAAAAGATTTCAAAAGATTTCCAAAATTCTAAAGAAAAACTCCGGAAGATTTTGAGGCTATTTCTTTTAATTTTGCAGAATTTTTTTAGAATTTTATGAATAATTCACTTATTTTAAAAAATTATTTAGAATAAATAGAAGTTTCGAAAGGTTCAAAAACAATTTAACTCTTTAGAAGATTTTGAACAAAATTTAACAAAATATGGATTTCTGAAGATTTATGAAAAGATTTAAAAGCTTTTGAAGAATTTGGAAAGGTTTCAAATGAATAAACAAAACTTGAGATTTCCAGTAAAATATTTAATGATTTTTTATTTTGAAAAACTAATTTTTATAAACATTTTCAACAGGAAGAAATTTTCAAAACACAAAAACACATTAAAGGAAAATCATGGAGCTTCTAAAATTTATTTTGCAAATATTTCTTCAGAGATGAAAAATAAAAATTCGTAAAAATGTACAAAACTAAAGCGCTCAGGAATATTATTCAAAATATAAAATTTGCTTGTAGAAGCATATACGATATATATTTCTGCTTAGAAAAGAAATATAAGATTGAATATTTTTTCATTGCAGAATTTGTCTTATTTCTTTCTAATTTAGAAAGTGCATTTAGAAATGAATTGATAGGTATAAAGGGATGATGAACCGAATTTAAGAGATGCTGAATATTCACAATTACCGAACAAAGAAGGTATGGAGCACAGTCAAAAATGATTATGAATGAAAATTAATCTTTCGAAAATGTTATGAAAATATCCGAGGTAGATAGACAAATTTTATTTTGTATTCCTGTTTGAAAGTTTGAAATAATTCATCCAATAGCTTAGGAATGTTCGAAAAGCAAAATTATACAGTATAAAAGTATAAAAGCTTAATCATTTTTAAGTTTTTGAAACAACCTGGTAAATTAGGCTCAGTTTTTTTTCTCACCTGAAACTTTTTATTCTTCTAAAAGCTATACAAATTGGAAGGATTTGATCGTCAATATGATTGAATAGTACGTTTTTGAAATGTTGCCTTATAAACTGTATTTTTTATGCCAATTGTCATACATAACAAATATTACAAAAATAAAATGAATAAATAAAAATAATTTTCACAAAAAACATATTGCAAATTTAGTATCTATATATATGAACATAAACTGAAGGGTGAGAGTATATTTTCTCCATTCCTAATATCTGTACATGTTGGAAGAATAAATTTTGGCGGGAATCACAAATAACTTTTAGGGTACTTCATTTGAGGCTGAGTTTGTCTTGAAGCTAAGTTTCCATTTATTAACTGAAAATCCTATTTGGGTACGAATATACATATTTTTGGTGCTAAAATATTCAATTCATTAATTCTTTCGAAAAATATGAAATATACTATGCAGTAATCTGAATTTTTGTTTAAACATTAGAGGAAGTTTAAAACCTTTTTATTTTAAAAGTTTTAAGGAAATGTTCACATTCCTTTCAGATTTTGAAATTTAATCAGTGAAGAAAGAAGTATTTTTTTTAGATATCTGCCTAATTATAACTGAAAAGATTCTCTTTGGCCTCTGAAAATTGTTATCAACAATTTTTGAACTGATGCATACATTCTTTTTAATCTTCAACAATTGAGAACATTTCATTGCTGACATGCTAAAATATTTAATTTTTAATATAGTATGGCGTATAAACTTGATGAGTTGGTTTATATATTAAAAGATTCGTTTTTAATACTAATTGAGTTTATAAGAAACATATATTTCGTAACTAAGCCGATGTCACAAAGTTATGAGGATTTTTAACATTTATACCTTTTATAAGGTTAAGAGAATGTGACGCTAAAGCTCACCCCCCCCCCCCCCCCAACCATCAATTTTGAAATACGAAATATTAATGTAATGTTATATAACCGTCAAACAAGCAATGAATAATGAGTTAAAACTATTCGACTCTCTTATAAGAATACTTTTATTTAAATTCTCTAGACATTTTATTTCATTTTAGAACATTGAAATAATTTGAAGATCAACTTCAACGGCAGATTAACTAAACGGATTAGTGACAGTCCATAAACTCTTTCACCATTTTCAAAGGAATTCTAATTTTTTCCTGTCATTAAGAAACTTCACCTTTTTTCGTTTTTTCGCTTAAGTTTCAACTGAATTAATATAATAGTTGGAAAATGTAATTGTTTTACTGAAAATACAACTATTTCGATAAAAAGCAATCTTTTGTGGTCAAAAATTCAACTACTAAGGTAAAAGCTGAACTGATTTAAGAAGCACTTTTTTGTTGAAGCTACATCTCTTTGGTTGAAAAATGAACTATTCTGTTGGAAATTTTTTTCATCTATTAATTTGAAAATTTAAGTACATTGCTAAAAATTCCTTTTTGGATTGAGAATTGATTTTCGTCACTGAAAATGTAACTATTCTATTTTTGGTTGAAGATTGATATTTTAAATTAAAAATAAATGTTTCAATGCTGGAAATTCATGTATCTTGTTCAAGAATGGAAATATTATAAAATTACCAAATTTAATAGAGAAGAAAAACAACTCAAGAAATGAAATAATGCCCTTCTTGCTAAAAAATTCATTTTTTGGGCTTGGTCGGACAACAAATATTTGAGTTGAAGCGGCGTATTTTCCTTGTTGCTTTCACTAAGATGAATTTTTTTATTCTAACTAGGGTTGCAAAGTTGGCACCTGTTTTAACTAGAAAAAATAGTTGATTTCTGGTGGAATTTTTTAGTGGGTCAGAATCCATGTTCGTTATCATATATATTAATAACGAGCACCTTTTTGGAAGGGTTCATCCTATCATAAGAATTATTTGATTCTCTCGACATGCGGATGAGACCTAAAAAATGTCTTCGTCATACTGATGTCTTTCTGTTACCAAAGATTGAAAAAATAAGATAAACAAAGAAATTCCGTTTTTTAGACTACTATGCTGGAACCTTTTCTACTAGTCTGATTTCTTTCAAGAATGGCTAAAATTGCAGGTTTCAGCATGTACATGTGTACTAAAAAAAATAAAATGTGCTCCATCATACTGATGTTCTTTTGTTATCAAATATTGAAGAATGAGTCAAGTAAGGAAATTTTATTTCTCATGCCACTATGCTTCAATCTTTTCTCTCAGATCGACTGTTTTCGAAGATGGCTCAAATTTAAGGTTTTGGCATGTAGTTCAACTAAAAAAAAAGTTGCTACATACAATTGTTGCATTTTTGTTATCAACGGTTACAAAATTTAATACATAAGAAAATTTCATTTCCAGACCACTATACTGGCCAACTCTCTTTTGGTCTGATATTTCTCAGGAATGTTTCAAATTGTTCACTGTGATAAAAGGTTTTCTTTTTGTTCGATATTCTTCGAAAATTCCGGAAATTAGAGGTATTGGCAACTAGATGATCATTTGAAAATCAAATTTTCTATGTTGTAGAGTTGTGTTTTTATGCTAGAGGTTGAAAAATCACGCATGACTCTGAGCACAAGTATTTCTTATGGCATGATTTTTCCCTGTAGTAAATGTTATAATTCCAC